>CM060850.1:11211570-11811570 GCA_030737835.1 Acorus gramineus
TGAATATCTTAATAAATGCATATAACTTGTATAAGTTTTGAAATAAAAAAATGTTATATTCAATTATTTTTACAATAAAAAAATTCAGACCACACGTTTTTTTTTTTATATGAAAGATAGTCTATTTATAACTTGATTAATATAAGTTACAATGGTCTGAAAGTGGAAAGATTGAAAGTTTTGAATGAGAAAAAACACAAAGAGGAGAGGACACAAAAGAATGTGCACGGTCAATCCCTGTATCAAAGTTAGTCCAAAAACATGGAAAGACCGACCATGTTGAGGGGGTGAAGGGAAACGGGATGGTGGTTGGGGGAGGGTGGCGAGGAGGCTGCACTCCCTCAAGCACGGATGCCAAATGCTTTGTGCTCCCTCTAGCGAGCAACCCCAGTCCCATATGAAAGCCACTGTGGCCTCCCACAAATTTTCCCCGTAAAGGCGATCTCCCTTGAAGATGACACCATTTCTAGATAACCAAGTCGCCCATATAGCAACAGGAATCAATGTTTGCGCCACCCTCTAATGCACCCTCGAATTACCCAAGCTTGGATAGTTTGTCATTAGATCCCACATCTCCTCCAGATTTTGGAACTAGCCTTGGGAGAGGGAGACGTGTGCCATCCATCTCCAGAAATTGATTAACTTTGAGCAGGAGCAAAGGAAATGCTCCACTGTCTCCTCACAATCTTCACATAGTGCACATGATGTGTCCATTCCCGGCCTCCACTTGGTCCGATACGTCTTGATGAGGATATGCCGTTGCATCACGAGCCATGTAAAAATTTTCACCTTCAAAGGAACCTTCCATTTCAAATTTTTTGTTGTCTTGGCCGCCATGAAAGGGAGCTCCGGCGAATCGCGCTTCCACCATTTATATCCCTCCTTCACCGTGTAATTGCCTAAATTGCTATTGTTCCAAAGCAATGTGTCCTCGTCCTAACCTAGAACCCTATCATTTAAACACTGTAGCAACCAAGCAGATTTTGAAACTTGTTCCTCAAGAGTGGTGCGCCTGAGATTGAGTGACCAATGGCCACCCCTCCCTCCTCGCTCCACGTTAACCTCATAGTCTCCTCCTTGTTGTTTGCAATATTGAAGAGCGAAGGAAAACCTATTGCAAAAACGAATTCCCCACACCACTTATCCCTCCAAAACCTTATTTTGTCACCCTTCCCCAATTTCCAATGTAGGGAGAGCATAAAATCAGAACCCAAATCGAACAATCCCTTGCATAGAAATGATGTATGCATGGAACAGACTGGAAACAGAGACCCAACGGAGCTTCCCCCTATCTTTCTTTGAATAACTACACCCACCAAAGCGATGGATTGTGCTCCCATCCCCAGAGCCATTTGGACAGCATTGCCTTGTTCATCATGTCGAGGCCGAGAATACTGAGCCCACCGTTCTCCTTTACCTCACAGATCTTGTCCCGCTTAACCATACAAGGTTTCTCCATATCAAACTTTGTGCCATTCCAGAATAATTGTCCACGTATTGAGTCTATCTTGCGCAAGATCCCCTTTGGAATGCGAAAGGTAGATAAGTAGAAAAGTGGAAGGTTTGAAATCACAGACTGGAGAAGAATGACCTTCCCGCCAATAGAAGGTTCCCTATTTTGCCACCCTGGCAATCTTCTCATAATCCGCTCGATCATTGGTCTCCAATCGCTACTGACTAGGCGCGATTTCGCCAGTGGAAGACCTAAATGTCGAGTCGGGGCTATAGAGAGATTGCATCCCATGATTCCTGTCATCATTGCTACTTGTTCCTGATCAACATTAATCGCCCACATTGTGCTTTTGCTGCAGTTCAGATCCAGACCAAAAAGAAGAGTGAAATAGGTCAAGATAAACCTTAGTCTGTGCAGAACATCGATATCTGGGTGTGGCATCATCTGCATACTGTAGATGTGTCACTAGCGTGCCTCCTTCTGTACACATTAGTCCCTTGATCCATCCCCGCGATTTAGCCTTAATACACAAGCGGTTCAATATGTTGGCTACAATGGAGAAAAGAATCAGAGATACGCCTTGTTGCGACCCTCGATTTATCGGGAAGTACCCACAAGATGTGCCATTAACCAAAATTTACGCCTTTGCAGAGCTTATGCATTGTTGGATCATGCGGATCCAATGTTGATTGAACCCATGCAGTCTTAGAACATGTAGCAAGAAGTCCCAATCTACCTGATCATACGCCTTCACGAAATCTAGCTTGAGGATCAAACCGCTCCTCTTGTCCCGATGGAGGTTGGCAACTAATTCTTGCGTGATCACGAACCCCTCGTGGAAGCCGCGGCTCGGAATGAAGGCATACTGATATAGCTCAATGATAAACGCACATACCTTCTTCAAACGGTTGGCCATGGCTTTTGCCACCATCATATATCCTCCATTAATCAAGCATATGGGTCTATAATCCCCAATCAATTGAGCACCTTCTTTTTTTGGGATTAACACAAATGAAGAGGAATTTAAACACTCTATGATTTGCTGCCTTGTTTGGAACTCCTCAAACATATGGACAATGTTCCTCCTTGATGATGGTCTAGAAATGCTGGAAAAATCGAGGGCCAAAACTGTCAGGGCCCGAGACTTTGTCCCCATTCGATCCAAACACCGCCTCCTTGATTTCGGACTCGGAAAATGGAGCATTCAATTCCTCCTCAAGAGATGCAGGGATCTTCTTCAGCTCTGCATCGTTCCACACATGCCACCAATGCTGCTCCTTGTGGAAAGCCTGCTTAAAGTGATGCACCAACGCCTCTTTGATCAATCACCTTGCATCAGCAAATTCTCCTCCACCCTTAATTTTGAAATCCGACTGGCTCTCCTTTATTGACTTGCAAATTTGTGAAAGTACCTCGTGTTGCTATCACCCACCTTGAGCCATAAGGCTTTGGAGTTCTGCCACCATTCCATTTCTTCAGAACGGAGGATCTTAGCAAATTGATCCTTTGCTTGCATGCGAGACTCCTTTTATGCACAGGAGAGCTCCTTTCTTTCTTCAAGGATGTCAAGGTTTGTTCTTGTCGAAGCCCATCTCTCTTTGTCCTGCAAGCGAGCCATCTGTTTCCATTTACTCCACATTTTGAGCACTTGTTTCAGCTTATGCCACTTGTAAGCCACCTTGCATGCTCCCTTGAACTTCCCTGTCGGCCTCTCCTAGCTTTCATACACCACATCTTTGTCCCGCAAACGAAAAGGTCCCCTCTTCATGTCTGGACCATGAGAACTGAGAATGATAGGGACATGATTAGAGGTTATCCGTGGGAGAGCCAATGCAGAGCAAAGTGGAAACTTTTCTTCCCATTCCGGACAAATAAGGATCCAGTCTAGCCTTGCCAGTGTCAGGGACTCCCGCATGTTAGAACAGGTGAACGCCTGATTAGTAAACGGTAGATCCATTAACCCTTCATTGTCTATCCATTCTGAAAAGTAGCCCATCGCACTCCACTGTGCCTGCCCTCTATTTCGTTTTGCATCAAACTGGTGATGTGGAAATCACCTGCAATACACCAAGGCGCCTCCCACTGTTCGTTAATCGACAGGAGCTCACGCCACAATTCTTCGCGCCCATTGTCGTCATGTGGGCCATAAACTGCACTTAAGCTCCACTGCCATCAAGAAGTGGTGTCCTGCAACAAGACAGAAAGGGAGAAAGTGCCTTCCCGCTGTTGAACCATACTCCATCTCCTCAAGTCCCAGCTAATCAAGATGCCCCCCGAGACACACACCGACGCTTTTGACGCCATCTGATCAATCCTTCCTGCTCCAAAAGCCTGCAAGGAAGATTGTTCCACTACCTCGAGCTTAGTTTTCTGAATGCAACATATTTCCACCTTGTTTGATCGAATAACCTCCGCAACTGCACGCTTTTTAATGGGGTCATGCATACCCCAGATGTTCCAAGAGAGTAAAGTTGTGTGTGTTTTTTTTAAATAGTAAACATTATTTAATGAAGTATATGCTTTGATAAAAAATATATATTGCTCAATTTAATTTTTAATAAGTGTAAGAAACAATTTAATGAATGAAATATATGTTTCATTGGATTTCTAATGAGGTATATAAAACAATATTTTAGATGGTAAAAGAAATTGAGTGTAACAGCGCTCATTAAAAAAAAAAAGATTTGAGCCTATAAAGCTTAAAATAGAAAAATGAAATAGGAGGCAAGATTAATAGAAGAGAAGCACGGGCCTATGTTTTTTGAGATTTGATAACTTGATCAAAGTTGGTGTTGAGTTTGTCATTTATGATGCATAAACGGATACTAAAGCAAAGAAATTTTTGTGAACGGAGGATACTAAAGCATATAATTTTTTGTGTTTCCTGGAGTAGTTGGGGGTTCTGTTCTACTGCTCAGCTCCCATGACCAAAAAAACAAAAAAGGCAAAAAAAGGACAGCGCCAGGTCCAATACAACACTTACGATCTATAACAATATAAAAGTACTCATGTGAGTCCTCGTTCCTCTCCAAATATTCTCTTGTAGTCTTGTTATTTTAATTAGATGCATTGGAAGGGGCTAGCAGCTAAAAAGTGCCTACCCATGTTGGTTTGCTGAAGATGCATTGATGCACCAACCCAAGAATGTTTGTGTTACAAATAAAATAAAATAAACACACACCTCATGTGACAACCACTGGTGTGGATTAAAGAAACAATATCTAATTGATGAAGTTGGTGTTTTGTGCACCCAATGCGATCTACTGTAACAATCTAATGACAATCTCTGTCTTTCATCTTTAAAAACTTTTGACAGTATGATCTGCAGTTTTGTTTTTTGGATTTGGGAAATTAATCCCATCTTTCTAATTTTTAATCTCTGACTTTTAAAGGATATGAAAACACCCCAAGTTATAGCAGTTTTTTTTTTTTAAATTCTAAATATCTCATTATATAAATTTTTCCTCCTCAAAATACGCTCAAATTAACCATGCAAATGCTAAATAACAATAATGTACATGTATAATAACAACGTATGAGCATCTCATAAGACAATTTATTATTCAATTTATTTAGAACATTTCCAATCCTATATTCAAACCTTTACTCAAATTTAAATTTGAGTAAAAATCACACAAAATCATCTCCAACCATTTACCCATATTCATACCAAATCAAGCTTTTACTTAAATCTTTAGCAAAATCAAGTGAGACTTATATCTTTACTTAAATTTTTAACATTTTTTTTTTCTTTCATCTTCACAATTTTCTTAGATGTGACAATTTTTTTCTCCCTTTTGTAGACTTCGCAGACTTTCATAGACTTTTGCAGACTTTCACTGACTTTCACAGATTTTTGTAAACTTTCATAGATTGATTTTCACATATTGAATCTCATGGACTTTCACAAACTTTTGCAGACTTTCACAGATTGACTCTCATGGACTTTCACATACTAACTCTCATGGACATTCACAGATTTTTACAGACTTTTATAGACTTTCACATATTGACTCTCATGGAGTTTCACATACTTTTGTAGACTTTCACAAGTGAATTTCTATTGATTCTCGTATACTTGTTTTTGGATTTTTAAAATAACAAATAAAAAACTTAAATATTCAAATTCAACACGAACTATTATACCCAACATAAAATGTAATTTAATATATAATAAATAGAGAAAAATCCATACAACCCTTTGGAATCTGATTAAAATCCATATAACCCCCTGCCTTTTCTTAAAATTCATATAACCCCCTGAAAACATCTAGTAAATCCAAATAACCCCCTGAATAAAATTTTTTTGGCAGATGATGAATATTTTATGAATATTTTATTTGATTAACCCTTACTAAAAACACAATATACTAAAAAAACCCCTACAATGTGTTAAAAATGTGAAAAATCCTATTAAAATGATGATTATAAAGCCCTATCCGGAATGGTAAAATCATCATTTACATATGATTTTTTACATTTTTAACACATTGTAGGATTTTTTAGGTATACTGTGTTTTCTATCCGGGTTAACCAAACATAATATTCACAAAATATTCATCATCTATAAACGTAAATTTTATTCAGGGGGTTATTTGGATTTACTAAGTATTTTCAGGTGGGTTATATGGATTTTAAGAAAAGTCAGGGGGTTATATGGATTTCAGTTAGTTTACAAGGGGTTATATGGATTTTTCTCTAATAAATATAGATATTCATATATTTTAAATACACATTGATAGAATACCATGATAAAAACACCCATTCCCAAATGTAGTGTTTGGACATATGTTTGGATGATTATGCTTTTGTAGGAATCATATATAATCTAAACATGTTTTCAAATGCCCCAAGCGATCCTGAATTTTATAAGGAAAAAAGAAAAGAAAAGAAAACAGCTTTTATTTATAAACAAGAAAAATATAACAAAAGTATAATTCTTGGTAATCTAATTTTAAGAGTAGCTTTAAGTGAAAAACTACTTTTTAAACCTGATTCCAATTACCTCAGTCATGAATGCATTTTGATTGGGGTTTAGTGAATAATCTTATTGTTGGAATGTTGTCGACATATGACCGGTTGGATGGTTTTGTATGACATACATGGGTAATCTAAGTTCATAGTGATTGTGAATGAATTATTATAATGTTGTAGTTTAGGACAAAGTAAAAATTACTATATAATTGTAGTATATGTTGTGAAAATTTCATCAGTTGTAGGAATTTTGGTTTTTGAGGGTGTTATTTATGTAGAATTGGATTTTAAAAGGATGGTATTTAGTTTGAGTAAAGACTGATACAAGAATAAAAATATGAAAGGTATGAGATAACCATCATCTATAAAAGAAAAGAGTTCTGTTAAAAGAAAAAAAGAAGAGATATTCACAATGCTAAAATAAAGTCTATGAGATTTTGAAATGACTTTTTTCTTTATATTTCTCTCTCTAAAGTCCACAAAAGTCCACAAAAATCCATGACTTATGAAAGTCTTCACAAATCCTATTTAAATTGAATAACAAAATGTCTACTATGAGGAGTCTCAATTGAATAACGTTAGACTTTTTGAACATAAAATAATGTCTTAATCGAATAACGCCAGACTTTTTGTCCACAAAATAATGTCTCAATTGAATAACGCTGGACTTTTTGTCCATGAAATAATGTTTCAATCAAATAATAATGGACTTTATGTCCACGAAATAATGTCTCAATCGAATGACGCTGAACTTTTTGTCCATAAAATAATGTCTCAATTGAATAACGCTGGACTTTTTATCCATGAACCAATGTTCTAATTGAATAACACAAGATTTACAAATCCATAGAAATGGACATTTTGTTAATGAAAATCCTAATTGACTACCTCCTATTAGTTGAATTATATTATATGCCTTTCCACTCCCAAAATTTTCACCATCTCTTGAAACTCGAAAAAAAAAAAATGGTCTTCTTTCTTAAGTCATTTTTGTTTTTTAATTTCTTATTTTTACTCCGAAAAAAATATATTATTTTTATCTTTTTTTCAAAAAATTGATTAGTAAAAATGTTTGGGGGAAGGACTTTGAAAATGTTTATAAGGAATAATTAGAAGAATATGTGAATTTTTTAAAAGATATGAATAAAATACAAAGTGATGGTTGAAGACACATCATTTCAAATCAAGCTTTTACTTAAATTTTAAGTAAAATTTAGGTATAGGTTTAAGTAAGGGCTGAAGATGGCCTTAATAATAGTGTATACAAACGCATAACAATGTACAGAGATGAATAATAGTGCATGATTATCGTGGAAGGTAATTTGTTTACAACGTAGAATCCAAAATGACGTAAAAAAAACTATGAAATGACCTGGGAAAAAAATGTTAACATGGGGATCTATTCATATGTTAAAGAAGTCCATAACATAAAGCCATGTTTGATTAGAGAATAAGTTCTGTATAAATTAGAATTAGTCGGAATAACTTTATTATGATTGTTTGAATAACTGGAATAAATGAGAATCTGTATGACAGAATTAACTAGTATAAAGTGGTATATGGATTCCATCCACCCATTAGAATTAAGTTATTCCAGGTTATTTAAACTAAAAGAATATGTGAGTCCACTATCAAATCAACTGTCATCACCTCTTATAAATCAACTGTCAAATGAACTATTATCATTTTTTTATTTTTTATAAATCTTTATCCACATTTTATTCATATTTTATCCAAACAACAAAAACTTTATTATTACGTTTCTTAATGAAAATAATTCAAAACACAACCAAACACAAAATCATTTTATTTTTATTTATACTAAAATAGTCATAAATCTCAAAATAATTATATTCTTGAATCAAACATAAGGAGCTGACAAAAATACTTAGATTTTTTTTTTTTAATATATATCGTTTAGACACGGAGGATTCTATATGCATGTGATATCCGTTGAACTGAAAAACTAAAAAAAGCAAAAAGGAAAATCTTCAATCACATGTGACAGTGGAGGAAGGGCAGGTTTAACAACCATAAGAAAGGAATCTACAAGAAATTTCGTGGTGTAGTGTGTAATGGAAAATTTGTGTATTACATGACACGCTCGTGATTGGCGTTTCTAGCTGTTTTTTTCGTTCTTTTCGAAAATGGCACTCTGTTTCTTCGACAACTTGTTTTCTAGTTTTTTACTTTACATCATGGTGTTGTAGCGTTTTTTTTTTATACCCACCTGAACATTATAACGCCATTAATGACAATCACTTTTATCAGAATAGGAGTGGAGAGGAGAGGAGAGGAGAAACATGTAGAAACAAGAGATGACCCACGTGAACAATTTTTGGAGCGCTTTCGGGATAGACGGCTCATCTATCAAATGCCTTCTGGGCTCTTCGTTTTTTGAATGTTTTTGTTTTCCGTCTCTCTTGCTTCCAATTTCTAACTCTACCCTCTCTTCTCTCTATGCTCTAATTTTAAATCTTTGTAACTTTGATATCTAATAAAATTAGTTAGCAATTATCTATTGAAATTTTATTATTCAAATCATTGGAATATGTGATTCATACATAATTTATAACCCCCCGTTTGGGAAGTGGAATTGTGTTATTCAGCCCTGATAGTTATACGGGGATAAATATTAGTGTTTGGCAGAATAGGCCTATCCGTGTTTGGTTGCATTTTTTGTTATTCTTGTTTATTCTTATTGGGAAACGTAAAATTCAGATTTTTGGTGTTTGGTTGACCTAGAATAAACTGTGGATAAATGGTTGATAAGGGATGGATAAGGAGTTATTATTTTTAAAATGTCAACTTTGCCCCTGAAATATATTTTTATGTTTGGTGTAATTGATGAATATAAATCAGTCCATCATGAGTGTAATTAAATCTGGACGGTCCATCTTATGTAATATTTTATGGTGGGCCTTTATATATTTTTTACAACTAATTTATGTATTCATTGGTGATTCCAAATGCTTTATGGTGATTCTAATTATCTTATATCAATTTAATTATATTTACTCAATGACAGTTTCATAAATAGAAAATATATATAAATCATAGGTTGTCCATAAAATTGTTAGATTTTATTACACAAGTAACATAGTCAATATTGTTGTTGTCCCAAATAACACTAGCATTCTTATATAATAACCTTCATTTAATTAAATATTGAAATATAAGTTTATGTTTGGTTAACGTTGATAGATATATATCAAGAAAAAACACTTATTTAAATTAAATAAGTACCGTCCATCTTATGTAATATTTTATGGTGGACCTTCAAAGCTGTTTGTCAATTACTCTATGTATGCTTAGTGTTGATTCCATTTGCTTTGTAATGATATGTTTTTTTGGGTTATGAGTTAATTAAATTTACCCAATCAGTTGATCAGAAATAGTAATAAATTATCCGCTTATTCTTATCTAATAAAATTCAAATATGAATTATTAACAAATTATATTGCCAATATCAATGTCATTGTTGGTGGGTACCAAATAACCCTAGACATTTTATATTAAACTTCATTTAATTAACTTATATGTGTTAATTAACTTACGTATCAGATTTTGCAGTGAAGAGAGAGAGTATTTCGATGGGGACGACAATGAGAAGAGGTCGTGAGAAGTGGATATGTGGTTTAGTGATACACGTGTCGGCGGATTAAAAAAAGGTCCATCTTTTTGGATGGTCCGGATAAGCTTGGTTTTTTTTATTTATTTTGGACGGTTCTGATTCATTCAAAATGGCTAGATCCACTAATCAGATGGTGTAGATTAAATGGGGGTGTATCATTGGGTTGTGTTAAAGTAAGAGAGAGAATTTTTTTGTAATGATGGTGAGGGGTATTTTTATTCTCAGGAATAGATAAGCCCTGATAAGCTATTCTCACATTTTAGTGGAATTGTTATCAGGCCTTATGCTAGTTTATCCAGGCATTGCTATCGGGGTTTATCCGCCCCAAACAAACAGCGAATAAGGGCTATTCTACTGTTATTCTCCCTTATTCTCTGTTTATGTCAGTTGGCAAACGGGGGGTAAAAGTACATATCCATAATGAAGTATATGATTTTAGAAAAAATGAAAATAGATAAACTGTGTGGAACTGGAAACGGGAATCACTGTAACATTTTCTAAAAAAATATTGCGCCTATTGCCATACCTAGACATACGGTAAACACTGTTTCAAATCAACATCACATACATTCAATCATGCCCATTAAGTTCACTAAAAAGAAATGAAGTCAGAAAGGTCCGTTGAGCATAATGTTGCTCTACATGATCCACTGGACCGAGCAATTAGAATATTAAAAACAACTGATGTTTCATAAAACCTCAACAACCAATCAAGCACAGAAGGGTTTATTAAGCCCAAGTCCCAGATCAGAGAAAACTCCAGGGTCTAATCAAAATATTATTTACCATCTGAAACCGGAATCAAAGAGATGTAGGCAGCGTTTGGTTACACGATTAAGTTACTTTTACAGGAAGCTGCTTCTGCAATTGTGCAATAAAACAGTTTTACTGTAGCAGTTTCCTGCATATCGATTTTATGCCCAAAAGTTGTTATTTTCAAAAGCTGGGGGGGGGGGGGGGGGATGGGTTGAGCTTCTTACAAAATCATTTTAAAAACCCGGATTTCTGTATAATTAATTTTGTAATCGCACAACCAAATACACCCGTAGAAAAATGATCATACATGAAACTTCATGTAGAGGATCACGTTAAAGAAGAAAAAAAATTACTATACCTCTCGTAAAAGCCTCTTCATTTAAAACACCTACAAATGGATAATCCGATACAGAAGTGAGGTGGATATTTTCCCCCTTCAGTTAAATTTGTAAATCTCTCAGGAAAATGAACTTAAACTAAATAAACTTTTTTAGCTCTGCTTCTACTCTCTCAATGACCGTATAGGAAATAACACACAATGACTCACAAATGGCTCACAATGACTGTGCTTGACTCAATAAATAACTGCTTGAATCTGCTTGACTATGTTCATAGAGTGCTGAGCGCGCGACCTCTTTATAGACTGCCTACGTACCCCCTTGGGGATCAAGTCACACGTAGTTCCTTAATTACCCTTGTAATCATCTTGCCACTAAGTGTTTAGTGGGCATTTTTTTCCAGGGAAACTCCCCTAGCATTTACGATTCACGTCGGTCCTTGATTACTCACGTTCTGCTGGTAATGGGCCTTAAATGCCACCTTGGCAGTTACAAGCATTAGTGGTCTTTTGACCGTTTCTTCATTTTGCTCGGGATCTCTTGATATGCTCGTCCGTACGTTTCATAGCATGTCTGCGAGGAGTAAGGTCGACCGACCAGACCTCATGTCTGGTCGTGCCTTAGACTACTCACTTTCGAAGAGTAAGGTCGACCGACCAGACCTCATGTCTGGTCGTGCCTTAGACTACTCGCTTTCGAGGAGTAAGGTCGACCGACCAGACCTCATGTCTAGTCGTGCCTTAGACTACTCGCTTTCTAGGTGCCCGACTGTCCAACTAGACCCTGGATCTAGTCGTGTCAGTACATTTGGGAGAGTTATCATGACCAAGGATTGAAACTTAGATTTGCAGGTCCCACGGTAGGTCCACATCCGTCCTGGTGTGACACATTACTCCTGATATGACACGTGTCGTGGTGAGGATTTTTACCACCACAGATGCCCCCTCTTCTGCTCTTTTGGCTTGTCGAGAGAGCAGGAGATCATGAAAAATCACCTCGCCTCCATACCTTTCGGGGGGGTCAAAGATCTGGTCGCCTGTCTTCTCGGGATTCTCTGACCTGCCTAGGATTTGATGGCTGATTTGCTACGTCAGCCTTAATGGCGCATGGCCTCTAAAAGATGTTTGGAAAATCCAAACGTCGGCACCCCCTCAGATTTTGTGAATACCCATTTTATTGGCATTGATTACTCCTTGATGTTTGCAGCGAAATAAGTGCGGCTGTCTTCTCGAGGTGTCGCTTCGAAGGGGGGCGAGAGGGAGGAGCTCCTCATCCCATCTCACATCTTCCTTTTGATTTTTGAAAACTGCATGGATATCGCCACTATCATGGAGAAAACTGCCATTGCCACAGCCCTCCACAGAGAGTTGGGCATCTCGTCTGACTTCGCGATTGACTAGTTGGCCGAGGATGAGGTCCCCACCCTCTATCTTGATTCGGTTCTCCTCCACCCCAGCTATTTCAAAGATGGGGTCTCTCTCTTCCTCTGCCACGCTTGGTTGGCAGAGTTTCTTGTTTTCTTTGGCCTCCATCCCATCCTGGTCGTCCCTGTAGATACCCTAATTTTAACCATCCAAAGAGACAAAAATACTTTAAGTAATACTTAAGAAATAACCACATTTGGACATCCGAAAGAAAACTCCCTTAGAAACAAAAAAAAATCGGAAGCCCTGGTCCAAACCCTTAGGAAAACCTAGGACCTGGACAGGGGCGACTACTTGAGAGTAGCCGCCCCATTCCGGGCGGCTAGTTCCAATTAGCTATCCCCCTGACCGACCCCAAACTGCCTTCCTGGATGGGACATAAAGCAAGCATGATTGTGGCGGATTGTCCCTTCTAGCTGCCCCATCTTAGCCGGTTCATCCTTAGTAACCGATCCAAGCCACCGCTTGTCAGAGATGGGACGTTTGACAGGTTATGATGGGGGCGGCTACCTGAGAGTAGCCGCCCCTCATTGGGCGGCTAAACACAACTAGCCACCCCTCGCCTGGACATTGTCAGAGAACAAAGATCTCATGGGAGGTCAAATCAAGCACTTTATTATCCATTTTGATCTATTGTCCAGTGGACACTCCTCTACAGCATTTATTCAGAATCAATAACAATCAATAACCCACAACAACCCACATTCCCAATACATACAAGCCTATACCCCCCCACACCACCACTTCAAAAACCCTTGAGAGAGAAAGTGAGAGAAACCCATTTCCTACACCAAATCGCTCTCCAAATCCACTCTCCAAGACCCAGGTGAAACCTAGCTTAACCTCTGTCAAAACCAAATCCAAACCTTACCCAGGTTCTGCCCAAATTGAACCAGACACCAGGCGGCTACCCACAACTAGCCCCCACCAGGCAACTGAATCCAACTAGCCGGCCCTTCCCTAGCCCACCTCAGTCCCAATTCTCCTTTAGTCAGGTTCCTGAAGTAGAAAAGGATCCCTGTCTTCACCTCTGTGTACGGCATATCCGTGTCTCAAAGCGGAGACCCACAAACTCCCCACGAAGGCGATCAAATCCACCCTCAACTTTTCCTGTTTTTTGAGAAAAGCAGGTGGCGATCACAACAACCCTTGAATTCTCCTGAGGACCCGTCGGCCGCCTCAGCCAGGAACGAACAACCAATCCACCACCCATTCCGAGAGACGATCCGACCGAGACTGCCAAGGCGCATCTCTCTGGATCCGAGCCTCCGAAGAACCCCCACACACGCACAACCACCGGAGGACCAAGGAGGAAGGGAGAGAGGGGCCTTTCTTCCTTTTCCCAAAATCCGATACCAACAGCCCCCAACGTGTACCGCGTCTTGATGTGTGTGGTTGCATTGGGGAAGAAGACAGGAGTTGAGCTGGGCCTGACCGAGGTCCATTGGATCTACCAGGTCAAGGCTCATCCTGCGGGCGTTCCCTGTCCTTCTACATCTCTCGCCGGGCCAGAGTGCCAGAATTGGTCCTTGGCATGGCTCGGGGTGACATCCACGATTGGGAGAGTCACCGGATTCGGGCCCGGGGTCCTTGGATGCCAGATGGTTAGAATTCATCCCATCGCCACTTGTGTCACCCCCGGAAGCCGATGGTGGATGCCCCCAGGCTGGAGGTCGAGGAGGTGAAGATGGATGACATCTCTCGGATGATGGAGTATCTGGACTGATTGTGGTGGGAGCTTCTTGAATTGGAGGAACCGCGACATGCTCCACCCGTTGCAACGCTTCTTGCCGGTGTGGTTGAGTCAGCGGGTGCCCCTAGTTTGGTTCCTCCTCCCACTGCTCTGCATAACAGGGCGAGACGGCGCTCTTCGAGGTTCCTCCAGTTGGGTTTTGGATCAAATTCCATTGCCCTACCTGTGGACTTAACCTTGTCGCCTCCGCCTTCTGTCTCACCATCTCCATCACCCGCAGTTCGATCATCTTCCTCGGCTTCTTCTTCTTCTTCTTCATGTCTGTTCCCCTTGGGGAAGCTGTTCCTCCCACCTGTGACACTGATGTTGACGCCTTGTCGGTGGTGCCCCCAGTGACCTTGGGTGCTGGGACAGATGCTACTCTTATTCCTGAAGACCGTCTTCAAAGTGTCCTCCTCCCCCTGGTGGCCCTTCGAGGAATTTGCAAGCCTTCGCCCATGCCGCCTCCCTCTCCATAGATCATCAATTGCGGTCCCTCCGTGAAGCTTGTGAGGGTGATGAAGAAGATCACCTTTTGGACTTCATCAGCGGCTACCGCTTGGGCTATGCTGACCACTCACGTGATTTTTGAGAGATGAGCAACTAGGAACTGCCTGAACTGCACCAAGCTGTGAGGGAGAGGAGGCTTCGTAGAAGATCGAGTAGAGGGTTGAACCCTTTTTTTATATGTGTAACCTTTATCCAATCAATGAATAAAAAATTACTTTCTCTGCTCAACCTTGATCGTATTTTACCTACTCCCTCGCTTCGCATATTACCTCTCCTCGTTGTACGATTCTATTTGTGAACCGTAGAGTCCCAAAAACTTGTCGTATCCACGATCATCCGCGAACAGGATCCTCGAACAGGATTCATGAACCAGGTTCACGAACAAGATATCTCTGGTCATTCCCACATGTTCATAAGGCTCTCTCATCGTTCCGTCTCTTTCCTATGCCACGTGAAAAATTTGTGACAATAAATTCACCACGTAGGCTGTACGTTTATCAAAACTGGCGCCTTGTTTCCCTCGTCAGCTGTCCCTCGATATCTGTAGAAGATTTTGGCAACAAACCTTCCATGATTTTGATTTTCGCGCCTCAGTCACGATTGTGGGAATTTTTTGAAGGAGGACCTCTTTATAAGTTTCCATCATCCGACTAGAAGAGGAGAGAGAATTCAAAAATCAAATCCCCTGCTCGTTTTCAAACTTTGCTCTTCTTGAATTCTTTCTCGCGCCACCATGTCAATGGACATTGCTCAGAAACTAAGGTCCTCCTTGTTGATTACTGAATCCATCATCATGACACCTACTCCTTTCAAAACCGTAGATGAGCTTAAGGGCAACAGCCCTGAGAAGCTTTTCATGTATCCTTCTTAGATGTTGAGGACCTCCCTTTCTTTTCCTCCCTGAGCTGGTCATGACTTCATGCGCCGATTCAAGCTTCACCCGGTGCAATGCTCCCCTAATCTGTTAAGGGTATTGATGTGCGTTGTCACGATCAACCGCAAGCTGCAGCTTCACCCAGAGCATGCTTACTATATTCGGGAGAGACCGGGTGCGGTCCCTCTCGTGGAAAAACTTCCTTCATTCGACAGAGGGTGGAGAGATGAATGCCTTGTGCAACTAAGTGATCCTTGGGTGCTTCCTGCTCCCATTCCGGGTGAAGAGGCTAGGGTGCCTTTTTGTCTTCGTCAGGCGAAATTGGGTGAGCATAAAAATCATTGGACTTCTATGCCTTATTTGCCTTTTCTTTCATCACCTGACGAATCTCATATGCTCCTTGCAGATGACTCAGAGCATGCAACCCTAGACCCGTCAGTGGTCAAGTTTGATAAGATCGCCAGGGCTCAAGGGTTGGGGGATAAGGATTTCCATAAGATCCTCAGCCTCCCCGCAGTCAGGGCCCTTGGTTCCTCTTCAAAGGGTGTTGGCTTGTCTTCGAGATTCGACGCATCTCCTGCCTTCTCTAAAGCTTCTCCCTCTGCCGTTTCCGAAGAAGTGGATGAACGGTTTGCTACCTCCAAAGGCAAGTCGTCTTTGAAGAAGAGGCCTAGGCTGCCACTTCCTTCGAAACGGCGGACCAAGGCTGCTCGTCCTACTTTATTGGTTGTAGAGTCGGACTCCGAAGGTAGAGCCAAAGCCCTACCGGACGTTTCCCAGGCATCCCCTGTGGGGAGCGATCTGCCTTCGAGTCCTGTCGGTGTGGCTATCGCCGAGCTTCCCGCGCCTTCCAATGAAGAGGGATGCCCACCAAGTCCCCCTGAGTTTCAAGTACCAGAGATGGCGGAGGTTCCCTCTTATCCGGAAGTTGAGCCCTCCCTCGCCGAGGAGGTAGCGGCCATGGCTTCCTCAGCTCCCTCATGTGGGATTACTCCAATTGCTGTGGTAGGCTCAGTGCCTGTGGTTGTTGCCCTGTCAGAGGTGCCACCAGCCGAGGTGTTGGAGAGTGCTCTCAACATGACTTCTCCTCCAGGGGCGCCACAAGTTGCTTCAACTCCTGCTGGGATGCCCACAGTTGCTTCATCTTTTGTCAGGATGCCCCCAATTGCTTCAACTTCTGCCGGGATGCCCCTAGTTGCTTTGGCTGTGGTGGATGCACCCTTCATCACAACGTTCGTGGCTCCATCTGGTGCTGCCCTGGAAGCTGGGGCTCCTCGCTCTGCATCCTTGAAAACTCCTTCAGCCTCTGCTTCCACAGCTACGACTGGTACCCATTCAGAAGGTCCTCTTGCTGATCGTGCTAGCAAAGAGTTAGCCAGTACTCAGCTCAGGGGCTGTCTTCTCGAGGGTGACTTGGACTGTGCTCGCCGGGCAACGACGGAAGCACTTTCACCTGGCTAGGCTGGAGCTTTTACAATGTAAGTGTTTGACTTATATCTTTGAAGTTTCTTTGACGACTTGTGCAGAGAAGAACTACAATTGTGGATATCGTCAAGGTTATGAAGATAGATCCAACAACGTCTCTCCTCGTATTACCGCCAATCCTCCTTCTGGTCCTGATTCTGGCCCTGATGATGGGTCTCAAATCTAGACATTTTGTAAAAACAACAATGTTTTCATAAACGACTTGTATTTTACATGTTTGCTTATTTTTCACATGATCGGAATGTTTGGAGTGCTTATGGTTGTGATAATAGAGCTTTGTGTCCACTCCATGGACTAACTCTGATTTATCCCGTCATCGCGACCTCCGTAGGGCCGGGGCCCTTAGAAATCCGGTGAATAACAGGGGAAGGTTGTCCCTCTTTTTTTGTCCTCATCGTGTGAGGACATCTTGTGCGTTCCTTCTGCTCCTTCTTGAGGGTTTTGAAGACGGAGTGCTTAGGACGAGAGGGAAGTACCCTTTCAAAATTGAGTCGATGGACTAATTCTACTTGTCCTTTCCTAGCGACCTCCAAAGATTGGTCCTAGAGCCGGGGCTCTATGCGACCGTGTGTGCATATGGGGAAGCTTGTACTTCCTAACGACCTCATCGTTTGAGTGTAACCTATGTGTCTCACTTTTGCAAAACCTTTTACTTGAGTGCTTATTGATGGATGGGGCATCCCTCGCGCGACCTCTTACAAAGAGTGCTCATCCGATCGACCTAAACTGGATCAACGCGCGACCTCCATGGAGTGCTATACTCGCGACCTCCGTGGAGTGCTTTTTTTTTAAACCAAGTTCACGCGTGACCTCGAACGGGTTCCCATTCACATAAAATATTTCAAACGAAAAATCCTTTTATTTCAGAAGTAATACGTTTTCAAATGCATTACATTGCGAGGTCTTATGAGTGCCTCTTCATTCATTCGTTCTAGATAATGAGTTCCTTTGGGACCCAATCCGACGACCTTGTACGGGCCCTCCCAACTTAGTCTGAGCTTACCATCAGATTTTTTTCAGGATTTGGGGAATACCTCTTGAAGGACCAGGTCTCCTACTCGAAAGCTTCGTCATGAAACCCTCTTATTGTAGCTTCGTGCGATCTGGTTCCGGTAGTTTGCAATCCTGATGGAAGCTGTTTCCCTTCGCTCGTCCCTCAGGTCCAGATCAGATGCGAGAACTTCTTCATTGGCCTGTGGCTCAAAGTTCTCGATCCGAAATGTCGGGATCCTGAGCTCTATGGGAATTACAACCTTGATGCCAAAATCCAAGGAAAACGGAGTCTCTCCTGTGGCCCTTCGCGCCGTGGTGCGGTATGCCCATAGCATCAAGGGAAGCTCGTCCACCTAGTTACCTTTGGCCACATTAAGCCGCTTCTTGATCTCGTCCAGGATGGTTTGATTGGTGATCTCTGCCTGCCAATTTCCTTGGAGGTGGAGAGGAGAAAAGGTGCTTTATGCCCAACTCCTCGCAGAACTCCCTCATGGTGGCATTATCGAATTGTGTTCCGGTGTCAGAGATTATGGTGTTCGGCACTCCGAACCGACACACGATCTCCTTCCAAAGGAAACTTTGCACTTCGATATCGTGGATTCTAGCCAGGGCCACAGCCTCCACCCATTTGGTGAAATAGTTAGTGGTGACCAGGAGGAATCGCTTCTGAGATGGCGCCAAGGGAATGGGCCAGACTCTATCGAACCCCAATTGAGCGAACGGCCAGGGACTTGACATTGTATTCAAATCCCTAGCTGGTCGGTGAGTCAGGGGACCAAATCACTGGCACTTGTCGCATTTCCTCACCAGGTCGTGTGAGTCTTTCGCAAGGGTTGGGTAGAAATATCCGGCTGTCAATACGCGTCTCGCCAAGGATATTGAGGCTGTATGGCTCCCGCATACTCCCGAATGAATTTCTTCCAACACTTCTTTAGCTTCCTCAAGATTGACGCACCTGAGGAGAGGGCCTTGAAAGCTTAGATAGTACAGGATGCCCTGATCAGAGATCAAGAACTAAGCGGATCGGCTCTTGATTTTCGTGGCTTCTTCTTTGTATTTTGGGAGGAAGTCGTCTTTCAGGTAAGATAGGATGGGATCCATCCAAGTCGGTTCCCTGGTTGTTGACTCCACTGTCATAATCTGTTCAGGGTGGGCAATGCTCGGCTCCCCCAAGAACTCAACCTGAGTCTCCCGGGATGGCTCTCCTTCCAGTGAGTGCACTTGCAAGATTTGCCAGAGCATCAACTAGAGTATTCTGCTCATGATCGATTGCGTGGATTTCCCACTCACCGATTTGTTCGACCGAAGTACGTGTGTAGCCTTGATAAGCCGCCATACAATCATCCTTCGTTTGATATTCTCCAGTGCTCTGATATACCACGAGCTGAGAATTGATTGAATTTTTTAAAGTTGTTATTAATTACCGCAAGTGCACGAATCATTACAGAGGTATAGATCTAGCAAATACGGGTCGAACCCACAGAGAATTGTTCAATTAAATTATTAAATGATTTAACTAATCGAATTAGACAGAAAGATCAATGAAGGTTTAATTTTTTTTTTTTTTTTTTAAAAATGGATATTAATATAAAAAGATAACTAGGGTTTTAGAATCCACCATGCAATATCAATTTAGGGGTTATATTCAAATGTAAAACTCCACCATATAACTCAATCAATATTGACGTTAGTCAAATACCAATCGAAAATTAAATATTTAAAATCATATTAATTATTTCATAAAATGATCTATCTCCCTTCCCTTTATAAAATCTACCAACTCAATATTCAACTTGTTAAGAAGAGCATAAAATATCAGAGAACCTAATCAAAGCATATTTTATCAAATCAAATACAAGAGATTTTTGAAGAAGGTAATAAGAAATTCACATGAAAGGTTTCAAAAGAGAATTGAAGGAGAGATTGATATTCAATAAAGCAGAAAATATGGAGAATTCAGATCTAAATATAAAATCTTAAACTAGCATTGCATGGTTTCATCTTCAACCCTAGTTGAAGATTTCGCTATTAGAAAACATGATCAAACTAAATAAAAAATAAAAAATAGAAGACATCATATTATTGAAAAATTCTTGAAAATAAAAATACTAAAGTAATATTAAATTCAGATCTAAATATATACAAACATCCAAAGATATGAGATGAAAAGAAAAACAAAAACAAAGCAAAACTCTTGAATCTTTCTTCTCCTTTGGTTGTCCCTTTGCCTCCTTCTTTTTTTCTTTTCTTGGCTTCATATGTGTTTCTTTTATAGCCTCCAGCCTTGAATCTTGACCATTGATTTGCAATGAATTGGATGGTTAAGATTGGCCATCAACCTTCCTCATATGAATATTTGATAATTTTAGCAGGTAACATCTTTCATTCCCGTCATTAATTTTCTACAGAATCTTCGGAATTGAAAAATATTGATGAAACATTGATTTGTAGATCTTGAAAATATCTTTTCAACGCCATATCTTGGGCTAAAATACGATATTTGAGGCAAACGTTATGGTCAGAATAGTGGGACGGTTTTAACATTGATTTGAAGAATATTTGATTGGATTTTGATTTTTGATTATCTCTTTACCAAATCTTTATCTAGCATAATTTTGGATCTTCAAGAATCCTCTTGATTCTCCTTCATATCTTTAAATGCTTTATAGAATATTTTGCATTGATAATCATCATTTATCTCAATTACCTGCAATAACAAATAAATTCTGAATATTAGTCATTATTACACATAAAATTAGGAAATAGAAAACTAAATTAAGGGGATTAAATGTGCAAATATTACGCTTATCAAGAATCATTGTAGATCACCAGTTTGTGGATGGCGAGATCTACGGCGAATTCCATGCCCACGATGAGCGCCACGTATTCGGCTTCATTGTTAGAAGCTTTGAATCCCAGTTTGATCGCGTGTTAAAACAGGAAACTGTCTTCACTGCGCAAGATCAGCCCTGCTCTCGACCCTTTTTGGTTGGATGCCTCATCGACATAGAGTTTCCAAGAAATTGGTCTGTAGTCGAAGATAGCACAGATCTGCTGCTGGGCAGGTGTTAGGTCGGCGATGATGTCTGCGACGACCTGCCCTTTGATTGCGCTCTTGGGCTGATAGTGGATATCAAAAGCTGAAAGCTCCACCGCCCATTTGAGCAACCGTCCTGCAACATCCGCATTTTGCAATACAGCTTTGAGAGACGAGTCGGTGATGACATGGATCGTATGGGCATGAAAGTAATGACGCAGTTTTAGGGCAAAAACGGGCAAGGCAAACGCAAGCTTCTCGATGCGGGAATACCTAGTTTCCGCCTCGTTGAGTGCCTTACTCGCATAGTAGATTGCCCTTTGCCCCCGGTCGATGTCCTTCAATAGCGCGGAGCTAACAGCGTGCTCGGAGGCTGCAATGTAGAGGAGTAAAATATCTCCTAAGGAAGGACATACCAGAAGTGGCGGCTTGCTGAGGTAGTTTTTGATTTCTTCAAACGCCTTCTGACAGTCTGGCATCCATTCGAATCTCTGAGCCTTCTGCAGCAACTGGAAGAATGGTTGGCATCAATCAGTGGCCCTAGAGATGAATCAATTGAGAGCGGCCAACCTCCCCGCTAGTTTCTGCACCTTCTTTTTGTTTCGTGGAGGCTCCATCTCCAATATTGCCTTGATTTGGTCAGGATTGGCTTCGATTCCTCGCTACATCGTCAGGTACCCCAAAAACTTGCCCGAGGTGACTCCAAAAGAGCATTTCATCGCGTTTAGTTTGAGACGGTACTTACGCAACACAGCGAAGACTTCTTCCATGTGGGCCAACTGGTCAACTCGGCGCTCGCTTTTGACCATCATGTCGTCGATGTAGACTTCAAAAGTCTTATCAATCTGATAAGTGGCCCCTTTGTTCTTTAATCTGAACGACATTACTTTATAGCAATAAATGCCCATAGGGGTTATGAACGCTATTCTATCTTGGTCAGGCTCGTACATTGGGATCTGGTGGTAGCTAGCTTAAATAAGCATACATGAAACTCATTAGTTCATTACCCGATGAGGAGTCCACTAGCTGGTTAATCTTCGGAAGTGGGAAGCTGTCCTTCGGACATGCGCTGTTCAGGTCGGTGAAGTCCACGCAGACCCGCCACTTCTTATTCTTCTTGGGAACCACCACGGTGTTGGCCAGCCACTCGGGGTGTTGCATTTCGTGGATGAATCCGGCGGGTAGGAGTTTGTTCACCTCGTCCTGTACCGTTTCAGCGTGTACTATGGCCATTCGTCGCTGCTTCTGTCGGATTGGACGGATGGTGGGTGAGATGAACAGCCGATGGCTTGCCACCTCGGGGGCGATCCCCGGCATGTCTTGAGGCTTCCAGGTGAAGATGTCCTTGTTCTCGACGAGGAGGTCGAGTATTGCCGTTCTCTCTTCTGCGGAGAGTAAACTCTCGACGAGAAAGTATTTCCTGGGGTCAAGGGGATCTATCGAGACCTTTTCGAGGTCTTCAAGAACCCTGTCTTCGGGACCGGGCCGACGCTTATCGGCCTTGACTCGGTTGTGAAGTAATTGCTACCTTTTTGGATGAATTTTTCCATCCTCAGGCTGCTCCTCGAAGTCGGGTAGGGCCGACTTCCATGCCATCGCCGCCATGTAGTACCGTTTCACGGCAACTTGGTCTCCTCGAATTTCCATTATCCCCTCGGTTGTGGGGAAATGGAGCCGTTGATGGTACGTAGACGGAATCACCTTCATCACCGTCAGCCAGGTGCGACTGATGATGGCGTTGTACGGAGACGGGAGGTCCATGATAGTGAACTCCGTCATAGCGATTTGATTCCCTGCTCGAACCGATAGTGTGATTCATCCAACGAGAATGACTCGTGCTCCGTTGAATGCGATCAGAGGACCCTTCGTTGGAGTGAGATCGGCGGCTTTTAACCTTATCCGAAGAAAAGGTTTCATGAAAAGGATGTCGGCCGAGCTTCCTGTATCAACGAGAATCCTCTTAACATCAAAATTAGAGATATGCAGGGTGATTACCAGCGCGTCCGAGTGCGGGGCTTGGACTCCTTCCACGTCGGCATCAGAGAAGGTGATGGCTCCTTCATCACCACTTTTTGGTCTCTTCACGACTAGTTTCGGCTCCTGGTCGATCTGCATCATTTCGAAGGAGACCTGCATCTTTCTCGAATCTCGACAGGCACTTTTTGGTGTGATGAAATGCGGTACGCCTCTAAAAATGACATCAATGACCCCCGCCAAAGTATTAGGGTCAATATTCGTCACATGCTACTCACCGGAAGCTGGTCTTCTCGATAGGAACATATTCCTTCAAGCGTCCCCTTTGGATGTGGGTCTCCAAGAACCCCTGGAGGATACGACATTGGTCGGTAGTATGGCCCACGCTCTTGTGGTAATTATAGCGGAGAGTTTGATCCCGCTTTGATTCGTCACTCCTCATGGGTGCAGGCCATCGGAACCACGGCTCCCCCTGGATTTTTGATAGGATCTGCAATTGAGGGATCTTGAAGAACATCCCCCGTCCTTCACGCACATCGTTTGTTGAGGCACCAGGCTTCTTGCCCTTCTCGCCCTGCTGGTCCTTCTAACGCGACTCCTGCGGGCGTTTTACATCTGCTAACGGGTTGGCGGCCGTTGGCGAAGATCGGGACGCAGCCACCGCCTGTTTAAGGATCCTAGATTCTTCTTCCACCTTGGCGTACTTTTCAGCACGCCCCATCAAATCGCGCAAGTTGGAAGGAGTGCGCTTGATAAGCGACTCCTTGAGGCCGTTTTCGGATGGCAGGCCGTTCCGGAAAGCCATTATTGCAGCGTCCTCATTGCAGTCTTCTACTTCAAACTTAAGGATGCTGAAGCGATCGACAAACTGCCAATCGTCTCCCCTGACAACATTTGGATATTCATGAGATCGCCGAGATCCTTCTTCCTCCGTCGACTACAGATGAAGTGCTCTGCAAACATAATGCTGAGCTCCTTGAAAGTTCTGATTGTCGCAGGTGGAAGGAGATGGAACCAAGTCAGCACGGCCCCTTCCAGGCTGGAGGGGAAGAGGCGGCACATAAGCCCATCATAGAGCTCATACAATGCCATCAAATGTCGGAACGCCAAGATATGATCATAGGGATCCGTCGTGCCATTGTATAGCTTGAATTTGGGCTGAACGAACTTCCAGGGAAGTCGTTCCCCAAGAATCTCTGTGCAAAATGGGGAGGCGAATCCCCGTATTGCGTGCTCCACCATCTCATGATTCAGAAAGCTCCGTACCTCAGAGCGCAGGGCGTAACGAGGTTGCGTGACTGTTCCTCCAGCTCGATGGCGGGGTGGAGAGTTATACTGATGTCCTTCTGATACTTCGCGTAAGGCCGATCGCCCTTGGTGCGTTTGCCTCCGAGAGACCTCCTGTCGGGCGAAGCGTTCTCCATGAGGCTGTCGACCCGCTCGAGGGGTGCGCGAATGCTGACGAGATTGCTGCCTTTGATTGGAGGAAGAGGTACTTCCCTCCGAACCTTCAGCATTGACGATCAGGGGGTTGGGCAGCACAGGAGGTGGTGGCCAGATTTCCTCCTGGACTGGCTATTGTCGATGCATGTTCGTATAGAACTATTGCATCAAGTCTTCGATCATATACTGCATTGATCCCTGCAGACGGGTAAATAGAGTTTCTCGCGTGGACTCCATTACCCGCCTGAGGCCCTGGACCTGACTAGCCAGGGTTTCTGGTGAGCCGTCAGCAGCATCGGATGGGAGAACGTTTCGTTCTTGTCGCCCTCCTGCATTGGTGTCACTAGGATATGACATTGCGGATACTGGCATTTTGTTTCAGTATCCCACAGACGGCGCCAAACTGAGGTGGATATTTTCCCCCTTCAGTTAAATTTTTAAATCTCTCAGGAAAATGAACTTGCATGAAATAAACTTTTTTGCTCTGCTTTTACTCTCTCAATGACTGTATAGGAAATAACACACAATGACTCACAATGGCTCACAATGATTGTGCTTGACTCAATGAATTATTGTCTCACTCTGCTTGACTGTGTCCGTAGAGTGCTGAGTGCGCGACCTCTTTATAGACTGCCTACGTACCCCCTTGGAGATCAAGTCACACGTAGTTCCTTATTACCCTTGTAACCGCCTTGCCACTAAGTGTTTAGTGGGTTTTTTTTTCAGGGAAACTCCCCCAGCATTTACGCTCCATGTCGGTCCTTGATTACCTATGTTCTGCTGGTAATGGGTCTTAAATGCCACCTTGACAGTTACAGGCGTTAGTGGTCTTCTGACCGTTTCTTCATTTTGCTCGAGGTCTCTTGATATGCTTGCTCGTACGATTCATAGCATGTCTGCGAGGAGTAAGGTCGACCGACCAGACCTCATGTCTGGTCGTGCCTTAGACTACTCGCTTTCGAGGAGTAAGGTCGACCGACCAGACCTCATGTCTGGTCGTGCCTTAGACTACTCGCTTTCAAGGAGTAAGGTCGACCGACCAGACCTCATGTCTGGTCGTGCCTTAGACTACTCACTTTCGAGGAGTAAGGTCGACCGGCCAAACCTCATGTCTGGTCATGCCTTAGACTACAGGTCGACCGATCAGACCTCATGTCTGGTTGTGCCTTAGACTACTCGCTTTCGAGGAGTAAGGTCGACCGACCAGGCCTTATGTCTGGGCGTGCCTTAGACTACTTGCGTTTCTAGGAGCCTGACTGTCCAACTAGACCCTGGATCTAGTCGTGTCAGTACATTTGGGAGAGTCATCATGACCAAGGATTGGAACTCAGATTTGTGGGTCCCACGGTAAGTCCACATCCATCCTGGTGTGACACATTACCCCTAATATGACATGTGTCATGGTGAGGATTTTTACCTCCACAAGAAGCATAATTGGATTCATAAAAATAGAAAAAAAAAACTTTTAAAAATAATGTTAGATTAAGAGAAACACTTCACTCAAAGATCTAAATACTCCATTTATAATTACACAAGGTGAAACCTAAAAATATCAAACTAGAAAAAGGGGAAAACTGGAACGTTAAATAAGAAAAAATAGAAAATAATAAACTACTTTTCACATATTGTTTGTGCGGGGATAAGTAAAATTTTGTATATTGGAGATAAATTTGAGGTTATCGCGTAAGATTTGTAATATGTCTCGATAGATCCCTCCTTTATCAATTTTATGCTTTGAGTTTGTCATTTGAATTTGAATAAAATTTAAAACATATGTCTACCATTTCATAAAAATAAAAAATAAAATAACTTTTTAAAACACACTCATGACTCTATGAAAATCTAATAAAAAGATAATCGATGTGGGATTCATATGTATGACGTACGGTTTGACTGTCTGAGGAGGAAGAAATGAAGTAAAACTGATATTCATGCATGCTCTACTCGTGTTTTCCATACATTCATTGTCAAAAATAATTTCATAGCAAATAGTGTCCTTGGCTATGAAAATATACCTTTTGCTGCGAAACTCATTTCGTAGCAAAATGTAACCTTTTGCTGTGAAAATTAAATGTTCGTTGCTACGAAAATAGCTACGAAATCATTTCGTTGAGAAAGACCTTTTGCAGCGAAAATCTAGGTTTTTGCTACGAAATATTTTTGCAGCTAATTCTCATATTTCTTGTAGTGTTAATTATGATTTTTCTTCACATCCAAGACAAAAGCAAAAACTCATTATGCATCTATAGTGTACAAATCTCATCAGCATGATGATAATAAAAGAAATGACTCAGAATATCTTAAAAAACAATTAAAAAAAAAATGACTACCAACTTCACCAATGTTAATAAGATTATTGTCTATCTGAATGAGGTGAATAACTGACTACAAAATCCATATTTCAAGTTTAATTATACAATGGGAACTGATATTACATGACATGGACATACAAGAAACATGCTTCTATATTCTCTAAAATTAGAAAAGCCTATAAACTTAATTGATAGGATGAATTTGCCCAATTTGACATGCCCGGACATGAGGAATTGTCACTTTTTTTAAAATTTCATGCTACGGTCTTGGTCCAATCTCTCTACATTGGTGAGTATGGAAAATAATATCTACGACATAAAAGTCAGATAGTATGAAACACAAAATGGAGAACAGAAAACGATCATTCGGAAAAGTTCAATTGCTTATACAAAAAGAATAGGAACGGACCTCGCCTTTACTACCGGCGTATTTTGTTTTCCACATCTGTATCTTGAGGTCACCATAGCATGTATAATGTGGTAAGTCTGGCTTCTGCTGTTGGTGCTCGCAATGGAGTACCAGGTTCTTGCGTTGTCGCCTCTAATTCGACCTGTTTGAAAAAGATTGTTCAGTATAGAGAATACAAACATAAAATATAACGGGGAACAAAATTGATGATAAAAAATAATCACCATGTACTGGTCCAAGGAACAAACTTATAAAAGGTTCCATTATAATGCACTCCAACCTACATAACGAAAATGGATGTTATTAGGCAATATGTAAATTGAGGGCAAGGACAAGGGCATATGTGACATAAAAAAGATTCATTTTGTGGAAATTGAAAGATCATATCACTATATAAAAAATTCACTCCAGCATCACATTATTTACTTCTTGCCAGTCTAATAATGGAGAAGCAAATCCTGTCCATCAGACTTAAAAAAAGGTGTTACCTCTTCATCAAGCATTCAATCTTTCTTTCTAAAATACTAAAGTACCTTTTTTTTTTTGTGTAAAATTGATGACCGATTCTACCACTGAAATCCATAAATTAATAGATTAAATAGGCAAGGTTCTGATGGTTTTTTATACAAAGGCAGAGTCTGTGTGAATTTTTTTTTAAAATATATTTATGTAGAGAGATTGCTCGAGATGGATATATATTAATAGTAAAATGATGTGGAATGAAGTGGGAACCAACATAGTTGAGAAAACAAATTTGGACTCATTGGATAATGTTGAGTACCAATGCAACGTTTTCATAGCGATCATTCACCCCTAGATTTGCTCCCCAAATCCTCTGGGCTTACCTAGTGCATAGGATTTGTGGGTGATTTTATACATCCTAGGTTTTCCCAACTAAAAGTTGGAATTCCTTGTCGCCGAAAAAACTAGACACCAAAAAAAGACACTAATTTTATAAAGTCCAGAAATGATTATAAAGCTAAGAGATGAACAAATCTAAATGGGAATGTTGCTGAAATAACATCACAGAATAACAGAACTAGAATAACAGAACTGAAGAAATTTGAACACAAACCATGAAAATGCATTTGAAATCGAAATGAAGATTTAAAAATAAATTTCTGGGTATTTTGAGTTATGTGTGAAAGATCAAACAAAAAAAATGTATGCTTTCGGCATGTGGATTTTTTTTATTATTTTTATTTATGTGTGCTTATGATATTTAACATAAAATAATAAAGTTGATCCCTTGTGTGTTTAGTTTGAGTTTTTTTGTATGAATTGTTATCAAAGGCTTCATCATCTGGTCACTGCGGAGTATTGGTTCCCTTTGAACTCGTTCCCTTGAAGCAAAATCAATTGTTCATTTTTCTGATAAGTATTTGAATTGGGCCTTATTGTATGTATCACTTCCGAAATTGAAGCAATGGCAAATGCTCTGTACACCTTATTGTATGTATCACTTCAGAAATTGAAGCAATGGCAAATTCTTCGTACATGTTATATGATATTAGACAGTCGTCTATAATTGGTCTTCTGATAACACATAAAGTTGATCCCTTTCAAACATGAACATATAAGCGTGAAGATCAGTTCAAAGCTTGACGGAAGCAATCTCGGCGGCCGTAAGAGTGGAATCACAATTGGAGAGATCAAGGGTGCATGTGGTGTCCAAAGGCTCTTCCATGATCAATCCGCTAGATGTTACATTAAATCAAGATATGGTTGATGGATCGATGGAGAAGATCAAAGAAAGTCCACCAAAAAATTAGGAGAATCTAATGACCGACCCCCATGATCAACCTCTAGTTGAATCAGAAATTGATGCGGACAGCACAAATAAAGAAGTGGAGGATGTTGTTCTCTCCGTTAAATCTGAAAAGATTATTGGAGGAGAACAAGAGAAGTCATTTTCTTATTTCTTAGTGGTGACACCAGAGATAGAAAAACCCCTACAAACGTTCGTGTTGCAGACTTCAAGCCACATCAACATGAGCGTTTTAGATGCCTTCGTCGATAACAATAATGATGGGGACATTACGACTACCACAATTGTCGATTTGATTGAGAAGGAATTTAAAATCAAGAAGATGTCTCTCCTCTTGCCAAAGGTCAAATACAAGGATGCATCAATTAAGATGGGGGAAAATATCTTAATCTCTCATATTGATGTATTTGATTACATCAAATATCATCCTCTTGATCATCTAAGATCCTCTTATCTTAAACTCGAGGACGAGTTTTTTTTTAAGAAGAGGAGATTGATGTAAGACAGATTTGGAAAGAAATCATTACAGAATATTTGATTTCAAATCTGTCATCAAAATAAAGTTTTATGAGATTTTGTCATGTATTGATAAATCTCATTATTTAAAGTCATATTAATCACCTTTTATTGGTGAATTAGGAATTTAGGATTTTTAGGATTTTATATGTTATTTTATTAGATTTTAATAATTGTCATTGTAATTGTGTCTTTACTATTTTTAGTAGAATCATAATTCACAATATGAATATGTATTTAATGTTTGTGGCCTATATAATGAGTGCCATCATCTTTGTAAAAAAAAATAAAGTTTTTGATCAATAATATTTCGAATTTCCTTTATTTTGGGGCTTTCTTCCTTGTGGATTCAAAGAGCTTATGAGATCTCAACGCTCGTTGGATCTTTTTATCAATTTTTCACTGCGCTATCTGATAACACGTAAAGTTGATCCCTTTCAAACATGAACATATAAGCGTGACAAAGCAACTAAATCAACACAAATTAAAATGATGTACCTCTCTCCGAAATTCTGTTGTAGAGGAACATTTCTTCTCCAACTACTCAAACAATAACTGAAAACTAATAACAACCAGTTCATTTGCAAAAGGGCATGAAACAAACAAAACTTTTCTTTCAGTCATTTTGGCAAACATTTTATGTTCATCGATCAAATAAGCAAATTTCAAAACGCTTCAGCGCACATTCAATAACGAAGAAAAAAACAAAACAGTAAGAGATCAATAAATGTAATTGTAGGAACTGAGAATAGAACGATCATCACCAGTACATCAATCGAATCTATAACCCAAAAAATTATTGCAGATCATAAACCCTATCTAGATTGGATATAAAGATAGAAACAAAACCCATGATCGATGACAAAGCTCATCAAATACTCGCTGTTCCTGGACAACCTGATCGTCAACGCACGCGTCTTACATGCCCCGTTCTCACTTTTTTCCCCAACGCGTCTACAGGAGGAGAACTGATTTGTCCCATGAAATGCAAGAGGGAAAAAAAAAGAAGATATGGCGCTGTGTCTGATTCAGGAAAAGAAGAAGACGATATGGCGTCGGTTTTGATTCAACCTTGTCTCACAGGAAAAGAAGATATGCGTTTGGTCCGGTTGTGCCATTGCAAAACTATTTATGTAGATTTTGCAATAAAAAAATAATTTCCTGAAACACAAAAGCTATTCAATACTACAATAAAATCAAACGCTGCTTGATGAAATGATTGTAATACCCATGAAAAGATGGGCTGTTGGGTGAAATTTGTCCGCATCTCTCGTGCTTTATGGTTGTTTGTCACAATCAAAGATTTGCGTTTCATCTGTATTTGAGTGGCGTCTCACTCGAATGGTTTTATTTTTTAACGGTTTGATAATGATATTAACGATCTCTTGTTCTTACAATTCAATTTGTTAGTTCTTATATCTAAACAGGATGAACTAAGACCGTCCAATTTTGCTTATAGATGACAAGATATGACACAGTTACTAAACAAAGAGCTTCAATACGTTGTTACTAAGATATGGGGTCCTCCACTCGTATCTCCATTGTATTATTGACAACTAGGACCACTCGATCCAGTGTATCCACCTGGATATTCATTGTATTATCGACTGCTAGGGTCGCTCGATTCAGTGTACTTACATCGGATCTTGTGTGCTAATGTAGTAGTGTTCGTCTTCATCAGATCCCACTTCCCTAATGTCATCGTCATCTGGCGCCATGATGTACCTCGAATCTGACTCGTCATTGTCATGGTCTTCCATGGGTGCGTGAGACGACTCTATCACACGGTTTAATTAATTAAGTTCCCATTTTAAACCAATTATATAACATTCAAAATCCAGAAAACCATATAAAAATCTTTCTTTAAAAAAAGCATATCAATCTTGTTTACCAAGGATACCATGGCAGGCAGCAACAACAACATGGGAGTTAGATGACAAGGGGGACGTGAGAAATCATCCATAAGATGAGGGTCATTGAGGTCTAGGAGGATTGTGAGTTTCCCTTTCAGCTCAACACTCCTCTCAATGGATTTATTTTCTATCATCTCATAGAAGCTGCTCACCTTCTGCAGCTCCTCATCGAGTTTTTCAAAAAACTCATCTCCTTCATTAGTTTGTTAAAAAAAACGAGAGAGAGAGAGAGAGCATTAGTTAGTTCAACAACTTTTTATGAGCTACAAACTGAAACATAGTTAAGTATGATTCAAAAAACCTTGTTTTGTACCGAAATTATTCGAACTTGATCGTCCCCATTATGTTGTCTCACACCCTTAGAAAAAAAAAAACCAAAAAGCAAAGTCACATTTGTGGAACAACCTAAATATACACTTTCGAAAGCATTACAAAAGAATTTTTTACTGTACATACGTGCAATCATACGAACCTATTTTTGCTTATTGAGCAAGAAGGATAAGCCATTGGTGAGCATCCTCTTCAAAAGCTAAACCTGACGGTAGTCGACGCTGAAGAAGAAGTTGAAGCAACCATTCAGTTTTTTTTTATCAATGTTTGGTGTCTCTTGGAGCTTCTCGATCTTTTTGATGTATTCCTTCAGCTGTTGGTAGTCGAGGTAGTCAGCCTTCCACTATGGGGCCAACTGTGTCACTAGTTTCCTTGAAAACTTCCTTTCTGTCACTGCAAATTAAAACTGAAAATTTTCAAGTTTCTTTTTATTGGTAATTAAAATCTGTATTTCTACAACTTTTGAGTATGCACAGATACACAGCTCTTTACAAAAAGAAGTGAAAAAAGAGCTTTAAAGTGAGGATGTTTGGTCACTGAAAACCAAAACAAGCCCAGTGTAACTGCTACAAACAGAGAACACCAAAACATAGGTGAATGAAATTTCCATGACATCCATTTCATTCCATTGTTTCTTCAAGAGATTCCATCTCCCAGAACAGGGAGGAAAGTGAGAGTCTTCAAAGTGGAGACTGAGGGATCCATAAAAACCATGGGGGATGGGGTAAGCAACATTATACCTTAGAGGATCCTCCTTCCAGTCCCTTGGGACGAAGGACTGACTGAGGAATTTGGGGAGCATAAACAAAACTCACCACGGACTACTGTAGTCACCCAAGGAGAAGATGAAAAGCAACAACCAAGCAAGAACACACAAAAATGAAAGAGTGCCTCTGTTTCTTCCCTTTTTTATGGTGAACGACTCATACACCTCCACTGTTTTTCTTCCTATATATAATGGGGGAAGTGTTAATACCAACCCATAAGATACTCACCCCACCTCACATAAAAAATGCATTGTGTTTGTGATTAGGGTCAATTTTGTTTGGTGGAAATGAATGTACAGGGGATAAGTGCTCTGTATATTTTTGGTATGTCCCCTTTTATGTCTTGATGTTAAAAGCGAGATTCTTCTGTTCATTTTCATACAAGGAATTTCTTTCACGTCGTGGCACTTCATTATTTTTTTCAGCCTGTATTAGATATTTCCACTAAAGCAATACTAAATTTGCAGTTAGGGTTTAAGGTTTAAGGTCGACTATGAGATTAGTGAAATTAAATAGGGCCTTGGGCCAACCTATAAAATGGAGGCCCTAATACATCTATATTAAAAAAAATTGAATGTAAAAAATATCTTTTAAAATGTTAAAATAAAAATATCTAATAAAGAACAACAAACTTAAAAACTTATGTTTCAAAAAAATAAAAAATAAACGAAAAAACAAAAACATAACAACAAAAAATAAAGCAAAAATTGGAAAACTAAACTGTATTTTAAGAGGAAAACTCTTTTTTTTTTTATTTAGAAAAAGAATAAAAAACCCTTAAATCAAGGGATTTGTTGTTAAAAAATTCATTTTTTTGTAAACAGATAAATAAATCCTATAAAATATGAATAAAAATATGGATAAGATTAAAAAAATAAAATAAAAATTAAATAGATGAATGTATATGTTATCATTAAAAAAAATTAATTTTATATCAAAATATCAGCCTTGTTTGCAGTTTCCAAGCACATGCTCGGATCATTCATCATGGTCCATCTTACACTTCAGCTCATTCTATCAAATTTATAAATATAAAGTTTTGAATTACACCAAAAAGAGCATTATTTGAGCCAATGCGTTCCAAGTGAATCCGGATCAAGTCAAACATTGGTTTGGTCAGTACCATCAGTATTGCATAGCACAACCTCTTAATCGAACTGCGTAGCCTATTAATCGAACTATATAATCAATTATTGAATATAAATGTCACTCTCCTATTGGATACTGATGGCACTGACTAAATCCAAACTCGACTGAATCTGACTAGCTAACAAGAGAAACTTTTCCTTGCATTTTTTTTTAAAAGATGGTATTTAATTTTATTTTTTCTCCATTATGGCCTGTCGCACAGGAACAAACAATATACCCCAATGAAGCACCATGTTGTTGCATTATAAAAAAATAAAATAATTATGCCATCACAAAATTAAGATTCAGGAACCAAAACAATTTTAGGTCATTCGAATGACCTGACTAAAAGTTCATTTGAAAACACGTATTAAAAATATGATTTTCAATAAAGTAGCTTAAATAAATTTGATTCATAGAAAGCTGATTTTTTTCGTTTTTTAAAAATCAACTTTTTTGCACTAAAAGTTAAAAGTAATTTTTTAATTAAATCAATTTTTTAAAATGTGTTGGACATCACCTTTTAGATTTCTGCTTAATTAAAAGAGAAATCACTTTTTAAAAGTGAACAACCAAATATATAATCTTGGAAGATGATGGAGCAGATTAAATTTCGTTTTTATTTCAGTTGTAAATAAAACTTGAACTAATATAACCAACACCTCAAATAATAAAAAAAAACATTATTAAGAACCACATATTTATCACGTCACACATTCAGAGCACTCTCATGCGCATTGAAGATTCTCTTCTCTTTTCATATGCATGTGGCCCCTGTCACACAGCAAAGCCATCCTTATTCATGCAACTGATACAAAATGTGATATGTTTTTGTATATTTGGTAATACATGCATGCAAAAATAAAATGAAATAAACAGCTATGTTCATTTCACGAAAAAGGACTATGGACCACATTGTAGCAGACTGGTGATGTTTCTCTACATGTAGTATAGTGGGCCACTGGGGCTGTGGCTCTATTATTTGCCTCCAACAATTGACACATGGATAACCTCGTAACCAAGTATATGAGTGGCACATGTTAAGTTAAATGTTAATTGTATATTCCAAAACTTATTTATATTTGTTATTTGATTTCCTTTTCTCTTACCCTCCGTTTGGGTGTGATATAGGGTTATTTATCCTTAACAAGTATAATGTGATAAATAACAATTCATGCTGAATAGGTAAATTTTTGTTTGGTTGCATTTTCTGTTATTCTTATTGAGAGAAACGTAGAAAAGATGTAGTTTGGCTCAACCAACAACATTCTAAGCATACTAGTCCATCAACTTGTATACTGATACACTTAGTATAGTTTGCATTCTCGTTGATAGTCTCTGTAACGACTGTGACTTTTAAGACCTAGTGTTATATATGTGTCACTTTTTTGGCCTGCTGGTAACCATTGGAGCATTTTGGCAATTTTTGTAAATTTTTCGTTTTTCGATCGGAACCGCTAAATTTTGGATTGTTAGCTATCGTCCTGTGTTTGAGGACTCCGATTGAAAATCTAACTGCATATTATGTGTCCTGGTGCCATTTTAAGCCACTCATGAAATTTTCATCGATTTTCGGCAACGTTTTTGAAATTTCACAGTTCCGGGGCGTATCCGAGTTTTTACCGAGCGAGAAGTCATTGGGAGAGTTGACTCGGTCAAAGTAGCCCATGACTTGGTCAACCCTTTTTATTTTTTTGTGTGGTTGGGTTGACCCAAGTCAAAGGCCACTTAACTCACCTAATCTAACCCTAATCCTCACTTAAACTTGATTAGCCCTAATTCAAGTGAGGTTGACTATTTAAGAAAGCAAAAAAAATGGTTGCCCACTATTCATCATCTTCCCAAAAAGCTTTTCTCTCTTCCCCTCTCTCTTTTTCAAGCTTTTGAGCCCCTTGGAGCCCTCAAAGCTTAAAACCTAAAGCATAGAAAGTGTAGATCGGGTCCAGATTCCGGCCTACCTAGCCCTTCCATCCGCCCTCTCTTCTCCTCAGATCCGAGCCATTTCGGAGGTGGGAGTAGGTCTTGGTGGTAGAGACCTTTGGGGAAGCGTTTCGGTGCGCGGAGAGCAACCAGACATCCCTTCCTTCCCTTGGTAAACTCCTTTTCCTCTTCTTTTTGGCTTAGATGTATGTTAGGAGGGGGGGTTTTGAGGTTGGATGGTGGTCGGCGGCTGTGGGAGGCTGTCGGAGGTGGTTGGGGGCAGTGGGAGGCCGTTGGTGGCCGGTGGTTGGTGGTGGAGGTGCTCGGGCAAGGTGGATGGTGGTCTCGGGCAGCAGGCAGCAGCACAGGCGCAGCAGGCGGAGCAGCTGGCCGCGCGCACGTGTGCGCTCGGGTGGAGCTGGAGGCCAGCAGGGCGCGCGTGCTGGGCATGCGGGTGCTGGGCGTGCGGGTGCTGGGCATGCGGGCGCTGGGCGTGCTGGGCGATGCTGGGTGCTGGTCGAGTAGGCGCTGCGTGCAGGGCGTCGTGCGGGGTGCGCGCGGAGCGCTGCGCAGGCACGCTGTGCGCGCGCGCGCGCGGTGAGTCGATGGAGTGCTGGGCGAGCCGGTGGTGCGCGCGGAGCGCGGCGAGGTAGCGGAGGTGCGCGCGGGGCGAGGCGCTGGGTGCGCGGGGCGTGCGGGGTGCGCGCGGGCTGCTGCGATGGGGCGCAGTGGGCGCGCGATGCACCCGGGAGGCTCGGCGGCGTGTCCAGGCGGCGGGCAAGGGGCCGGCGGTGCGCCTGGGTGTGCGGGCGGAGGTGCGGCGGTGCATCCGGGGCTCGGGTGGCCGTGCGGGTGGTTGCCGGGGGTGCGGGAGTGAGTCGGGGTGCTCGGGCTAGCGTGCGTACGGGGCGTATGCACGTTTGCCCGAGGGTTGGGTGTTTATTTGTATGTTGTTGTGTATGTTGTGGTATTTGTGGATTTTACTCACCAAGTTGATACCCTGTCTTGCAGATCTTGATGGACGGTCGCGCGACGACTCGATTTCCGGTGAGTGGGACAACCCAACCCAGTTTGGGAGGCGCTACATGCACTTGGGCGTGTACCGTCCTCCCCTGGGGCACATAGTTAATATTAACTGTTTTATTGTAATCCATGCAAGCATGATTTATGTGTAGAATGCATGCCACCCTAGACTTGTATGTTAGGGACTTGCACCCTTAGGATATGTGCATGAGCCGTGCATCCTGTCACCTCGTTATCATGCTAGGAAAGCCCTGACCTATGCATGCGTCCTATTAGTTTGATTTATTTAATTAAATGCAAGCTTGTGATATGATTAGCATGCCTTGGGGAATATAAGGGGGGCCTTGCGAGGTAAACATTGAGACCCGGGTTAGGGTACTCCGTGTTCCTTGTTTGGTTGGCGGGATGTCCTACATCGGGACCTCAGGTTGCCCTCCCAAGGTCTCTTTTCCTCATTATTATCTTATGTATTTCCCCGCATCCTGGTTATGCGCGCTGGTGGAATTCTGAAGAATTCAAGACATTAGAGTTGTAGAGATGTGCTGTCAGCGGATCCGAGTGGATCATATGCGATGGATAGGCTGTTCTGTTCCCTTCGTTGGATCCGTGTAGAGACTACCTCAGCGTTAGAAAGGTTGTCCCGTGCAGGGGCTCCCATCAGTAGGCACCTCCTGATTTGGTAGAAGGACTGTGCTGAATGTGGGAGTGGCCAAACGACCTACGGAGTGGGGAGAGACTATCGGTGGACCAAGGGTGACCAACAGCCTAGTCAGTCCCAAGAGCCTATGTCACCTATTGAGGGGTGAGGGTGAGGGTGTGGTGGGCCGGCGATGCGACGACCCACTGGATTGTGTAAGGATGATTATCAGCCTTTTAAGTCCCAACATCCTTTGTCACCTATTGAGGGGTGAGGGTGAGGGTGTGGTGGTTCGGCGATGTAGCGAACCACCGGATTTGTGATATTTATGCCACTCTGAGGCTAATGATTTGATTAAATGTGGTTAATATGAACTGTATGCATGGGTTGTGCTATTCACTGAGCGTGTGGCTCACCCCTCGCATAATCGTTTTTCCCCAGTGATTACCGAGGCGGACTTGAAGGAGGAGCTTCCCGAGCGACTACACCAGTAGCGGAGTAGCGCCACGTCCCTCGAGTTTTGAGGCCATCAGCATCCTTCTCTTTGTTGTATGTATATATTTCTGTGCTTGGGCACCTAGTATGGATTATATTTGGATGTATTGTGGATATATTGGCTCTCACAGGACATATGATTATGTATCGAGTCTGTAAAGTGTTGTTGATTTACAGATTCAGTCTTTTTAGCTTCCGCATTTCTGTGTATACATCATGTTAGCCTTTTGTTGTATGTGTTGTCTTTTTTGCTATTGATTATGGTATATTATTGATCTCTTTTATTGACTGCTGATATCATGTATACCCTTGCCGCGTCCCGGGGACGGCCGCCTTGGGGTGTGACACCTAGTTAGCCTATTTTTGGAATGTTTAGTGTTATATATGTGTCACTTTTTAGCCTGCTGGTAACCGTTAGAGCGTTGTGGCAGTTTTTCGGTTTTTTCGGTTTTTCGATCGGTACCGCTAATTTTTGGACTGTTAGCTATCGTCCTGAGCTAGAGGACTCCGATTGAAAATCTAACTGCATATTTGGTGTCCTGGTGCCATTTTAGACCTCTCACGAAAATTTCATCGAATTCCGGTAACGTTCCCGAAATTTCGCAGTTCCGGGGCGTATCTGGGTTTTTAAGTCGCTGGTTATATAAGTGGGATTTAAAAAGTGCTTGGCACTATTCATCTTCTCCCCCAATGGTCTCCCTCTCTCCCCTTACCCATTTTTCTTGCTTTTGAAGCCCTTAGACCCCTCAAACCCAAAAACCCAAAACCTAGGAAGTGTAGATCGGGTCCCGATCTACACTCCGGTGTTTTCAAATCCCAATTCCGGCGAGTTTTGCCCGTCCGTCCGCCCTCTCTTCATCCCTGATTTGAGCCATCTCGGCGGTGGGGGTAGATCGGGGCGTAGGAGAGCCTTTGAGAAAGGTTTCGGCGCGCGGAGAGCCACCGGACTTCCCCTCCTCCCCTTGGTAAGCCCCCTTTCCCTCTTTTTCTTGCATAGATGTATGCTAGGGGGGGTGGTTTTGGGGTTGGGAGGCGGTTGGCGGCGGTGGGTGGCCGTCGGAGGGCTGTGGGAGGCGGTCGGAGGCTGTGGTGGTGGTCGGAGGTGGGTGGTAGAGGAGCTCGGGCTCGGGCAGGATGGCAGGGCAGCAGCAGCAGGCGCAGCAGGCAGGGCCGCTGGCAGGGCACGCGCGTGCATGCGCGCGGGCGTGCGCTCGGGCTGGCGCTGGGCGTGCCTGGTACTGGGCGTGCAGGGCTAGTCGGGTGCTAGGCTGGCAGGGCTAGCTGGGTAGGCTGGGAGCAGGGCACCAGTTTGCTGGGCGCGCGCGCGCGCGTGCGCGCGGGCGTGCGCTCGGGGGGTGCAGGGGCGCTCGGGCATCAGGCGGGCAGTGCCCCGGGCGTGCAGGCGAGCGGTGCTCGGGCCACTCGGCGACGCGCGCAGGCAGGCAACGCGGGCAGCAGCGCGGGCAGGCTGGCAGGCGCGCTGGGCGCGTGCTGCCAGGCGCGCTGGGCGCGTGTTGCGCGGGCGTGCGCGTGGACGCTGGGTGAGGGTCCCGGGCGCTGGGCGTTGGTTCGCGGATGCCGGGTGCTGGGCGCTGGCGGGCGCAGTCGGGCGCGCAGTCGTGCGCGGGTGCGTGCGCGCGGGTGCGCGGGTGCACGCGGAGTGGGTGCGCGGGTGCGCGCGGGTGCTGGCGCGAGCGGGGGTGTGCGCGGGAGTGCGCGCGAGCGCGCGCAGGGGCGCGGGCGTGCGCGCGCGCGGCCAGTGCGCCTGGGCAGTGCGCCTGGGCGCTGGGCAGGGAACCAGTGCGCGCGCGTGCGTGCATGCGCGTGCGTGCGCGTGCTGGGGCGTGCTGGGGCAGTGCGCGGGGTGCTGCGCGAGGGGCGCGGGCTGGACGCGCGGTGCACGTGGGCGCGCGCGAGCGTGCGCATGCATGCGGGTGCGCGTCTGGGCTCGCGGGCAAGCGCGCGGCAGTGCGTCGATGGTGCCGGGGTGTGTGCGTGCGTGCGCATTCGTGCGTGCGCATGTAGGGGGCCATGCGAATGGCTACCCCAGGGTTCGGGTAGGTGTCGGGGCACTCGGACTCGCGTGCGTACGCGCGTGCTCGCATGCGTGCGAGCCCGTATGCATGCTTATCCGAGTTTTGGGTATTTCTATGCATTTTTATGTATAAATTGTGTGGTTTCTCACCATATTGAATGTCTGTCTTGCAGATCTAGACGGACGGTCGCGCGACGACCCCGATTCCGGTGAGTGGGACAATCCAACCCAGTAGAGAGGTGTTATACGCACTTGGGCGTATACCGACCTCTCCTGGGGCACCATGGATAAATATTGACATATTGTAATGTGTATATCATGCGAGCATGATTAAATTGTAGAATAAATGTTACCCTAGACTTTGCATGTTAGGGACTGGCACCCTTAGGGTTTGTGTATGAGCCATGCAGCATGTCCCCTGGTTCCATGTTAGGAAGCCCGGCCGATGCATGTGCCCTACTAGTTTATTTATTAAATTAAATGCTAGTAAATGTTAAAATGCATGTTATAGTGAATATTATAGGGGAGGGGCCTTGCGAGGACAGCGGTGAGACCCGGGTTAGGGTACACCGTGTTCCTTGTTTGGTTGTCGGGGTGTCCTATAACGGGAACTCACGCTGCCCTCCCGAGTTTCTTTCCCCAACGATATTCCACCCTGTTATAACCTTATGCATGTTCCCCGCATCGTAGTTATGCGCCCTGGTGGGTTCTGAGGAATTCAGAACATTAGTGTTGTTATAATGTGCCGTCTGCGGATCCAAGTGGATCATATGCGATGGGTAGGCTGTTCTGTTCCCTTCGTTGGATCCGGTAGAGACTACCCCAGCGTTAGACAGGCCTTCCTGACAGAGGGCTCCCATCAGTAGGCACCTCCTGATTTAGGACGGACTGTGCTGAATGTGGGAGTAGACCAGGCGGCATACGGAGTGGAGGAGAGACTATCGGTGGACCAAGGGTGACCAACAGCCTAGTCAGTCCCAAAATCCTATGTCACCCATTGAAGGGTGAGGGTGAGGGTGTAGTGGGTTGGCGATGAACGACCCACTGGAGTTGTGATTGGATGCTTGTAAGTCCCAAAATCCTATGTCACCCATTGAAGGGTGAGGGTTGTTGGTCTTTTGGAGTTGTGAGGGTGTAGCGGGTTGGCGGAAGCGACCCGTTGGTTTTTGGTGCAGTTAGTCCCAATATCCTATGTCACCCATTGAAGGGTGAGGGTGAGGGTGTGGCGGGTTGGCGGAAGCGACCCGCTGGTTATGTGTAGCCAGTCCCAATATCCTTTGTCGCCCATTGAAGGGTGAGGGTGAGGGTGTAGTGGGTTGGCGATTGAGCAACCCACGGCTTTGAGTTGTGCCGTTCACTGAGCGTGTGGCTCACCCCTCGCATAATATTTTCTCTACAGTGTCATCTGAGTCGGATCCAGAGGAGGAGCTCCCCGAGGGACTTCATCAGTAGCGGAGTAGCGCCACGTCCCGCGAGTTGCAGAGACTATCAGCATCCCTTGTACCAGTATGTATTATTTTCCGTGCTTGGGCACGCGTTTGTGTTGTACTTGGATATCTTTGTATGTATATTGGCTCTCACAGGACATGTGATTATGTATGGAGTCTGTAGTGTGTTTTGATTACAGATTCAGTCTTTAGTTATCCGCATTTGGTGTATATATCATGTCAGCCCTGCTTTTGTTGTCTGTGTGTCATTCTAGCTGCTTGTGTATGATATTATTGACCTCCTGTGTAGATTCTGATATTTTATATACACTTGCCGCGTCTCGGGGATGCCCGGGAGCGTGACAAATTGGTGTTCCAAATTTTTATAATTTGGTGTGATTAGATTTTTTGTTTCGTTGGCTTTCCAACGCTTTTTACGGATCGTAAATCAGATGCGTATAGATCAAGTTATGGACCAAACCGTAGCAGGGAGTCAGACAGTGTCTAACGGATCTTATAGGTGCCGTCGTGCACATGGGCAACGGATCGGGTAGAGCCGTTGGGTGATTGAGCGACAGGCTCAATAAGAGCCGTCGATCTAGGCAGAATTTGAATTCAAAATTTCAGTCCGTTTTTGGAAAGAACAAACGCATTGATTGGTGTTAATTGGTTTGATGGTGTCGCGAAATTTGTCCCCACGTGTGTGAGGCTATTAATTTCTTTTCCTAAACACCAAACCCTAAAATATTTTCTTCTTCTTCTCTTTGACATCTTTCTGGAGAGGCTCGGGATGGGAGTCTAAGCGAGGTTTTGGTGAGTATTTTAAAGAGTTTTAAAGAGCTTTTGGATTGTGATGAATCACTTTGAATTTTATCCGCATATGATCTTGTATCAAACAAATAGAAAAGTTTTCTTTTTATTCTTTGATGATCTCGTATGAACTCGGATCTGATATTATATCAACGAATGGTAAACGATTTTGTGATGTTTTACAAGTTTTGATGATGGTCATTTAAATCTCAACATATATATATTAGAAGTTATGATTTCTTAAGTTTCTTATTGGACTTTTTCCATAGTTTCTATATGATTAAAAGGGTCTTGGATCTTATGTTATAACTATGATATGATCATGCTTTTAAGATGGGTTACAAGTTTTCATGTGAAGATAAATACGCTTAGGTAGACACCATGATTAGGTTAGTTCATTTAAGGAAGAAATCATGTTTTAAGATCGTTTAAAGAATGTTTCGGCCCCTATATGCATAGATCCAAATCAATGTCGTGTTTTCATGATTTTTGAAGATTTAACGTAGATCCATATTTGTATTTGTACCTATGATAGATCTAGGGTTTTTCGAAGATGTTTTAAATAAATCCTTGTCTGTTTTAAATCGATTTCTCGAATGCATGATTTTGATTTCAATATGAGATTCTCACTGATTTTTACGCCGTTTTAAAACGACTCGTGTTTTGTTTTCATTGGTAAAATGCTTTAAAATAATTTACAAAATATATATATATATATATATATATATATATATATATATATATATAATTGTTAGGGTTTCATGCTTTTGCCTCGGGACGGCCCTATAGGAGCCGTCGGGCATGTTCGGGACGGCTCCCAGTAGAGCCGTCGGTTTGTTAAGGATCGGCCCTAGTAGAAGCCATCGGGTTTGTTTCGGACGGCCCAATAAGGAGCTGTCGGCCTGTCTTTGGACAGTTCTGCTAAGAGCCGTCGGATCCTGTGAGTACGGGTACCATCAGGTTCCGTACTGTTTGCACATTTTATGATCGATTCTGTCACGCCCCAGGGTGGCCGTCCCCGATACGTGGCAAATATATATAATATCAGCAGTCTATATAGGAGATCAATAAAATACTCTAAACAACATCGAAAATGACAACACAGACAATAATGTAGTTGACATAATATATACAAATAGCGGAAGCTTAAACGACTGAGTCTGTAATTCAAAGACATATTACAGACCTGATACATAATCAACTGTCCTGTGAGAGCCAATATACACAATGACATCCAAATACAAGTATGTGCCGAAGCACGGATAACAATACATACAATAAAAAAAGGGGATGCTGATGGCCTCTCACTCGCAGAACGTGACTCTGCTCCGCTACTGCTGTGGTGCCTCGGGGAGCTCCTCCTTCAGATCCGACTCAGATATAACTGGAGAAAAAAAATATGCGAGGGGTGAGCCACACGCTCAGTTAATAGCACAACCCATGCATCACAATTCATATTAACCTTAAATAATTTATAGTCCCTAACACGAGAGCAACTACACATTCTAGTGGGTCGTTTCATCGCCAACCCACCTCCCCCCTCACCCTCACCCTTTACTGGGGGTGACATGGGCCTCTTGGGGCATACTAGACCGCTCTCCACCCCTGGTCCACCCGGTAGCCTCTCCCACACTCCGTAGCCTCCACCTGGTATACTCCCACTATCAGTACTGTCCGACGCATCGGAGGTACCTACGGACGGGAGCCCTCTGTCAGGTCAGCTTTCCAACGCCGGGGAGTCCCTACATCGGATCCAACCAAAAGGAGAAGACAACCTACTCACACGGATACGATCCTCTTGGATCCGTCGACACCGATTTGTAATGCTAATAATGTCATGAATTCTCAACAATTCCTTCAGGGCGCATAACTAAGATGCGGGGAGACATATATTATAACAACAAGGTTATAATATTCTCTAAGGCATGCTTATAACTATATGCTCTCATTTTGATTTAATTAGATTAAACTAGATGGGAACATACATAGTTCGGGGCTTTCCAATTAAGGGACATGGTGTCTAGGCATGCATAGGCCGCTATACATGATATAAGGGTGCATATCCCTAGCATACAAAGTCTAAGGTGGCATGGATACAACATATTAATCATGCATTGCATAGTTTTACATTTATCACAAGTTAATATACAATTATGGTGCACTAGGGGAGGGCAATGCACGCCTACGTGCATCGAACGCCTCCCTACTGGGTTGGATTGTCCCACTCACCGAAACCCGGGTCGTTGCGTGACCGTCCGTCAAGATCTGCAAGACATGGGCATTCAATATGGTGAGTAAACTACACAAATACATAAGAAATTTACTAGAAATACCCAATACTCGGACAAGCATGCATACGGGCCCGCACGCACGCGAGCACGCGCGTACGCACGCGAGTCCGAGTGCCCCGACACCCTCCCGAACCCTCGGGCAGCCATACGCATGGCCCCCCGCACGCGCGCCCGAGCCCCTTCCACCCCCTCCTCAGCCCTCCCACACCCCCCCAACACCCTTTCATAACATGCATAACCATTTACACACCCTAATCAAACATCTAAACAAGCATAGGGAGGAGAAGGACTTACCCAAGGAGAGGAAGAACAAGGGAGGGAACTCGGGTGCCCTTTGCGCACCAAATCGCCACCACCAAGACCACCACCACCTCAGCCACTCTCAGCCCTAACAATGGCTAAAAACAGGGGGAGGGAAAGCCATGAGAGGGAGGTCAACAAAGGGGAAAACAAAAACAAAAACCATGGAAAGGTAGATCACAACCTTACCTCTCTTTTTCCCTTCTATGGTTTTTCTTTTCTTCTTCTTCTACTAGCTCTAATGGGGGAAAATAAAGAAGAGGGAGTGATGGATTGTGTGTGTGAGAGAGAGAGAGAGATGAAGAGAAGGGGAAGAAGAGGTGGACGCCCAAGACTAGTGCACACCCCTCACACACACACACTCACAAACTTGGAACAATGTTTGGTGGCTTGACTTTGAGTCAACCCAACCACACAAAAAAAAAACCATTTGACCAAGTCAATGGTCAAACTTGACTTGGTCAAAGTCTTCTTTGACTTGGTCAAGTCCCCCTTTGACATTCCCACTCGATCAAAACCCGGATACGATTCGGAACTGCCAAATTCTGAACGTTACCGGAATTCGATGAAATTTTTGTGAGTGGTTTGAAATGGTACCAGGACACATAATGTGCAGTTAGATTTTCAATCGGAGTTCTCAAGCTCATGATGATAGCTAAAAGTCCAAAATTTTAGCGGTTCCGATCGAAAAAAGAAAAAGTTGAAAAACTGCCAGAAATGTCCCAAAGGTGACCAGAAGACTAAAAGTGATACATATATAACATTCTTCCCCCCTTAGGAAATTTTGTCCACAAAATAAATACAAAAACATCTAGGAAGGGAAAAGATGCGGATATGCGTCACGCATGGCGTCCTCGCGCTCCCAAGTGGCCTCGGCACCAGAACGGTGCTGCCATCGCACCTTAACCAGCTGGACGGTCTTGGTGCGGAGCCTCTTCTCACATCGGTCCAGGATCTCGATCGGCTGCTCCACGAATGACAAGTCCGGCTCGAAGATGAGCGGCTCGAACGGGATAACGTGAGCAGGATCATGGACGTAACGCCTCAGCTGCGAGACATGGAAGACGTCATGGGCCTGAGCCAACTGTGGGGGCAGGGCTATGCGATAGGCCACCTCTCCAACCCGCTCGAGGATGAGAAACAGCCCAATGAAATGCGGACTCAGCTTGCCCCGCACACCGAAACGGAAGATGCCCTTCATCGGGGACACCTTCAGGAAAACATGGTCACCAACCTTGAAGGCGAGCTCACGGCGACGACGATCGGCGTAGCTCTTTTGACGGCTCTGAGCGACTCGGATACGCTCGCGAATCGTCTTGACCATCTCTGAGGTCTGGTGGATGATCTCTGGTCCCTCCAACTGGCGCTCTCCGACCTCGTCCCAACACAAGGGGGACCTGCAGCTGCGGCCATAGAGCGCTTCATATGGTGCCATCCGGATACTCGAGTGGTAGCTGTTGTTGTAGGCAAACTCCACCAACGGAAGATGCCTCTCCCAACTGCCCCCAAAGTTGAGAACGCAAGCTCGCAACATGTTCTCTAGGGTCTGAATCGTCCTCTCCGACTGGCTGTCTGTCTGCGGATGAAACCCTGTACTGAAGTGGAGGTTCATACCAAGGGCGTGCTGAAGGCTACGCCAGAACCTCGAAGTAAATCTCGCGTCTCTATCAGAAATGATGCTGACGGGAGTGCCATGGAGACGAACAATCTCGGAGACAAACAACTGCGCCAGGGTGTCCAGAGAGTCGGTGAGTCGAATGGGGAGGAAATGAGCGGACTTAGTCAGTCGGTCGACGATTACCCAGATGGCATCGTGACCCGAACGTGACCTCGGCAAGCCCGAAATGAAGTCCATGGTGATCTGCTCCCACTTCCACTGAGGAATCTCAATGGACTGCAGCTTCCCCGCAGGACGCTGATGTTCCGACTTCACCTGCTGGCATACCAAGCAACGGGCAACGAAACGGCCAATATCCACCTTCATCCCGCGCCACCAGTAGCCACGACGAAGGCCCCTGTACATCTTTGTGCCACCAGGATGCACTGTGTACCTCGAACGATGGGCCTCGTCCAAGATCTTCTGCTTCAGCTCTACGTCGTCAGGAATGCATACTCGACCTCTGAACCGCAGGATTCCATCCTCGTGAATCTGGTAGTCCGGACGCTCGCCCCGGGCGACGCCTTCAGAGAGGACTAGAAAGTGAGGATCCTGCCCCTGAGCCGTGCGGATCTCGTCAAGAAGAACAGGCTGGACCACTAGCCTGGCCAAAAAGCCACCCGCAGGTGTCTCTCGAACGCTGATCCAGCAAGCGGCCTCCTCCAGAAGCCTCCAACGATGTACTGCCAAGCGGCCATGCCCAAGGGCTGCCTGCTGAGAGCATCGGCCACGACATTCACCTTACCCGGATGGTAAGCGATGTCACAATCATAGTCCTTCAGGAACTCGACCCAACGTCTCTGACGCATGTTGAGTTCCGGCTGGGACTGCAAGTAAGTCAAGCTCTTGTGATCAGTGAAGAGCTCGAACTCCTCGCCATAAAGGTAGTGCCTCCACATCTTCAGCGCAAAGATGATCGCTGCTAACTCTAAGTCGTGGGTGGGGTAATTCTGCTCATGGGGCTTCAACTGACGCGACGCGTAAGCCACAACCTTACCGTACTGCATCAGGACGCAACCCACACCCAGCCGCGATGCATCGGAGTAGACTGCGAATCCACCACTTCTAGACGAAATGGTAAGAACCGGCACTGAGGTGAGCCTTCGCTTCAACTCCTGGAAGCTCTCGTCTCAAGCTGGGGACCACTCGAACCGGACATCCTTCCAAGTGAGGCGGGTCAGAGGAACAGTTATCTTCGAGAAACCCTCGACAAACCTCTGATAATAATCCACTAAACCCAGGAAGCTCCGAATCTTTGTGGGGTTCGACGGTCGACACCAATTTGACACGGCGAGAGTCTTGTCCGGGTCCACAGATATTGTCACGCCCCAGGGCGGCCATCCCCGAGACGTGGCAATAATAAATATCAGCTATCAATACCTGAGGTCAATAAGGACACCAACAACAATACACAAGGCGGCAAAGCAAGATAATGATAACTGACTGAAAAGTGGAAGCATAATATATAACAATGTCTGTAAATCAAAAAAATTATTACAGACCCGAATACACAATCAATGTCCTGTGAAAGCCAAGTCTAGACCAAAGAAAATACAACCTGTGCCACATGCACGATTTACAAAGCATAAAATGACTCTAGGAATGCTGACAGCCTCGCACACGCCACCCGCCGACAGAACGCTCCACGCCCATAAGACCACGCCACAGGAAGCTCCAGCTCCACGCCCAACACTGCCCCTGAAAAGAAACAATATGCGAGGGGTGAGCTACAAGCTCAGTGAGTGGCTGGAAACCAATCACCATTCTACAGTTCAATACACAATACAATTTCCTTTCAAGGAAAACATGGGTGGAAACCCATGGATAACTGGGTCACGGGGCGGCGCGACCCACCTCACCCCCACCCTCACTCCCGGATGGAGTCCCTTGGGACATATGGGGAGAGACCATACCGTCGGTCGAAGAGACCCGGATTTACTGGTCTAGAGACCATACCGTCGGTCGAAGAGACCCGGATTTACTGGTCTACTCAACACTACTGGATCATCTACATCTAGATAATCGCCCAACGATGTCCTTGAACATCGATTCAAGACCGGACCCAGCAACTATGGGAACAGTCGAACAACGAATGGGTCACGCGGCGATTATCTTCTCCTCATCCTTACCCTCACTCCTGGAGGGAGACTCTTGGGACTTATGGAAGAGAGAACGATTCCCACGCCCGTAACATCATTCGTTAACCCTCTCCCGGGTAGTATCTACAACCCGATCTCCTCAACTCACCGCTCTCCACCCCTGGTCCACCCGGTAGCCTCTCCCACCCTCGTGGCCTCCGCCTGGTATACTCCCACTATCAGTACAGTCCGACGCATCGGAGGTACCTACGGACGGGAGCCCTCTGTCAGGTACAGCCAACGCCAGGGAGTTCCTACATCGGATCCAACGAAGGGGAGAACAATCCCATGTTCGCAAAGCGAAACCCAATGGAAAACAACCACTCTCGATACTCGCTTATCGAGATATCAAACACAGGCATAACAACAATCAACACACTCATATTAACCTTAAAGTAGTCATAGTCCTTATACGGGAGTAACTACACAAGTTAGAGGGTCGTAACATCGCCGATCCGCCCACGCTCACCCTTTTGGGGTGTCATGGGTCCTTTGGGAAAGACTAGATCGCTCTCAACCCTTGGTCCACCCGGTAGCCTCTCCCACCCTCGTGGCCTCCGCCTGGTATACTCCCACTATCAGTACAGTCCGACGCATCGGAGGTACCTACGGATGGGAGCCCTCTGTCAGGTATAGCCAACGCCGGGGAGTTCCTACATCGGATCCAACCAAAAGGAGAAGACAGCCCACTCACGCGCGTACGATCCTGTTGGATCCGTCGACAACAATTTCTAACACTACTAATGTCATGAATTCTCAAGAATTCCTCCAGGGCGCATAACTAAGATGCGGGGAGACATATATTATAACCACAAGGTTATAATATCCTCTAAGGCATGCTTGTAACTATATGCTCACATTTTGATTTAATTAGATTAAACTAGATGGGAACATGCATAGTTCGGGGCTTTCCAATTAAGGGACAAGGTGACTAAACATGCATAGGCCGCTATACATGATATAAGGGTGCATATCCCTAGCATACAAAGTCTAAGGTGGCATGGATACATCATATTAATCAATATAACCCCCTGTTTGGGAACCAACATAAACAAGGAATAGGGGAGAATAACAGTAGAATAGCCCTTATTCGCTGTTTGTTTGGGGAGGATAAACCCCGATAGCAATGCCTGGATAAACTAGCATAAGGCCTGATAACAATTCTAATAAAATGGAGAATAGCTTATCAGGGTTTATCTATTCCTGAGAATAAAAATACCCCTCACCATCATTACAAAAAAATTCTCTCACTTACTTTAACAAACCCCAATGATATACCCATCTTATATTTCCACCATCTAATCAGTGGACCACTCCATCCAGAATCGATCACGATCGTCCAAAATAACAAAAAATAGCCAGTTCATCCTGACCGTCCTAAATCCCCACTCAAAATAACCAGATGCTGCCACGTGTACTCCTAGTCCCATCAAATGAAACACCAAAACCCACTTTCATTTTCTTCCCCCACCGACTTCATCTTCCCCACCGACTTCATCTTCTTCACTGCTTCTCCTCTGAAAACAAAAAACCCTATCGACTGTTTGGAGCGATCTTCACCATGTTCGTCTCGTGAAGGGCGGCGTCCGGTTGTACGATGATCAAGCCTGCGACGATCGGCATTTGCGCGGCAGTCGGGGGAGGCGGCGAAGCATTCGGACGAAGTGGATCCACCTCATCGCAGATCCAAACCGAGGTGTGTATATTCTCATTTGCGACCGACTTCATCTTCTTCACTGCTTCTCCTCTGAAAAGTAAAAACCCTATTTATGACTGTTTGGAGCGATCTTCACCTTGTCCGTCTCGTGAAGGGCGGCGTCCGGTTGTACGACGATCATGTCACGCCCCAGGGCGGCCGTCCCCCTGGGTTTTTCTTTTCTTTTTATTGTTTAATAAAAGGGTTGGTAATTGTTCTTATTTAAAAAGAAATGTTTTTTGAATTCAAATCAATGATGAATCATGGGCCTTGTATTGGATGATGTAATTTGATGAATTGCATGCTTAATTTCAAAATATTGTGATGGCTGTATGAAAATATTGGGGTGCAGAGCAATCTTTTGAATGGATAGAATTGACAGTGCATCTTTTTTTTCTTTTACTTTTTAATACATCTTAGTCGGCACGGGCTGTAATTTAAAGCCGGTATGAAAATTTGGATTAAAAGGGTACTCAGCAGTAGCAATAAAAATTGATGCCATGGAATATGCCTCTCTATATAGCCATAATTAAGCTCCAGTAGTATCAAAAATGGCGGAACTTTGAAATAAGGATTAAAAGGGCACTGAGCAGTAGTAATAGAAACTGATGCCATATGACATCTAATTTATAAATCAATGTATATCACAGGACATTGCTGTCTTTGCTACTTTGGGTTGTGTTTTACGTTATCCCGATTAGGTCCTCCTGAAAAAACTATCATATCTGTCATGAAACTTTAATCCAGATGTTGATATGTTCTGGCTCGTCATCCCCAAAGGTGCACTATCATATCAGGTCCATAGTGGTCCAATAATGGTTGCAAAAGACTAGTAAGAAATGTTCTGTAACAGGTGTTGTTCCCATCTGTCATGAAACTTTTCCGACTTTTCGAGCGCTTTGTTACTTCTGCTAAAAGCCATGGAGACACAGGAACTATCACAATTTCATGAGATGCTAAAGCAGCCTATCATCCTCCAAGAAAATTTTCCAGACCAGTTTTTATTGGCTTCCTTTATTTCCCATGACTTTCTATCAACAAATGCATTAAGAATCATATAATATACCACATTTACCTTTGGTTGCATGGATACCCTCTTGATTAGAACCATGTTTCTTCAATTAAAGTGCATTACGCGTTCATCTGTCTTTTCTGATTAAATGATGATTTGGACAGGTATCAGCTATGTCCAATGTAAAGAATAATCCTTCAATACTTGGGAGCGCATCTTCTAGGTTCCATGATAATATTTGTATCATAAACTGCTAAAATTTACTTGATAGATTCAACCTGAAAGTGGAATTGAAATAAACTATTGATCACCACTCACAGTGAATTTTTTTTTTTTTTCAAAAGAAAAATTCACAGGAACCAGAGAACATTAGACTCGATCATATGTAATTTAGATCAATGTGTTAAGTTTTGTGATCTTCGATCTGCAGGTGTTTAATGACCTCTGAGTCATGTTCATGATTTTGTCTCAAAGTTTCCATTGGAAATAAGATTTTAACTGTATGTTTTTTTGGGCACCTTTTTTTTTCCAGTTTCTTTTGACTTTATATTAGATTCTGCTGGTATTGTGGTCTTCTTTAGATGTCTCTCTTTCTCAATTTTCCCTGCTACTTTCACTGATGTATTTACCCTCTCTTCCCATGGAAGGGAATCAAGATCAAGAATCTGACTGGCCTAATAAAAACCTCTTTATCTTCAACTGCTAACCATAGAGCTCACATGTTTTTGGGGGACTTAATTTCATAGGATTCTCATGGTAGATATCCACTCCATTTTTGTTGTTTCATGGTGTATGTGTGCTTCCACCACAGGTAACTCTGTGTTGATGACGTCTGAATATTAGGTTGGAAAATATTATACTTAGTCATTCTGTTGTTTCTTTTGTTCCTGCGTCACTGATAGTATGCAGGAGTTGGGATAGCCTTACAAACTTAATACTTTTATTTTGTGATGCTCACTAGTTTATGGGCAGATTTTGTGGATTATTCAGTTTGTATGGATGTTCAAACACCACATTCTGTTTATCCAAGATGTTAATTTTCATTTAACCTCGACAGTACAGGAGGTTAATGTGAATATAAACTTATGAATGTATGTTTGTGATGTTGTCTTTCATGTCTAGTATTATATAAAATAGCTTTTTTAAACCATGGTGTGTATATGTGTTTAGATATGTGTGTGATCATCAAATGTAGATATATATGTTAATCTTTGATCACAGGGATGTCATAGTTCCAATTGAATATACTGTGTCAATGACCAATCTTCATGTTCACCATGGTTTCCCATATGAGAAGGAATATTTGGAATTATGTGAAGTGATTGTTTTATGTCAATCATACGTGTTTTGCAAACTTACCTTTTCTAATATTTCACAAGCTATTTACAGAGGTTAATACTTACCATATTTCTGTATATATTGTTATTTAAGTATTTACCTAGTTTATAAAAGTAAAATACACAATATAGGTGTATAAATAACTTAATGGACCCTATTATACTCCATATAAAAATTGACATATAACACATATAAGCAAATTAAATGAAGCAATGTATAAAATGCCTAGGATTATTTGGTACCCACTGAAAAAGATTGATATTGGCAATATAATTTGTTAATAATTCAAAGTCATTTTATTAGATAAGAATAATATTTTAATTTATTACTATTTATGGCCAACTGATTGGGTAAATTTAATTAACTCATAACCCATAATTGGAATCATTACAAAGCAAATGGAATCAACACTAAGCATACATAGAGTAATTGTAAAACATATTTGAAGGTCTACCATAAAATATTACATAAGATGGACGGTTCAGATTTAATTTCATTCATCATGTTCTTGACATATATCTATCAACGTTATCCAAACAACAACTTATATTTTCAATATTAAATTAAATGAAGGCTTATATAAGAATGCTAGTGTTATTTGGTACAACAACAATATTGACAATGTTACTTGTGTAATAAAATCTATCAATTTTATGGACAACCTATGATTTATATATATTTTCTATTTATGATCAAGTCATTGAGTAAATATAATTAAATTGATATAAGATAATTACAATCACCATAAAGCATTTGGAATCACCAATGAATACATAGATTAGTTGTAAAAAATATATAAAGGCCCACCATAAAATATTATATAAGATGGACCGTTCAGATTTAATTACACTCATGATGGACTGATTTATATTCATCAATTACACCAAACATAAAAATATATTCCAGGGGCAAAGTTGACATTTTAAAAATAATAACTCCCTATCCATCCCTTATCAACCATTTATCCACAGTTTATTCTAGGTCAACCAAACACCAAAAATCTGCATTTTACGTTTCCCAATAAGAATAAATAAGAATAACAAAAAATGCAACCAAACACAGATAGGCCTATTCTGCCAAACACTAATATTTATCCCGTATAACTATCAGGGCTGAATAACACAATTCCACTTCCCAAACGGGGGGTAGGGATTAAATGTCTTTAACTTTTATTAAAATATATATCAAGTATGATATTTTTAAAAATCACGTCCGCTAGAGTTGTGACTTGGAAAAAAAAAAAAAAGAAAAAGATTGTACGTTATCCTTTGCAAATTCGGGGCGCAAATAGAGGCCCTCACCGTACACGTCTCCCTCCCTTTCGATTCTTGTTCAATCTTCTGTTCTTCGAATCCAAGCATTGACTGATTGTAAAAAAAAGAAACACAGTGAACCAAGAAGAAACCCTAATTGTCTCATCGAAACCCTAAACCTAATCGTTTCATTGGCTGCTTGAAGAACGTTTTCTGTCACTCCGACTTGAAAAATCTTGATAATTGGAGGAGAGGAAGGGAAAAATCGACGGCCGAGATGACGGGGTTCTCTCCGATGTTGCGTCCTGAGGACCTGAACGACTTCATAGCTCCCTCGCAGGCTTGCATCGTCTCCCTGAAGGGTGTGAAAGCGAAGCACGAACGGACGGAGGTACTGAAAAGATCGGAGTTTTGGTTTTTTTTTTTTTTTTTTTGGGGTGGGGGGTGTGTTTCGGGTTCTGTTGTTTTGAATGAATGGTTTTGTTTGGAAAAATTGAACTTTGTTTGCTTGGTTTTTCACGAGATCTAATTGTGCTGGTTATTGAAGTTTTGGCTTTATTACTTGTTATTCTGACATGGGTTGGTGACAGCAGTAGAAGAGATTGAGCTGATAAAGAAAATGAAATGCAAATAAAGCACTAGTAATTTTTTGGTTGCTTGCCTTTCGTGATTTGTTGGCTTCACCTGCTTAGGGACTGTAAGAAAGTTTTGATGGTTCGTGTTGGTTTGCCTTTGTGCGGTGTAATGGCTGTTTATGGATGTTAAACAACCTCTGTTGAGTAAGGGCCTGCGCAGGCCCTGGTTATTGGAATTGTTTTGGTGTTTGGCAGTTCACATTAATCGGATTAAACACTGGTTGGAATTGAATTGTGTTGATTGAGCTTGCTGAGCCTTAGCGATCTATTTCTTTTAAGAAAGAGATAGTGGGGAGAGCTCGCCTAGTAGGGGAATGGTGATGTGTGTGACCTCCCAATATCTACCATTGTTCAATTTGAGAAATGTGGATTGCGCAAGATAGGAGATATAATGCATTTTACTGAGGGGTCAATTTTGTCGACCCTTTTCAGGAATTTTTAAATCTTGCTTCTTTTCTGTATATATTCATTGTAGCCTAGTATTTTTATCGATAGAACTGGTGGACTCAACCTTTTTTTTATAAAAAATGTGGTTTGTGTGATTTATTTAGAATTTCAGGAAAATAATAAAAATTTGTTGAAAATTCTAGAAAAAAAAATAGAAAATTGAGAGAAAAAGAGCATATGTTTCACAAATTAAATGAGAAAAAAACATTTCTTTCAAAAATTTATGATTTATGGAAATGGAATGTCACTAATGTGTATGTTATGTGTAAGATGTAAAGTGAAAATATGTTGCCCGTACTATGTTAGACATGTGTATCCAGGCCTTTGAAATGGTCCATGCATGGCATTTGACTGCACAGGTCATCTATCCATTGTTTTGAGGTCATTGGTCATATAAAATTTTTGGTATCTTATAAAAGGACTATATGCTTATGTAAGTTTCTACATTGCCAATTAATGACTATCTTCATTTTTTGAATTCTATTTTGTTTAGCAGAGAGAAGAAAAAGTCCAGCCACTTAGTAAACCATCACAAACTGAAGTTGTTAAAATTTCATTGAAGGACTGTTTGGCGTGCAGGTATTATGAAGCTCCTTCTTCACTTCCTCTACAAATAATCATAGTTGCAATTCTTTGATGAAGGTGTTTGTCAATATATATATATATATATTTGATGAAGATGGCTTCCGAGTTTGCTAGTAAGCAGATATGTTCTTATAACTTCTTACAAAAATAGCAATTTGCCTTGGAAAACATATGCTCTTATTTCCAAAGATGTGTGTGAAATATAGGATTGTGTTTATCTTGCCATGTTATTGTTATTGTAATTATAACTGTATATTACTTTACATTTAGTTGAATTTTTATAAACCTTAGGAATTGGATGTTAACAAATGCAAAGCAAAGAAATACTTTACTGTCTTGAAGTGTGATTTGGCATAGACGCGACATGCTTTACAACCTTGACAAGTGCTGGACCTCTCTTTAAAGAAAGAGGCCCACAGATCATTAAAAAAAAAAGTGTTGCACTTCGCCATATATCTTGTTGAACCGTTGGATACAAGTAAAGTATAAAAGCTTTGTTAGCTTCTTTCCATGAGAGAATTTTCAGTGGACAACCTTTAGTTTGCCAGTCTTACATTTCTTTATCGTGTAGATATTTTATGTTATTTTCATCGAAGTAATTTGTTGTGATTTACCAGTGGTTGCATAACATCTGCTGAAACTGTGATGCTTGAGAAGCAAAGTTTGGATGAGTTCCTTTCTAATATCAAATTGGGAAAAGATGTTATTATCTCACTCTCCCCCCAGTCAAGGGCTTCTTTAGCTCATTACTTCAATCTTTCTCCAATCCAGGTAATGATGGTTTATTTAGTTATGCTTTGTTTTATATACACATCTCCTTATTGTTGTGTGCTTTATAGGATACCCATTCTCGTGGGCCATTGATTTTGCATTGTTTCTCTCTCGTTTTTCTGGTCATTCATGCTTGTTAGGCCTTATTTATAAGATTACTACTGCATCTTTGTTGATGGTCATTAATTATTACAGCTAGATAGCAACTTGACTATCTTCTCTGTATTTTTTAAGTGCCATTACCAGTATACTGCTATTGGCATCTGAAAGCATGATTATTTTGGATTTGAGAATAAATGATTTTAACTGTCGAGGGGAGCCTGGAATAGCCTTTGACTGCATATGAGATGTCAAAATTTCAACCTCAGATGTAATAAGTGGTGTACTCAATTTAAAGAATTGCGGTCACCATTTTCCTCACACACACACAAAAAAAAAAAACCTTGGCGGGAAATTAGGGAGTCAACAACGGAGGGTGACATTGTGCTGATTTAAAGAAGATTAAGGCTGTGTTTGGTTTGAATGGATTTCAGCACTTATTAGGCTGAAAACAGAAATTAAACATTTTTTTTTTATGTGTTTGGTTGACTCCCACATTCAAAGCTTATAAAACTCCTTTTAGCAAAAATACTATGCAAAATTTAAGTGGAACATACCTCACTTATTTTACTCAAAACACAGGGTAACCCGTGCGAAAAGTCAAGTTTGCCCTCCTACATTCCAAATATTACCCAGCAAGCCAGCATTATATAAACTGTTTTTTCCAAACACTCTCTCCTGCTCAACATTTTCACCCCAATCGATACCCTAGACGTTGCGCCGATCTCCACGAACGACCTCCATCACCGTCACGCTTGCTCGTCAGCCCCTCCTCTTCGCATCTTCGGGGAAGATCGGTCTATTTTCCTCCTTTTGCTTGCATTTCCAAGATGAACACCACCCGATTTGGGGGTTTTGGCTAAATGATAATGGCTAGGGGAGGTGGGGTGGAGTCAAGAAAGCTTGATCAGTCACCGAGGAGTACAAGCTAGGTTGTTTGTTCTGTTATTATCATAATTTCTATTGTTGGAGAAGGTCCTCCATTGTGTTGGGGAGGTATATATTGTTTCTTTTTGGGTTTGCAGAGGTAGGTTTTTGAGGGTTTTTTTATTTGTTGGGTTGATTGTGTTTTTGGGTTTTTTTTTTTTTTTTTTGGTGCGGGGGGGGGGGGGGGGTGTCCTTGTTTTTGGGTGAAATTGTCACTCTGAACAAATGAAAAGAGAACATGTTATCATTTCTTGTTATTTTAATGAGGCTAGCTTAAAAGGTTTATTAGTTAGTCATTTTCCTTGGTTTAGATTAGAATTTTGGTTAAGGTTGTAGGCTTCCACGTAATTATTTCATTCTTCGAGGTGGCATTAGTGGTTGATGTATTCCATGGAAAATACCCATGATCTTTCTATTTGAATTACTCAAAATAAGCACATTTTCATGTTTTCAACCAAATATCAAAATAACATTCAGTGCTTATAAAATGGACCAAAATACCCTTCTAAGAAGCACATATGTTAAGTGGCTAACCAAACACACTTATCTAAATAACTGTTTAATATTTTCCGTTGAACCAAACACTTTTTTTTTCTGAGCTCCTAAAGATTATCAGCTAACCTCTTTAGCCTCTTTCTGCATTTATTAATCAGCACTTAAAATCAGCTTTCCACCACTGCCAAACGCCACCTAAGATTAAAATATACAATTTTGCCCTTTATCATACATCGATAATTTCTTTTGCGGAAATTTGAGCCTTTTTACATTAACAATGGAGGTATGATCCAAAAACATAGAGGGGGGCATCAGGGCCTTATCTTTATAGGAAATAGAGGAAGAAAAAGATGAAAAAGAGATGACATGTCTTCGATCACATTAAAACATTAGGGCTGAAAAACCACTGTCCCTATGTAACCGGAAATGAAAAATCTCCCTCATTAGAAGATGTAGATTCCGTCAGAGTGATGCTATGCCCGCTCAATCGGAAAAGATTGGTTGCCAAGCCAAGCGTTTTTAGTATTGTGTAGGGTTTTCTAAATAGTAAAAATTTAGTTTCTATCATGGAACTCATTTGTCTTCTTCACATGGGAGCCAAGAAATTAACTACTAGTTGCCCTGTTGAAGTTTGATATCTAAAGCTGTTTGACTGCTCCAGATTTGATATAATCCCTGTTCACTTGTTCTTTTTAAGCTGAACATTCATATGGGTGGTCCTGTTCATACTGATAACCACAAATAAAGTTTAAAATAGAAGGTGATAGAGCATAAATTTTGTACATTATTCATATATAGATTTGCAATATGCATATCTTAAATGTACTTCGATTCGTTGAGATGACCTGAAAACTTTGGAAAAGAGGCCATTCTGTTATTTTTTTAGTAATATATCTAAAAAATCAAATGTTTTGATTTAACATCAATTCATCTCTTTTATCTTTTTTTTTTTTTTAGGTTTTCAGAAAACTTACTACTTTTTTCAAGTCTTTGGGAGTGAAGGCTGTATTTGATACAAGCTGCAGCAGGGACCTGTCACTTATTGAATCATGCTCTGAATTTATTATGCGATTCAACAAGCACAGTCAGAATGCTGGGCAAGAATGTGGACCAAACCTTCCCATGCTTTCATCAGCTTGTCCAGGTGTGATCCTGTGACAACTCACTTTTTTTTTTTTGCTGATAATTCTCATAGAACTTTTATGTTACAAATATGCTCAGGTTGGATATGCTATGCTGAAAAGACGCTTGGATCTTATATCTTGCCATATATATCCTCTGTCAAGAGCCCCCAACAAGTCATTGGAGCTGCAATTAAGCATCACATATGCCAAAAGATGGGTCTCATGTGAGATTGACATTTGCACATTTTATTCTTATTGATTAATCACAATAGAAAGGCACATATTTTTTTCTGAATAGATGAATGAATTAACTGACAGGCCGGACAATGTGTACCATGTGACTGTGATGCCCTGTTATGATAAAAAGCTTGAAGCTGCTAGGGATGATTTTGTGTTTAAAGTGGGACATGGAGACAACGCTGGCCAGGAAAATACAGGCTCTGGATTTGCAGAGGTGGACTCTGTTCTGACATCAGGAGAAGTGTTGGAATTGATACAGGTGATAGTCAACCCTTTAATTTTTTATTTTTGAGTTAATGAGTTAGTATCAATTTATATGATATGAATGGTGAACCTTTTAATTCTTGTTGCTGCAGTCAAAATCCATCGATTTCAAGGCATTGCAAGAATCTCCTCTGGATAGACTGTAAGCTTATTATATCTTTGCTAGTATTGTTTGCTTATTATTTCAGGGTGCACTTGCATGTGCTTGTGTGCATGTATGTTTTTCCTTTAGCATCTATTACCTGTTTTGCTTTTTTGACAAATGCATATAACAAATGCAGCCTTACAAATGTTGATGAGGAGGGGCATATTTTTGGAGTATCTGGAGGCTCCGGAGGTTATGCAGAAACAATATTCCGCTATGCTGCTAAAACCCTCTTCGGAAAAGAAGTTGAAGGACCTCTTGACTTCAGAATAATACGCAATTCCGACTTCCGAGAAGTAACTCTTGAAGTGAGTGACAAGAGTTTTCTCTTTCCTCTAATTCAATTTTAGATTCACTTCCCTCTGATTGGTTCAACTTTAAATTTCAAATCATCACAATCAACTTCCTGTCTGAATGATAATGAAAGCCATGTTATGATCCAGATGGATGGCAAAACAGTTCTTAAGTTTGCCCTATGTTACGGATTCCGCAATTTGCAAAATATTGTGAGAAAAATCAAAACTGGAAAATGTGACTACCATTTTTTGGAAGTCATGGCATGCCCCTCAGGTACTCTTTTGTCACATTTATTATCCTTTATAACTAGTTTTCTTCCCTTCAAATTTCTATAGTTGAGGAAGTGCATTGAGTTGATTTATGTTGACAGGTTGTTTGAACGGTGGTGGTCAAATCAAACCTGTGGCAGGCCAGTCTGTAAAGGATGTCATCCAGTCTCTAGAAAGTGTGTATATGCAGGATGTAAGTCCTCTAATGATAGATTACTTACTCTGAAAGCATTGAATTGCATCATTTCTTTCTATTGTTTGCACGTTTTGTTTTTGTACATACATACCTACATATCCATGTTGAAAATTAGCTATATCTATGTTTTGTTCTCTATACCTATATGTTTTTCCTCATTGAAAATAGCTATATCTATGTTTTATCCTCTATATCATTCCTTTTCGTATTGAAGAGGAACCTCTTTTTTTTAAAGAAATCCAGCTTCATGTTTTAACAGAGTACTGTATGAACTCTATTTTTTCCCCCCCTAATTATAGAACATCAGGGTCACCTATCCTGGCAAAACAATGTTACTGTTTAGGATTAAAAACAGAACAACCCAAATTTTACTATTTATTTTAATATAAGGTGCTTTAGATATTCCAATTAGTATGAATGTTTAAATGAAAAGGCCACTATGAAATCAAGAGACAAGGAAGGTCAACAAAATATTTGTAGTCACGTGTCACAACCCTTTATGTATATTATTGGATGGAATGCATTAGACTGAAATAATAACCTCCTGTTGAAATTGGCAGGTATCAGTTGCCGATCCATTCAGTAATCTGCTGGTGAAGGGCTTATATGATGAATGGCTTGACCATCCCGGTTCAGAGAATGCTAAAAGATTCACACACACCGAGTATCACCCGGTGTTGAAGAGTGTTGCTTCACAGTTGCACAATTGGTGAGGCACAAACATACATTTGCACCTGCAATTTTGAAAAAAAAATACAAATATTAAAGTATGTGAGAAAGTTGATAATTCAAGGATCGGTTTGAGGTGAAAGAAAATTATTTTTTTTGGGGTGGAATTGTGGAAATGTTGTTTAATTTATGTATATGTATATATTTCCATTAAATATTGTAATTTATGAATTTTTTATTTGTTCTCCACTGCCTAATATCATGTATATGTTTGTAACAATGGCGGAGTATGATGCCCTTGGACTGATGTTTCCAGTTTAGGTTTCATTTGGTTGAAGTGGTGTGAAATTCTACATGAACTTCAGGTTCTCTCTTAAAGATCTCTTTCACAATAGATGTTTGTCTATGGTCTCCATGTCTTCAATCACCATCATTTTTTTTTGGAAAATGATATGTCCACCCCCATGTGCTGCTCTAACTACATTCTACACTGATTTTCTTTTTTAAAAAAATCATACTCTCTCCTATCTTTTTAAAAAAATGAAATTTTTTTGTGTTATACACTATGATAGAATTTCATATATTATGATAGTTTACTATATACTACGTTATCATAATGTATATGCCATAAAATGGGTTGTAAAATAGATTAAGTGTATTGATGCTCTTTTTTTTTAGGTTGCCTTTCATTAGTCTGGCTTGTTTGGATGTCATAACAAAGTATGATTATCATTCAATGAAGATATCTTGTGACATCCTCTTATTTGTTTATGCATAGAATTCAAATCCAACTTCGGATGCCTCAGTAGTTTTTCTCTTATGTGGTTCAATACTTAGCACCATCTGTCCATCTTTCTTCAACCTTATGCATATCCCATGCATTTTTTTTAGGTAAATAAGTTTTGTTTATTTTTTCTGTTAAATCTTCTCCTATCTCACCTAATCGATTACAATTATGGTCGCATGTTTATCAAAAAAAATTTCATATGACATGTGTCCATTGAAAAATTAAAAACCATGATTAACCAAAAAAAAATCACATTATGTAGTACCCCATGTATAATAAAACCCCACATTAACCCAAAAGTGCACCCCAATATTCATCTATGAATTCCCAATTCAAATTAAATCTTCTACGAATTCTACCATCATACATTCGTGTTAAAATCATTAATTTCTACAACAGTCCTAATGTTTTTTTCTTGGTAAATTCCTCATTTTTTTCATCAATAATGATTTTTAAACCCCATTAAAAGTCCCATGAGTTGGCACATGTACAATACCCATTATACCTTTTATTGTATTTTTGCTATTATTGCTCTCCATATATTTGAAGAGGTGGTTACAATTTAGAATGATTGCATCAATTCCATTTGTTTTTTAAATTTTTTCTTGTGTGATCCCTTCCAATTGAATTGATGGTGAGTTTGGAAAAATTCTTCCAATTGAAGATCAATTGATGGTGAGTTTGGAAAAATCAATTGACGATCAATTTTTTCTTGTGTTATGAGTTTTGGAAGTTCTGTGGATGAAGATCAATAAACGGTGAATTTGGAAAGACAGATTTTATGATCTTGGTAGGTAAAAAAATTGGATTTTGTTTTTTGAGTTCTAATGAAAAGCTTTGTTTGACTGTTTTTTTTTTTTGTCAAAATAAGATGTATTAGGTTTCGATTCTTCTGATTCAGTTTTGACTCTTTGGATTTTCTGATTTTGATTATATTTTTTAGCTTTGTTTGACATGTATTGAATCTAAATTTTATTTTAAATTCAGATACATGGCGTGTATCTTGATTTACGTGCATTGTTGTGTACCAAGAATGATCTATACAATCTATTATGATTGTGTGTTTTGTGTATAATTATGTATAATGTATCATTCACCATATTTTTTAGCTTTGTATCAGCATTATTCGACTCATTCAGATTCAAGATTTTCAAATACAGTGCACATTCACTTGTATGGAATGTGTATTTGTTAATTCAAATTCCCGTATCTGAATTTGAATTTCAGCCCATTTTTTGAAGTATCGATTGTGGGAACAAATTTGTCCTTTTTTTTCATTCGTATGGTTTCGTCTAAATCGGAACCCTAAAATTTAAATTTTTTGAAAACATGTTAGGTCTTGCCGTTTGGTTCGGCTAAAAATCAGAGCTTATTTTACTTAAAGCTGATAATCAACGCTTATTATTGAAAAGTGTGTTTGGTTGAATCATATATTCAGTACTTAAATTTCTGTTTTCAGACTTTTTTTACTCTGAATTTTAAGTACCCGATCCCACACTTATTTGACGCACACGCCTTCCGCCCTTTTAAAACCCCATGCAAAAAGACCACTCAGCCCCTGCCACTTACCCACAATTACGAAGGTGGGTATATAACTCAACTTTTCAGCCACTCTCTCTCCTTCGACCAAGTTTTTCCCAAATCAGAGCAGATCTAAAACCCTAGAAATATGTTTCCATCATCTGCAGCCTTTCCATCATCTGCTATACTTTGTGAGTTCCAAGCCGCCGTCGCCGTCTCGTTCACCTCTCCATCAACACATCCGACGGACGTCTCCTCTGATCTTCGAAGAGTGTTCTCCGTTCCGATTGCATGGATGATCTAGTTTTCCTCTCCGCTTCCAATCTCTTTGAAAGCCACCATCTGCCCTCCGACCGCCGCCTCTTCAACTCTTATCTATGTTTACTTGGCAAAGATTGCCGAGGTGCTTATGATGAATCCCACTTTGTAAAAAAAAAGCAATTTGAATATTCACACTTATAAAGAATTTGTTTGTATTTCTATAGCTTTTTTGGATATTCAATTTTTTTATATTAATAGAAAGAATGAAATAAGTTTCAAAGTTTCTAACCAAACATCAAATAACATTCCACACTTATTAAATGTTTCAAAATACTCTTCAATTCTAATAAGTTCTACTGTTCAGTGGTGAACCAAACACATTTATCTGCATAAGTGCTTATAATTTCCGATGAACCTAACAATTTCTTTTTCTGAACTGAATAAAACTTATCAGAATTTATATAATCTGCACTTATGAATCAGCACTTAAAATCCGCATTCCGCCGTGTCAAACGCCACCTTATATTTGTGTGCTCGGAGGAATTTGATGATCTACATGTTTTTATTTTTTAATCATAAAGTGTTGTAATATTATTCTCTTGTATTTATAATGTGTAGCATGACATGATATGCAACTTTTTCATTATTATGTGAGACTTGTCACAAAATTTTGACAGGTATATGATTATTATGATCTTTCAAATATGGTAAATATAGATTGCATATTTACCACATCATAAAAAGCACATATATCCTGAGTTATTTTTTTAAAATCTATATAGGCTTGTATCAGGTTCTAATAAGTAATCACAGTGCAGTACCTAATAATTTAGTAAATAGACATATATCAAAGTATCTTTTTTTAATAAATAGAAAAAATAAGCAAATAATTAAGTTTTCAACCAAACATCAAATCACATTCAACACTTATTAAATGGATCAAAACACCATTATCATAAGCTCTATTCTTTAGTACTGAACCAAACACACTTATTTACAATAAGTGCTTATAATTTCCGCTGAACCAAACAGTTTTTCTTCTGAACTGATTAAAACTTATCAGAACTTATATAATCTGCACTTATAAATCAGGATTTAAAATCAGCTTTCCGTTGAACCAAACGGCCCTTTAATGGTGCCACACTTTATGGGATTCAGTTACAATAGTTAGTTGAAATCAATTTTTAAAATTATAAGAAAGGTAGCCTTTCGTTGTCATTTTTGTGGTTAGAAAAAGTTAAATATGGAACCAATAGGAGAGTGCCACCTATTGGGGCTCATAAATGTGGCTTAATTTGTGGGGCCCAGATAGCAGCACTGTTTTTTATTTATCACTTTTCATATTTTGACTCTTACCTAGGTTTACATTATACGTGCTTATTCCAAGGCCCATTTTTTTCATTGTAAAATAACCAATTTTTTATAAGTCATGAAAATTATCATTTATAAAAGCTAAGTTTAAAATGTAAAATTATAAGAATCTTCACTTTTCATTACATATTCAAACGAGACTTTACTCAAAACTCTCTGTCCATGGGCTCTTAAATGGTTATGGTTGCTCATATATGATAATTCACATTGGGCTACTCAGGCAATACATTTAAGAAAATGATACACTCAGTTACATTCACCAATCAAAACTCAGACTTCAAGTATTTTTATTTTTTAATAAATAGTAAACATCATCTAATGATGTATATACTTTGATAAAAAGTATATATCGCTCCATTTCGAGTTGAATGAATCCATTTTTAGTAAGCGTAAGAAAAAATTTAGTGAGGTATATACATCAGCTAACGAGGTATATGTTTCATTAAATCTATAAGGAGATGTATAAGTCTGTGTTTTGGACTGAGAAAAAAACTGAGTGTAGCAATACTCATACATTTAATAGCCACACAAAACTCACAAATGCAGTCAGTGTCAATTAAAGTTTCCTACCTACACCTAAGTCTCAACATTCCACAATCCTCTATTCCCTCTAAAACCTCACTCACTGTCTTCTTCTAGTATTATTCTAACCTATTTTTTTTCATGCTCCACTCAGACATTTTTAGAAACCAAATATGTCATGTTTTGTATAACCTTAAGGGAGTCATTGACATCAGGTTTAAGATATTGTTGGCTGAAACATACCACAATCAAGGGTACATTGTATTAGCCATGAATTTATCCCACTTTTATGTTAGATACTTTTATGAGTTTGTTCTTTCACATAAGCAACTTTTTATCATGTTGAATTATCTGTGTCTTTTTTTGTTTAATCTCTAATTGAAATATAGAGTGTATTAGTGATTGATGCAATTATATTTTTATTAATATTTTAGGTAAGAATTTACTTTTATCTGCATGAGTAACTGAAAAATAATGTAAATCTTACTCTTATCTTTGATGTAAAAAATGATACTTTAATGAAATATCTTTGCTGTCAAATGATATTGAAATATCATTTTAACTTTGTATCATGATTGTATCAATAAATACACCACTGCCCAATGCCCACTTTACCTCCAAGGAGTGAATCACACAGCTTGACTCGTGTTTACGTGACAAACATTATTTCAACAATAAGAATCACTATTATGTTACAATTGTTCTTTTGATATCCAGAATCAAGAATGCAAGAGTATACACAACAATTCTCCTTCAACATACTAAATTAATTGTATGAATTATATAAAAAATATCATTTGTTTTTCTAATATATGAGACTGAGAACAAGAATTTATAAATAAAAAAAAGACTGTGTGATGCTCTTTTAAGAGTGGCTACATATTTGCAATACAATTTGGGAGGAAATTTTTTGAGATAATTTTTCAATTAGTGTTGAATCTATAAGCTCTTATTCGTATTCAATGAAAGGTCAATAAATGTTCAAAATTCTTCTGAAACCTCATGTTGGTCATGTTTGTTGCAGTTAAATTTACAGATTATAGATTATAAGTTATAGAATATAGATTTCAACTTTTCAAATAAGCAGTTGACAAGTTTGTTGTAGCTGTTGAAAAACATAAAATAAGCAGCTGTGGATGTTTGTTAGAATAAGTTATAAAACATCTTTTTGCTGTGTAATAGAAAAAAATAATCATTCCAATTGTAGCGCTCAATTTAATTTATATTTGATAAAAGAATGTGATTTTATTTATAAAAGTAGTTTAATTAATATTTGAAAGGCACTTTTTTTTCCATCACTCATCACTCTCATCCTTAGTCCTCATTCATTTTTCTTTTTCATTTCCCATAGCGTGGAAGATGAGAGGAAAAGTTAGAGGAGATGAAAAAACTTGCTCATTAGTATATAAAGTGAAGGGTAGTAACGTTCAATACTTTTTTTTAAAAAAAATCCATAAGTTATAATCTAAAAAGAACCCTTAAACCAGCTTAGGGATTTTGGCTTTTTAAAACTATTTTGAGCTTAAATAAGTTCTAATAAATTTTTGTTGGCAGATTAAGATTATTCAGCAAATATTCTGTCTGGTTAACCCTGGATAAAAACACAATACACAAAAAACCTCCTACAGCTTGTGAGAAATGTGAAAAACTTTCGTAAATAATGAATTAATCATTCTGGATAGATTATAAAACCTTATCAGGAGAGATAAAATCGCATTTACAGAATTTTTTTATACTTAATACATTGTAGATGATTTTGGTATACTATATTTTTTGCCATATTTAAGTGGATAAAATATTCGCATAATAATCTTAATCCGTCAACAAAAATTTAATTAAAAGATTATTTGGATTTACATAGATGTTCTCAAGGAATTATATGAACTTCAAGAAAAATCAAAGGGTAATATGGATTTTAGACAGTTTACGTGGGGTTGTATGAATGTTTTTTTAAATTTAAACAATATGCATTTAAGCTTCAATTTATAAGTTTTAACAAACATATACGCTAAACACAGGAGCGGTCTTGGACAGCAATGAGGATAGATCTCATTATTCTTTCGCCTGGCAAGGGCAGTATCGTCAAATAAAGTATTGAATAGAAATTCAACCACCACCATGTACGCCGGAATCTGAACGCTGGACTGGATGTAATCTGAACGCTGGTCTTACACTTTTTATCTTTGATGTAAAAAGATTGATGCTCTAACCAAATATCTTTGTTGTTAACTGATATTAAAATATCATTTTAACTTTATATCATGATTATATCATCAAATACGCCACTGCCCAGTGCCCACTTTACCTCCAACGAGTGAACCACACAGCTTGACTCGTGTTTACCTGACAAACATTAGTTCAACAATAAGAATAACTATTCTGTTAAAATTGTTCTTTTGATATTCAGAATCCAGAATGCAAGAGTATACACAACAATTCTCCTTCAACATACTAAATTAGTTGTATGAACTCATTTATTAAAAAATATATATAATTTTTTTTTTTCCTAATATATGAGACTGAGAACGAGAATGAAAAAAAAAGAGGACTGTGTGATGCTCTTTTAAGAGTGGCTACATACTTGCAATACAATGTGGGAAGAGATTTTTTGAGATAATTTTTCAATTAGTGCTGAATCTATCCGCCCTTATTTGTATCTAATGAGAGGTCAATAAATGTCCAAAATTCTTTTGAAACCTCATGTTGGTCATGTTTATTGCAGCTTAAATTTACAGATTATAGATTATATATTTTAAATTTTCTGATAAACAGTTGACATGTTTGTTATGGCTATTGAAAAGCAGAGAATAAATTAACAGTTGTGGATGTTTGTTAGAAAAAGTTGTGAAACATCTTTTTACTGTGTAATGGTAAAAAATAACAATTTCAATTGTAGTGCTCAATTTAATTTATATTTGATAAAATAATTGAGAATTTTACTTATAATATTAGTTTTATGGATATTTGAAAGTCATTTTTTTCATCACTCACATTCCTTAGTCCTCATTCATTTTTTTTTTAATTTCCCATAGTGTGCTTGGAAGATGAGAGGAAAAATTAGAGGAGATGAAAAGACTTGGTCATTTGCATATAAAGTGAAGGATAGTAATGTTCTAAAGATTTTTTTTTAAAAAAAATCTATAAGTTATAATGTGAAAAACACTCATAAACTAGCTTAGAGATTTTGATTTTTTAAAACTATTTTTAATTTAAATAAGTTTCAATAATAACAGAATAATTCAAATAGCCCCCTGAGTTAAATCTTAATTGGCAGATTAAGATTATTCGACAAATATTCTATCTAGTTAACCCTGGTTAAAAACACAATATACAAATAACCTCATACAATTTGTTAGAAATGTAGAAAACATTTTGTAAATAATGATTTTACCATTTTGGATAGATTATAAAACTCTATTAGGAGGGACAAAATTATCATTTATAGATTATTTTTTTACATTTTCAACACATTATAGATGATTTTTGGTATACTATATTTTTTTAGTCAGGTTTTTGTAAATAATCCTAGTCTATCAACAAAAATTTAACTCAAAAGATTATTTTACATAAAATATATTTTCAGTGGGTTATATATGAAAAAAAAAATCAAAGAGTCATATGAATTTTAAATAATTTATACAGGGTTAGATTTTTCTCTATTAAATTTAAATAAATATATAACAACTGCTTATTTTAAACTCAAATTTATAAATTTTAACAAAAACAGCGGTCTTGGACACCGATGAGGATACGTCCTCGTTATTATTTTGTCTGGCAGGGGTAATATCGTCAAATAAAGTAATGAATAGAAACTCAACCACCACTATGTACGCCGGAATCTGAGACTGCTGTGGACGTAATTGATTCGGAAATTCATTCCATTTTCAGGCCTGATTTGACTTGACCTCCTCTGGCCCATCTGACCCTTTTTTTCTTTTATTGATTTCTTCATTTACCTTGTACATCAAAGTATCTAATAATTAATATTCGAGCTTTGTACGCATATAGAGCGTCAGTGATGATGTAATAGACTGTAATATGTGGGAATATAAGGAAAAAAAAAAACTTCCATTTGGGTGGTTGGAATATTGTATTATTTGAATGTTGGTATAAATTTGAATTAGGTGGTATAGTCATTCTATGTCTCTCTTGAAATTTGGTTATTGCAGATAATAGAATAAGTGATTCTCTCTTTCGAATCAACTGTCATCACTTTTTAATCTTATGCATCAAGAGATTCACAAGTCAAATCATTATTTTACATTTTATAAATTCTAATATACAACTAATTCATGGTCAACCAAACAATAAAAACTTAATCATTATATTTCCCAACGAGTAATATATTCTTAGAATTGTCATAAATCTTAGCATAGCTTATAGTCCAATGCAGTCTCATGTACATATTTAACACTCTCTACACGCTGTGACAGAGTATATATGTCATTAAAATTTCATTCAATTCATTGGTATACTTTATTTTTTAAAAAATATATATCTCATTAGATTAGATGAGAGTATTTCCTTAATATTCACTCTCTAGCTCAACATATAATGTGGTGCGCGATTCTCATGTACATTAATTAATTTTTATATGTATAGTTAATATTTAACTCGACATCTTTTTGTTATAAAATTCAAAAGCCTAACATTTATTTTCATGTATATAATTTGATAAATCATATATGAATTTATTACATAAATAAATAAATAAATAAATATTTCTTTAATAGAATATATATCTTATCAGTGAAATTATATGTAACCAAATAGAAAATGTTATCTGAAATAATTATCTATAACGGAATTACTAATATACGTTGCTATCCAAACATGTTTTTATATTGATACATGATTATTCACTCAAATAATATCATGACACGAACTAGTATCAATTACATCATTTGATTTCAAATCCAAATTAGAAACATTCACAGTGTTTAATAAATCATTATTACATAATTGCGGTAGAAAGAGAGAATTTTCTAGCATAATTGAAATAGTAAGCCGATTGACAAAATGTACAGGTTCAATTCAACATTAAATTAGCACTTTATGTGGAAAATCATATGGAAAGCCGCAGACAAAAGACTATCTTAACTCGATTGAACTACACATTGATACATCATTTGGGGGCGGGCATTATGTTTTTTTGTTAATTTCAATAGCATAATTAAAAAATAAATATATATAAAATGAAATAAAGACATTCATATAAAACATATTACTGAATAATTTTAAAAGATAATTATAATATTTTAAAACGATATGTCAAATTTCAAATTCATGATTCACAAAAAAAGATATCAAAACATAAATCTAATGTTTTTTTTTCTTTTTTTTTTTAGTGGTGGGCTGTTGCTGTTTAGGAATTTCATACGTAGTAGGGCTCATGACTTATGAGTCTTAACTAAAAGAGTGCTATTGCACACATTTTTTTCATCCCCAATTCCAATCCCATTGATAAAAAAATTAATAGAGCATATACTTACATTAAAGATGTATATGCTTCGATAATTTTTTTTACATTTTTTTATAGATGCATTCATGGAATTCATTGGAATATATGCTTCATTTTTTTAGAAAAGCATATATCTCATTAGATAAAGTATATTATTTTTAAAAAAATTTAAAACGCATGGAGACTGAAATTAAGGCTAGAAATAGGGCCGTACGTAACATTATTCTAATTAAAATCATTCTATAAAAAAAAAATCCAGAAGGGGTATGGGACCCCGGGCCCAAGGTGGCTTCGCCACTGGTTGGAATCAGAGCTAGCTCTGGAACAAGACCACCAAGGCAATTGCCTAAGGCCCACGGGTCTCTAACAACCATTTATTCAGTGGATTTAATAAAATGTATATGTCACTCTAATTAATCCGTTCAAACAAACTTTCTCAACCTTTTTTATATTCTCCTAATCAAGTTTAAAATTTAATTTTTTTTTGTTTTGTTAAATGCATATGATATTGTATAATAATTTATTTTAAATAGTTATATAATATTATGTATCTATTTACTAATATTGATAGTATGCAAGATTTAAAAACCATATATATGTATAAAAGAATGTCTTTTTAAATTTCGTCAAAGAGACCCATTAAAAAAAAAGGGAAAAATCCATACAGCCCCCTGAAATCGGATTGAAATCCATATAACCCCCTATCATTTCTTAAAATTCATATAACCTCCTGAAAACACCTAATAAATTCAAATAACCCCCTGAATAAAATTTTCGTTGACAGATGATGAATATTTAGTGAATATCTGGTTTGGTTAACCCTGAGTAAAAACACAATATACTAAAAAACCCTACAATGTGTTAAAAATGTAAAAAATCTTATAAAAATGATGATTTTACTTTCTATGGATATATTATAAAACTCTATCATAGGGGTAAAATTGTCATTTACAAATGATTTTTTGATATATTGTGTTCTTTAGTTTACAAAGGGATATATGGATTTTTCCCTAAAAAAAATTAAATTATTACGGTCGTCCCTGGTTGGAATGAAATTCGAGAAAACTTTCGCACAGGTTATGGGAAGCAACAGATTGGATGCATGACTTACATAAACAAACATGGAGGAACATCTGTTGTGCTCATTTTCGATGTCTTATTTATCACAATCTTATGGGAATTATGGAAGGAATGTAACGCTGCTATCTTTCACAGCCGCACCCCATGCATTGTCGCTAGCTTGGAGCTGTAGCAGGCCGAGCATGGGCGATAACCATAGATTGTTTAAAGAGAAGCTTCTTCAGCCAAATGCACCGGATGAACAAAACTACCTCATATTGAATGTGATTTAATAATATTATATTTTCATATAATTTTATTTATTTTGTATTGTAACTTTGAATTTTGTAAAGAGGGTTTTTTAAATAGTCTCATATTGGTTAAAAGGTTTAGCTTGGGGTGGTGGTATATAAGGGAGGACAAAACACACATGTTGTTGATGTATAGCAAGTACAAGTGTGCATGGGTTTTCAAAAAAAAATATAACACTATGGGACAGTTCAAACATTTAAGGCCAGATCAGTGGCTAAAGGCCTTCGACAAAAGAAAGGGATCGATTATTTCGATACATATGCTCCTGTAGCAAGAATAACATCTATAAGAGTATTGTTTGCACTCTCATTCATACATAATTTTATAATACATCAGATGGATGTAAAAACTGCATTCCTTAATGGTGAACTTGAGGAAGAAGTTTACATGGAGCAGCCTGAAGGGTTTATTTTACCCGGATAGGAAAATAAGGTATGCAAATTAGTGAAGTCCCTCTATGAACTTAAACAGGCTCCAAAGCAGTGGCATGAAAAATTTGACTCAGTTATAATGTCTAATGGATTTAGACATAATGATGCAGACAAATGTGTATATAATAAAAACATTGTTATTATATGCTTGTATGTTGATGATATGTTGATCATTAGCAATGATATGCAAAGCATAACTGAATCAAAACAATTTTTATCTACTATGTTTAAAATGAAAGATCTTGGAGAGGTGGATACTATTTTGGGTATAAAAATTCAGAAACATAGTGGGGGTTATGCATTGAGTCAATCTCACTATGTTGAGAAAATATTGAATAAGTTCAAGCACTTGAACTTAAAGGATGCATCTACTCCATTTCATCCTAGTATCAAATTAATTGAAAATAATGGAAGAGCAGTAGCACAGTTGGAATATGCAAGTGCTATAGGAAATCTTATGTATGCAATGCATTGCACAAGACCTGACATATCTTTTGATGTAAGCAAACTTAGTAGATACACTAGTAGTCCTGGTGTAGAACATTGGAAAGCCATTGGGAGAGTCCTTGGTTTTTTGAAGAAAACAATTGGACTCGGATTATCATATCAAAGGTTTCCAAATGTTTTAGAAGGATATTCAGACACAAGCTGGATCTCGAATGTAGGTGATGGTGAATGTACTACAGGATGGGTATTTACTCTAGGTGGTGCTGCTGTTTCTTGGGGAAGCAAGACACAAACATGTATTTCACACTCGACTATGGAGTCGGAATTTATAGCATTAGCCGCTACTGGCAAAGAGGCTGAATGGTTAAGAAATTTCTTAAAGGATATTCGTGTATGTTCAATCCATGCTCCAGCAATATCAATTTATTGTGATAGTGAAGCGACACTATCAAGAGCATATAGTGGGACATACAATGGTAAGTCTAGACATATAAGTCTAAGACATGAATATGTGAGACAATTAATAAAGGATGGAGTGATCACAATAAAATATGTGAGCTCAAGCAATAATTTGGCTGATCCGTTTACCAAAAGCCCATCAAGGGAATTGGTGAAATCACATCTAAGGGGATGGGATTAAAACTCTTAGACTGTTAGGACCACTGGATGATGGAAACCCAACTTATAATCAGTTTGTAACTGATCTATTAGTTCAATGGGTAAAAACAAGTCATTTATTGTGGTAATTTTACAACACTAAATCAATTGTCTTAAAGACAAATAGTGTTGGCTGTTATAATTTTGAGTGATGAGTTTTCAAATTCTTAATGAAGTATCAGTCTTAGGACAAGTGTCTAAATATAACAGAGACACTGGAAGGACTTCACCTATATGAACGTAGAGGTGGTGCCGCCTCTCAAGAGAGTTAAGAGTTTCTCTCTGGATCGTTCATGAAACCGGGTAGCACAAAGGCCATTAATCTTGCTGAGCAAGTTTGTTGGACTCTCGTTTATGCTGGATGTTCTATGTGTGCTGTATTTCCGATTTGACCACAAAAATAGATGGTTCAAGGCCAAGGCTACCCACCAATTTTTGTTGGATTTTGAATTACTAGCACTAAGTGAAGGTTCAAATCGAAAGATACCTTTATGTATGCATGGCGACATCATGTTTATGGCAGATATTGTAATCAGATTATATTAAATCAAGTGGGGGATTATTGAATGTGATTTAATAATATCATATTTTCATGTAGTTTTATTTACTTTGTATTGTAACTTTGAGTTTTGTAAAGAGGGCTTTTCAAATAGTCCCATATTGGTTAAAAGGTTTAGATTGTGGTGGTAAATAAGGGAGGACAAAACACACATATTGTTGATGTGTAGCAAGTACAAGTGCACATGGGTTTGCACGTGCATCGCATGTGTGCTCGCATGTGCATAATTTTATTCTTAGCACTTAGCACATTCAATGTTTATAATGTTTTAATAGTGCATTAATTTTTGCATTAATTTTAAACATTTTTTGTGATGCATTATGTGTGTAAAATTCGATAATTAAAGACCACCGTTGGATTTGAGAGATCAATCAAGAGCCGTTGATTGACGATGAGATCAGGCAGTTGAGATGTAAATTCGAATTTAACTGCTAGACAGTTATAACTGGCCCCAACTGTTGGGAACAGTTGTGATAATTGTTGAACAGTTATGACAGGGTCTTTATAATTGGGGTATCGGATCTGCAGTCTGGCAATCTTCTTCTTCCTCCTCGAAAAGACTCACCCAATCCAAAATAACCTGTTAGACTTGCATCCATATCTGCCATAAACACAGCAATCAAAGAGGGTCAATCTTAGACTTTCGTTTTGCTGACCTTAAGTCTAATAAGGCTTCGTTGTATCCGGGAGTGAGTTTGCAGAGAATCCCTACAGCAACTTCGTCAAGAAGTGGGAGCAAATATCGCTTAAAGAAAGCGTGTTCGCTACGCGCCTTGAAGTAAAATATTGTTCTTTTCGGTTCCATTCCATTCTACTCCAACACCTCATAGAGAACCATTACAGTCCAGAGACAGGCTTCTACAGGTGTAGGGAATCAAGACAGGGAGGCCTAGGTGGTAATAATTATAGATGTCAGTGTTGATACGAGAAATAGAACAACAGGTGCAGCATTTATTTATTTTTCTTTTTTTTGAAAAATAGATAAATGTTGCTACCATGATTTTATTGAGATTTTAAAATACAATACTGAAGAAGATGAGAATAAAATAGAGAAAATCCAAAACAAGCCAGTAAATTAACTATGAACATAAGGAGAGAAGAGATAATTATCGGCGGCGAATGGCCGGTTAGAGATATTTAGCTGGGCTTGACACCGAGAGACCCCCTTAAACCACGATCCTCAAGCGCCCGTTATCAAAGTGCACCTCCTTCACACTCGCCATGAATCGAGGTGCGGCATTTGTTATGATGAATGCTCGCAAGTTCTGTATTTTGGAGACTGGAGCATTACGCGGTGAAAAATTAAAACAACTGAAAATCCCAGATTACAAGCCTTACCTTTTATATTAATTAAATATTACTAAAAATAGTAAAAATAAAAGTTTGTTGTAACTAAATCTACGGGATCCTAGAAGATCATTGGAATTGATAAAGATCAAATCCAAATTATGATGAAAATATTTCAAATCTAAAAAATTACTAAAAATAGCAAAAATATTTTTTTGAGGGCCTAAAAGCAAAAAGGGAAAGTGGAATAGCGACAACTTTTAAAGATTTTTTCAATATCTAGCTCCAATAAAAATTTCATGCGATTCTGAGTTTGAAAGTTTTTTATTTCTACTAGTTGGTTTTTATGTATTTACTTAAAGGGTTAAAGACATCTAAGTCCCTACAAACATGGGAAAACCCATATAAGTCCCTACTAAAATTAGGACAGACGTACGAGTCCCTGAAAACTCAGAAAAACCCAATTATCATCCCTGAGTTAAATTTCTATCCAAACTTAACGGAATATTCTTAGAATATTCTGTCACATATAATTGTGTTGACATTGAAGTCCTTATAAACAGTCATAAAGACAAATTAGTCCCTGCAAAAGATAAAATTGTCCCTGAAAGACTTTTACATTAAATTGTGTACACATTGCAGTCCCTATAAACAATCATAAAGACAAAAGATAAAATTGCCCCTGAAATTTTTTACATTTAATTGGATAGACATTACAGTCCTTATAAATAATCGTAAAAATAAATTGGTACATGTAAAAGATAAAAATGCCCTAAATAATTTTTACATTTAATTGTATAGAAATTGCAGTCTTTTAGAGGGTATTTAATTTTTAAATTGCAATGTATACACAATTAAATGTAAAAATCCTTCAAGGGTATTTTTGTCTTTTAGAGGGACCAATTTGTCTTTACGATTGTTTATAAGGACTATAATGTCTATTCAATTACATGTAAAAGTCTTTCAAGGACAATTTTATCTTTTGCGGGAACTGTCATTTATAGGAACTATAATATATACACAATTTAATATAAAAGTCTTTTAAGGGCAATTTTATCTTTTGCAGGGACTAATTTGTCTTTATGACTGTTTATAAGGACTTCAATGTCTACACAATTATATGTGATGGAATATTCTAGGAATATTCTGTTAAATTTGGATGGAAATTTAACTCAGGGATGATAATTGGGTTTTTCTGAGTTTTCAGGGACTCGTACGTCTGTCCCAATTTTAGTAGGGACTAATATGGGTTTTCCCATGTTTGTAGGGACTTAAATGTCTTTAACCCTTACTTAAAAAAAATTGGATGTAGACTTTTTCGGGTTCATCCGTCTAACCAAAATTGAAAGTTTTTATTCTCGGTTTGATTTCACACACGTCTTCAAGATGACAGCAGTTATAACAGCTTTGGGGATTCTACTCATACCAAAATCATTACTAATCCAAAATTGCAGTGAAAAACAGTTTTTTCATAATGAAAGAATGATTGTTATTTTTCCAACTTATTTACCTAAACCATCATTAACAACCCTAAATTTTTTAATAGTCTAATAACAAGAGAACAAGTTATGTTAATGCTAGTAGAATAATTTGATTATTTAACGCGCTTGCCATGGTAGAGTCATGATTTTTATACGGAAACATAATGTGACTTATATAAATATTTTATAAGATTATATCATTATGTTTTTTTTTTTAATTTCAATAGCATAAATTAAAAATAAATATGTATAAAATGAACTAAAAACATTCATATAAAACATATCATTAAATAATTCTGAAAGATAATTATCATATTTTAAAATGATACGTCGGATTTCAAATTAATGATTCACAAAAAAAATACGTCAAAACATTAATTCAATTTTTTTTTTATATATAGTGGTGGACTGTTTTCGTTTAAGAATTTCATACGTAAGTGAGACCCATGATCTATAGGTCTTAATTAAAAGAGTGTTGTTACACACAATTTTTTTCAGCCCCAATTCCAGTCTCATGCAATTCATTGAAATATATATATGATTCATTTTGTTATAAAAGCATGTATCTTATTAGATGAAGTATATTATTTTTTAAAAAATAATAACATACGTAGACTGGAATTAGAACAAAAAATAGAGTTATATATAACATTATTTTAATTAAAATCAATCCGACACAACAAAAAAAAAAAAAAAAAAAAGAATTTTAAAAACAAAAAAAATCCACGGGGGCATGAGACCCCCCTATGCCCAACGTGGCTTCACCACTGTGTGCTCGTGATTGTCAGCAGAGGCGACTCAAGATTTTTTGAGAGGGGGGCTTAAAAAAATTATAAAATAAAACTAACTCTATAAATATTCCTTGTTTTATTATTATAAATCAATTTAAAAAAAAACATTAAAAAAATCCAAACAATTCATAAAAAAATTTAAAGTTTAATATGTCGAAGTTGTGTCAACCTTGACGAAACAGGTGGCAGTCATTGTATGTAAGTGTATATCAGTACTACCAAAATCCAAGTGTTATCATCCTCGTCTGTTCTTCAATTTGAATTCTAATTTTTTAAATTTGCTATATATTTCTCAAACTGGCAAGTGCAGAATATATTGCCAAGGCAAAACGAGGTTTACTTCCGAGAGGGGGCGCTACAGATCGTGGGGTGAGTGTGGAGGCACGTGCTCAAGCGCTGCGGTTGGATATCTCTTCTAACTATTTTTGGCGCTGGGCTCACTTTTCTTTGCTTTGATTTATGTCATCTATTTTCCTCCAATTCAGAATTTATAATTCGAATTAAGCAATGAAATCGGATGGCAAAACTCTACTTTTTTTTAAAAAAAAAAACAAATATGCATTTCTCAAACTAATAATAATTTTTTTAAAAAAACAACTTATTATATGTGATTTATTCATATACACGCACAATATTATTTTTTTGAAGAAACTTGGACTGTATAACTTTTGTAAAATGGTTACTAGCACAATATTATAGAAGATTCATGTGATTCTCATTTACAGCACTGCATGAAAATCTTATATATTTTGAATAAAGTATTAATACATTCAGCCCATTTTACAATTTTGTTTGCTGTTTAAAAGCAACACCTCAAACTCTCATGCGTTGTGATAGTTATCGTACTGTATATTACAATGTATGAAAATTAATTTTTTTTATTTTATAAAAAATGCTAATGTATCTTAACGTATGTTTTTTTTTTTGTAACAATATGTATTTCAATATGTGAGTGTATATTTAAAAAAAAATCCGATAAAGGTTACATATAGAGTTGCATAGGGGGTGAGACATCATTTTCCTTTTTAACAAAAGTGCTATGACAGTTTTTTTTCGCATTGATAGAAAATCATCAAACCATATACTCACATTAATAAGATACATGCATTGATAATTTTTTTTTCACATTTTGTATAAATACATTCATGCAATTAATTGAAACACATGAATCATTTTTTTATAAAAGTATATATTATTTTAAAAAAAAATTAAAACATGTGTATATAGAAATTAAGACAAAAAAGAATTATACATGACATTATACAATCCCGAATGTGCTAACACTTTCCGGTCCTCATTGCATTCAACCATGTTAATCATTTAAGAAAAGGGAAAAATCCAAATAACCCCCTGTAAACTATCTAAAATCCATTTAACCCCTTTGACTTTTCTTAAAGTTCATATAACCCCTTGAAAATATCTATGTAAATCCAAATAAACCCCCGAGTTAAAATTTTGTTGACAGATAAGGAATATTTTATGAATATTTCATTTGATTAACCATGATTGAAAACACAATATATCAAAAAACCATACAATTTATTAAAAATATAAAAAACTATTTATAATTGATAATTTTACCAATTTGAATAGATTATAAAACCCTATTCAAATGGTTAAAATTGTTATTTACAATTGATTTTTTTTCTATTTTAACACATTGTAAGAGTTTTTTGTATATTATATTTTCAATCAAGTTAATCAGATAAAATATTAATAAAATAATTATAATCTGTTAACTAAAATTTAATTGAGAGACTATTTGAATTTACATGAATGTTTTTAATGGGTTACACGAAATTTTTAAAAAGTCTAGATGGATTTCGGGCAGTTTACAGTACGGGGGTTTATATAGATATTTCCCTTATGAAAAATAAAAAATGTCCCGCGGAACAATTTACCCGTCCGTGTCAAATACATACAGAGCTCTTAAGTCTGTGAACAGCGAGAGGAAGCGAGGGCGAGACGCACGTGCGACGCCGTCGTTTGCAATCCCCCGACGGTTTTAAAAAATTTTGCCCCCCCCCTCGCACGTGCGACCCACCGCCTATATAAGCGTCTTCTCCTCCTCTCGCTTTCACTCATGTCGGTCTCACCAAATGTCGGCCTCTTCAAGTAGAGGAGGCGGAGGAGGAGATCGAGAAGCACTGCCGCCGCCGCCGTCGTCTTCGTCGCGGATGAGGGGAGCCGGTGACGGAGGCGCCGGTGGGGTCTGGCCGGAGCACTTCGTGGAGGCCGTCGCCGCCCGGATCGCCACCGATTCCGCCGCCTCTTCTGGCCGCCTCTCCGCCGCCACCGCCCTCGTCAATCTCTTCGAGGTCCCTCTCCCTCTCTCTCTATTGATCGATCGAGATTTGATTTCGTTGTGGTTTTGATCGATTTTGATTTTGAAATCACGATTTTCATTTCATTTCGCGATTGGTTTGTGTTTGTGTTTTTTTTTTTTTTTTTGAAATCTTCAACCGAGAAACCGTGGTGCTGACCTGGCATGAGCGAGTCAGTAACGAGAGTTGGGTTTTACGAAATTGAAAACAGTGATAAACACATGTCAGTACTGACAAATAAAAAAGGGTCCTCCGCTACGTCGCTTTCATTCTCTCCCCCCATTTTTTTCCCTCCAAAAATCTGGACAGCTAAGGACGCCTGTACAGACGCTTCGTCTCTCTTTTGAGTATGTGTTGTTTCTTTTAGGAATCTCTACGGTTCCAACTTTCTCAGAAAAAAAAAACCCACCTCTGAAAACCTAGAAATAGGTCTCGGCTATAATTTTAATAATGGGTTTTGCGCGAATGACCCTTAAATGAAGCTGTACTGCCATTTTGTTTTTGCTTGTTTTAGTATCTCTACAGCCAGAGATGGACTTTAATGGGTCATGAAAGAGTTGCTTTTTAAAGATGAACATGTTTTAAAATTTAAAAAAATTTAGGTACCCATATTGGGTACTGGTTTTTTTTTTCCCTTAAAGACTGATCTATATGGGAGTGTTGGCAGGACAAACATTTTAAGCCACCCTATTTTTGTGTAGGTTTAACAGCTATGGATGGTGAAACCTTGTCTGTTTGGGGTTTTTATGGGAGGAGCCTTTGAAAGCTGAAAAGAATGGCTTGTCTGTCTTTTGGGTTTTTAGTGAGGATATTTTGAGTGGTGTTGTACTGTTGTTTGGATCTTTTCTTCTTTTTTTTTAAGCAAAGAAATTCACCTTCATTATATAGAAGAACTGTCTATGTAAAGAGATGTGTCAATATAAGGAGATGTGTCAGAAACATTGTGCCTTCGTGTTTATCTATACCCTTCTTTTGTGCATCTCAACAGCTGTAGCTAGTGAAACCCTAGAAAGAGAACTTGTCTTTTGTGGGTTTTTTTTTTTTTTTTGTGGAGGAGAATGGCTTTGTTTAGTTGTTTTTTTTTGGGTTTTTAGACAGGCCCTTTTGCAAGAACTATTATTGCAGGAGTATCAGAACCACCAGATTTTCTTACCCATTTTTGTATCTGAAGCTATTGAATCCTAAAGAAAGGTATAGTCTTTTTGGGTTTTCACATAAGGGCATTTTGAAAGCTGAAAAAGAATAGCTGGTCTTTCTGGTTTTCTTGGAGGATCACTTGAATGTTGTCTTGTTTGAATCAATTACCAAAATAATGCACCTTCAATACTGATTATTATGGTTGGTTTAGAAGCAAACCCTTTTTGTTTATCAAACAGGTATGGCTAATGAAACCACATAAAAAGATCATGTCTTTATTGGTTTTTAGAGAAGGGTCTTTATTTGAATGTTGTATCAATAATTACCAAAAAAAAAAGAAGCTTTAATAGATGTTTAAAATGTAGTGCGAAACATGGATAGTGATGTGATGGGATTACCCAAGCCTAGAAGTACTTGTTTATTGCCTTCTTGGAAATGAAAGTGGACTTAAAGAGCTGGGAAGGAGAGAAAACCCTACTACAGAATCAGAGTTTTTTTTTTGGGAGGCCTTGTCTCATTTCAAAGGCATGGAGTAGTGTGTCTTATAGTTCACTTCCCTTTTTTTCTTTAAAAATTCTCTTTTTGGTCGAAAAAGAGTCAGCTTATGATGCAAATCCGATATTTTTAATATTCCTCGTTTGTCCTCTACAGTTTAATTTGTTTTTCTATCTCAAATTCTCTGTCTGTCGTGGTTCAGCTTTAAGGGCCTAACCTTTCTGCCTGAATAAGACAAACTGTGGATTATTGCAAAAGTTTATGTTTGTTATCAAAAAGCCTGGCTTAGCATAAATAACAGTTTTATGTACTTGAGCTACTGTTAAGTGTGAGCTTCTCTTGTCCAAATTTGAGGAAACCAAAACCTTTTGTTGTCATTAGTTTTTGGATTAGAAAATCTTTCCATGCTTTCCTTTTTGATGGGATGTGAGTCCTAGCGAAGACAAGATCGATCCAAAGTACACCTACCAAAAAAAGCTAGTGAGAGAGAACCTAGACACAACCATATCTTTTGCCCTTTTTTAGAGGTCCCCACTCCCCAGTCTCTTTTATAAGGGTCCTTTTTTCCCTTTATTATCCAACCCATGTGGGTGTATCGGTTCACGAACATCGATGTACTTACATAGACAGAGAGGGATTCGTTTGTGGTGGTGCTATAGGCTTTGTTTTGTGTATTGGCGAATCAAGTTGGGCTAGTTTACATAACCCCACTTTAGATTTAAAAAAACTACATGGCCCCACATGACAAAAGATTGGAAATTGTTCCAAGTGTGTTTTGAATTGGATTTATTCATATTGGTCTGCTGTGATGTTACCAGACCTGGAATGCGTGGGAGAAATTAAAGATAGAGTAACCGAAAGTTTGGCTCAAAATTTTACCTCAACCAATAACTAAAATTACTACTAACATTTCCAACACTTTAACAAAAAGTGATACTATGACATGTACTTTTCTCAGTACTTTTCTCATTAGATTAAAATGCATTTGTTAATTAAAAAAGTGTAAAAAAGTTTTGGATCACAGGATTAAACCCTAGTTCGGTGATGATATAATTGTGCATAAGAGGGCAAAGTAGGCTTGGATGAATTTTTGCTCAGATGTAATAAATAGCAAAAACATATTATTTCTGGTTGAGTTAGATCTCCAATAGAGTGGGTGCTTATGAACAAAACCATATTACATGGTCTGGACGTGGGGTCATCTTGCATGAATCAAGGGTTTCATGACTGGACATTTGTGTTGGCACTTAACCGGTCAGGGTTACAGGGTTCGTAAGGATGTGTGAGGAGTATTCAAATGACGTATCAAGTCAGTTTAAGGCGTTCAGTCACTGTGGGGCACTTGTGTTGGTATAAAGTTGAAACCACTCAGGCAAAGTGGTTTGTGCAACTTATGTGTGAACTGTTTTAACTCTGTACGTATGTGCTGAACAGGTTAAAATTAGTCCCATCTCAAAAAAGAAGAAAAATTTAAAAGAAAAGGAAAAAGTGTGACTCAGGTTTCCAGAAGTTCTATGGAGTGTTTGTGGACACCTTGATCACAATGTTTATTTAACTCTTCAATACAAAATTCATTTTTCAGTCTTTGTATGATGCTTTCCTGGTTAATTATGTTTATGCAGACCTTATTCATGTTTGTGTTTGATATGTTTCATGTTTTTTTTTTTTTTTTTTGCTGTACTTAGCACTCCACGGCATACCTTGCATGCATTTCCATGATGGTGGTCCACTGAAAACACCTTCCCCACTGTTCTTGCTAAGGATTTAATGCTGTGTGATTATAAAACCTTGGGAGGCAAAGGAGAAAAGTAGAAAAAACAATAATCAGAGAATGAGTAACTCTTATTCATAAATATCACTTATTATAGGTTTCCAGGGGAGGACATTCAGGTGGGGTACACAGAACGCCATGAATAGTGACATTATAACTAAAATTGCAGGTACATGTGGAGGAAGATAAACTGATAAAGCAGATAACCCTAAAGTTGATGAACATGAGAATTACTACAAGCATTAGTATCACTTACTACAGTTGTCCATGTTGATTTAATGGTCATCCGAAAGAGTACGAAACAAAACAATGGATGTTATAGCTAAAATTATAGGTGCAGGCGACATAAATATGCCAGCCATTCTGAACGATATATTCTGACATCTTTTTGTAAAATTAAATTTGGTCGATTTATGTGCAGATTTAATTGGTTTTCATCTCCCCATGTTCAGACTATATCTCTTGAGTTAGTCAAATGATTGTTTGGTTGCAAAACATGTTTCCCTGGAAAATGTAGAATAACCTTTTTCGTTGAAGGACTGAAGAAGGTACAGAGGGATGGAGGGCTAAATGAGCCAAAGTTTTGAAAAAAAAAGTGTCCAAGAAAAAATAATGCACTGTGAGATGACCCAGTGTCCTCGATGATTAAATTCATTCATCAATTTTTTTCAAAATTAATTGTTTAATGATATCTTTGTAGCTACAATGTAACCCATGCACACTACACATTCATGACATACATGAAACTAAATGACCACGTGCCATAACAGTAGCAGCAGCAGTGATGATAATAATATATGATGTATGTTTATTCCTATGTCCTTCTGCTCGTCAGTCTCATTAATAGCTTATTCCCCAGGGAATTGAATGTCTTCCGGTCCCTCCATTGCACGATCTTATTCACTTTTGTCATATTTTGGTGGACTCGACGTGACATGCCATATATTGAATCCATGTGACATTGTGAACCCCCCCTTCCCCCCAACATCTACTGATTCTGCTTTTTAGTTTGTTTCCCTCTGCCTAAAACTATATCAGCACGTGCACTAATCCCACCCACCCTCTCATCATTTAGCATCACAGAACAGTGGACCCAGCTTTATCACTGCTAAAAACTATATTCGCACGTGCTTAATCCCACGCTCTCTTACGTTGTTATTATTATTATTATTATTATATTTATTTATAAACAATATGTTGGACCTCACGGTGACTTGGCAGACTGGCAGGGGTGAAGTTGTCATAAAATAAAAGTTTGACCCTCTTGACCCTAAGAACACATTGACTCTTGTTTTGGCCTGTACTGTAACGGATTTTTCACATTAAATAGGCGACTAGCAATCTGACATGGGATATCAGTCTTGTATACAGTTCCACTTACCTGTTATAAAAATAAATAAAAGAAAAATAGTTTGATAATAGGCTTTATGGGAGGTCGTTGTTTTACTTATATGTTGATAATGTTAGATATCTGAACAGAGTTATATATGAATCGCTTCTAAGTCTTGTTCTTCATTTGTGTTATAATTATACTATAGTAGATGCTCTTGGATTTTTTTATTATTATTAATCTTGGATTTATTGTGTGTGCTAAAGAGATTGTGGTCTATGGGTTATGTTATAAAATTTGGGAGTAAATTTGTGTCACTTTATAAACTCACGAATGACATTTTATGTGTATACTTGAAATAAAAAAATTAGGTATGAGACACTGACCGTCCATCGAAACCCCGATCGTCTCGCAGGTCTGCACCACGTGGCGGAACGTCTCGCGGTCCGAGCTGCTTTGGCGCGACCTGACGCGCCGCATCTGGGGCCGGGACGTCCTCCGCTGCGCCACGTGGCACGAAGAGTACATCCTATGCCACCGAACGGCCCGCAACTTCTACGCGCGCCGCGCCGTGTACACTGCCCTCCAAGTCGTCGACGCCGCCGACGGCGACGCCGACGCCGCGGCCCTCTCGTGCCGCTGCCTCGCGATCTCCGACACCCATCTCGCCTGCGGCTTCCTCGACGGCTCGGTCCGGGTCTTCGGGTTCCACCCCACCCGCCACGTGTCCACCTTCTATCCCCACGAGCCCCGCGACCGCCTCGGCCGGTTCTCCCGGTCCGTCTCTGGCGCGGCCCTCGTCGGCCCGAATAAGCTCGTCTTCGCGTCGATGGACGGCGACGTCCATGTGGCAGTCATCGACGAGCCTTCCACCCCGGCTCGGCGAGCGCACGTGGGGAACGTGGTGGAGGACGGGCCCATGCTGAGCTTCTCGGGCGGCGACCGTTACTGGGTCGGGCTCTACGCGGGGGTCCCGGGCCGGGCCGTGCACGTGTGGGACGGGGAGACCGAGGCGCTGACTTATATTGGCGGGTCGTTGACGGACCTGGACTCCGTCGCGGGCTGGCAAGCGCTGAACGACCCGAACGAGTCGGTGGGGCGGGTGAGGGTCTCGGCCCGCGGGCTGAGACACTACGCGTGCGCGTGCACGAGACGAGCTGTGGAGGTTTATGATTTGGAGGAGCCCGGGGTGGTGGTACACGGGGAGGAGGCGAGGAGGGGGGGGACGTGGTGGGTGGACGCGATGGACGTTTGGGTGGAGAGGGTGTTGACGGTAGACGGGAGGGGGTTGGCGAGGGTGAGGAGGGTGGTGGGGATGGTGGAGGTGAAAAGGTTTGTGGTGAGGGGAGTGGGGATGGAGCAGAGGGTGGTGGGGTGCATGAATGGGGGGTATGTGGTGACGTGCGCGGGTGGGGCGGTTAGGGTTTGGGATGCCGAGAGGGGTGTGGTTTTGTATGGGTTCAGGGAGAGGGTCGGGGAGGTGGTCTGCGCCGCTGCGGATGATGGGCACGTGGCGGTTTGTTCGGCTGAGACTGGGTTGCACCTTTGGTCGTTTTGAGGTGGTGGTGGGTGGGTCTGTCCGTCTGTCTGTCTGTACCTTTGTATGACTTAGGTTTAATTAAATAGAGGGCTAATGTGTGTAGTTTGTTATTTGAGGGTGGGAAGTGTGAATATGTCAGCTTTGGATTGATTAGTGTGTTGTGTTGGGTGTGTGTGGAGGTGGTGGGGAGTGAGGGGCAATGTTGATGGCTAGTGAATCATGCATATGGTTTTTAGAGTGTTGTTTGTGTACCAACACAATTTTTTTGTAGTTTAATTTTCAATCCATCTTTCTGAAGAGAGTGTTGGCATATTTTTTTTTTTATAATCACATATGTAGTCCTTGTATACCTCCTTAGTTTCAAGGAATTTCGATGTAAGTTTCAAGCCAACTTATAAAATGAGATCCCAATTCATTTACATTAAAAAAGTTTGAATGCCAAAAAAATACTTTTTTTGCACTACATAAAAAACAAGTTAAAACAAAAATGTCAAATAAAAAATAATTTTTTTTAAAAAAATATGTTTTAAAAAATGATAAACTGAAAAATAGAAACAAAACAACAAAAAAACATAACATAAATTGGAAAATTAAAACGTATTCAAAGAGGAAAACTCATTTTAAAAAGACAAAAAGAAATCATTAAATCAAGGGATTTATTGTTAAAAACATATCAAAGATCATTTATTTATTAAGAGATAAATAAATCCTGTAAAATATGAATATAAATATTAATAAGATTTCAAAATCAGTAAGAATAAAATGAAGTGAGTGGATATGTTTAAATCTAATTATTTTTTTTATAAAAAAATTTAATATATAAAAAAAATCTAAGATTTGGCAGCTCTAGGCGGCTGCATAGGCAGCCTATACCTAGGGCCAACAGTGAGTTTCATAAACTCACCATATAATGAGGTATATACTCGTTAGAAATTTTTTATATTGTTTATAAATGATATCATCTAATTCATTTGAGTATCTAGTTCATTTTTTTATAAAACTAAATACCTAATTAGATGATGTATATGATTTTAAAAAAAAAACATGTGTTCATAATTGTAAAATGATTTAGTGTAACATTTTCCTTCTAGAAAATATATTTGAACAAATGTTGATTCAGAGTGAGGGAGGGTAAATAAGACCAGATCAACTGGTCCTTGGTAGATTAGGCAGCCACTAGGGCTGAGGGTCTCCAAATCCTTTTTTTATAATGATATTTATATATAGTTATTTATCAGATAAATAAATAGTGTGAACATGGTTATGAGGGTTGTGAGGGGACGGAAACCTAGATCAAAACTTTTTTTTTTGGGAAACGGTAGATAATTGTTACATCTAGAATGGATTCATGGAAATAGTAAAGATCAAAGTAGTTAATATAGTAAAGGAAGAGAGAAATTAAGCAAAACAAAAGAAGTAGATCAAAACTTATTATGCTACAGGAAAGAAAAGTGTGTATAATCCTCTACCTATCTATATAATGAGCTTTGTCCATTATTAGCTAAATAAGATTATCAGGCTATGTCCTACATATGACTAGCTGGACTAGCCAAATCCATAATATAGTTAAGAATTATGATCAGTTCATAATTTATCCTATCTTAGAGAAACGGAGGATTACATTCAATCCTGGTCAGATAAGAATCGAGTTTGTTTATGCTTTATATATCATTTTGAAGGTGAATGTATCTGCCCTAACATAGGCTAACCCTAATCTTGGTAGCTCTTATATCAAGTATAATGGAATCTTAACCAAACTAAGTATAGCTTTGTTTGATGTGTGCTTGTTCATTTATTGATATTAAATTTGAACAGATAAGCAGCCTTGGTGGATTTTAGTTGCTCAAATTGTAGCTTAAAAAAGTGTTTTCTCATATAGGGTAATCATATGAAGCAATGATATAATGTTCAAATTAGCACGATTAAGTTTTGAGTTTAAGCTATGAGAAATGATTAACCTTTCTCCTCTAACTGTTGATGGCCTCTACCAACACCTAAAAAGGACCTAAAATGGAAATATTCATCTAGTCCTATATATTGTAGTCTCACTTTAACCTTTGGTGTATATATGAGGAGAAAATTGAAAATTTATTGAGAACTTCATTAAAGCGTGGCGTCTTTCTTGCGTTAGTGCGAAAAGGGTAGCTTTTATTAGAAAGAGATTATATGTTTTTTTTTTTATTTATGTCGGAGGGACTCCTCAGGACTGACCTTACGGCCATGCTACACCTTTACTCATTTACTAATGCAACGAAGCATTTATTCATAAATTACTCATTTACTAATGCAGTGTTTGAAAATGAGTTTAAATAGCTTTTAGAGATTGTGCTTTTGCAAGAATCTTATTTAATTTAAACGACTTGTCTCTATACTTTTTCAATGGCCCTAACTTTTGAAGAAAGTGAAAAACAATATTTAGTTGAAGCTAATAAAAGTATGATTCCTAAAAAGCTATTTTCAAAAACTGCTTTAAGTAAAAACTTGTTTTTCAAACTCGTATTCAAACACTATCTTAATTAAGGTAATGCTTGAAAATGGATTTGAACCATTTTTTAAGATTTTACTTTTGTAAAAATCATATTTATTCTAAACTCATTTTCAAATGTCACACAGTATCTTAGCTTTTAAAGAAAATGAGTAACAACTTTTAGTTATAATAGAACTTTTCATAAATCTAGCAAACACATGGTTCATGTATAGCTATTTTTAAACTGTTTTAAGTGAAACATTATTTTTCAAACAAATTACGCTACCCAAAGAGAGAACTTTTCAAGGTCTCTCTGTTGGTGGGTTAAGATTGTTTAACTAAGTATACCACAGTGATGGATATTGTAATATCAATGTACTTAATTAAGACTCGCTTTTATTCTTAAAAACATAATAATGTAGCTTTATTATATATATAAATCATTTTTTAAGCTAAATGTTGAATTTGAACCATGTCCTTTCAATTGCAAATTCTATGCTCAACCATGAATTGTTTTTTAAACTATTTTTACATTTGACTGAGAATTAATATTTCTCAATGGTATTACAATACCATTAAGAATTTCATATGATTACCACTGCATGCATCCTGAATGTATGGGTTATGTTTGTTGCTTTTTTAGGCTTTTTAGGGGACTCCATGGTTCATTATTGGTTGCTGGATTAAAATATTACCTGGTTCATCCATTTCTTGGAAAATGCTCAAAGTTTTTTTTTAGATGGAATGATGTTGATGTTTTAATGTATTTTTTTAATCATGGATTCCTTTGGAAATGAAAGTGGCAAAGTACCCCACAAAGACAAATATGTGCTTTTCTTGGAAATGAAAGTGGACTAAAGAACAATGAGCTAGTGATTCACAAACCTAATAATATATTAATGTTTTCAATTTTTTGGTACCGGGTTATGGGGAGTCATCACTGGAAAGTGTCCCATCTTGGTTTCCCAACCCACTATAAAATGGAAAATTGTTATAACTAGTCAGGGGAAATATGGATATCACTCCCTGTAAATTTAGTTAGACTGGTAACAGTCTTTGGAAAATCAATTAATTATTACAGGTCTCTAAAAAGCATGTATGGATAATAAATCTAGTTTCTAAATCAAATTATCATAAGTTTACATGAAATATATCAAGAATAATTCGTTAACTAAACCAAGCTCTAATAAATGATATTAAAATAAGTTACTATAAAATATAAAAAATCTAATTTTATTTTTTTGATGATAAAAATGTCTCTGTCTTTTTTTAAAATTCTTCTTCTATCCTATACTCACCAACAGAAAAAAAAAAATTGATATAATTCCTTCAAAACTTATGAAAATCAGAAAAATTCCCTATAAAATCAACAAATCCTCTTAAAGCCTCTATCTTTTGCCCTGGTTAATAGCTTTAGTCGTCCCTGAGTCAACATTCGGTCAGTGTAAGGAACATATTCCAGAAATATTTTGTTTAGTTAATGGAATCTCTGAAAAAAAATTTGAATAAGGGGTGAAGGCATTCTGATAATTTTTAATATGTAGCGAGGGTTAACCACATCCCTGGTTCGTTGGGGTAACAGTAGGAATTAAAATGATACTTTTTTTATAACATAGGGACCCGCGATGATTTTTTAATTTTATAGAGACTAAAACCGGTTTAGTTAACTATTTAGGGATTTATATCAATTTTTTTCTATTATTATTTTTTAAATCACATGGAGTTTTAAATATTGTACAAGATATATTTTATATATTAAAAAAAAAACCCGCATGTCACTCTTTCAAATCGCACATGGTTTACTTGATAATCTCCAACTATAGATGTCCTGACTGTGCTTGGCACAACGGATAGGGATGCTCCCCTTTAAGAGGAGGTTGGTGTATCAAACCTTCTGCCAACAACAGATGTTTGCAAAGTTATGTTCTACAGCGCATTGGGCTAGGTTTGCTGGGTGTACTCTCTAGGCCTTGTTGGCATGTGTGTACTCAGTTCTAGTGTGCTCTAGTTATCAGTAATTGGGACTGTTGCCCTGTGTGAGCCTTTGTAAAAAAAAAATACTAACCAATGTCAGGTTATTGCAAGATTATGCTTCCAAAATGAGGCTGTCTAACCAATGTCAGGTTAGTGCAATCTCTTTCAACTTGTGTTTTAACCGAATATGAATGCAATTTTTTTTAAAATACTAGACTCAATTATTTTTACAGTTCAAAACTCATACCACACATGTTTTTATTTTTTAAAAAATAGTATACATCATCTAATGATGTATATTTTTTTATAAAAAGTGTATATCGACTCATTCTCAAATTGAATAAACCTATTTTTACTAAGTGTGAAAAAAATTTAATGATGCATATACATTGTTCAACGGTGTATATATTTTACTGGATCTTTAATGAGGTATATTATAAAATTATATTTTAGACTATAAATAAAAACTGAATGTACTAGCGCCCTTTTTATTGTTCTTGTGCTTGTACATGGACCGCGAAAATAAACACGTGTTATTTAAGAAGAGATTGGAGGTCCATTTGAAGGCCCATCTCATAGATCTAATAGCTTTAAAACCTAGAGTATTGTTACACAATTTTTTTTTCAGCTCCAATTCCAGTCCCACATGCATCAATAGAAAATTATCGAAGTTTATACTCACATTAACGAGGTTTATGCATCAATAGAAATTTTTCACATTTTCTGTAAATGCATCTATCAAATTCATTGGACCATATGTTTTATTTTTTTATAAAAGCATATACCTTATTAGATGGGGTATACTATATTATTTTTAAAAAAATTCAAAACACTTATAAACTGAAATTGAGGTTAGAAAAAAAATTATACGTAACATTATCATAAAATCTAACATGAGTTAGCAATGTGGTACACAACTTTTATAGATTCTTTTTTATTTTCTATACGCGCTTTATAAAATCAAGTATATTTCAACTTTCTTCCTTTTTATGTCCAACCCTTCTTAGGTCCAACTAGATCTCCAAGTGATGTATTTTATACGTAACATTATCATAAAATGTCATCACGGATCCAAATAGATTTTTGCTTCTGTATTCATACTATTCACTGTTGATTAAACAATTTTTTTCCAGCGTTTTAGAAACCTAAGAAACAATGCTTCACATCGAGTAGGTTTCACAACTCTTCCTAATGTCACAAGTCTTCCCAGTGTTACAACTCGTCCATTGACACTAATATTGGAGGTCGATCAAATGACTCAAATCAACCCAACTTTATTAAGCTAATTCATTCATATGGTTTAGACATATATAAGAGAAAAGACATTTATGATACATGATATCATGTAAATAAATATTTAAGACATGATATCATATAAATAAAAAATTTGAATTTTTATATTTTTTTTTTATTCATGATGACTGACGTGGTATTTTACAAATTATTGTTTGGACATCACATGAGCCTCATTTGATGCAATACTTTCACGTTTACTCCGTTATCCTATTAGTTGTTGATCCACCAAATGTTTTGGTTTCAGATTTTGTTTTTTATATGTTAAAAGTCAACAAAATATGTTTTGTATATGAAAAAGTTGGTTATAAAAAGTTGGTTATAATAACTTTGTCATAATTGTTTATTTTAATCAATTTGAGCATAAATTATTTTTAACCATTTTTTTTTATATAAAAAGTCCCACGAGGGGAGAGAACAAAAAAGCGCGCAAGATTCATAACTGATCACCCACGGGGATTCATCGAGATCGAACCCTGGAGTGCTGCAAGAAGCGGGTGCAACTCAACCACCTCACCAGAGAGGGGTGGTGCAACTATTTTTAACAATTGATTTCACACTGATGCTAAATGAAAATTATAGCTGAAAAATGCCTTTTCAAACAAGCCTTAAAAAGTGTTTATATACTTTAAAAAAAAAACAAATATAATGTATTGAAATCCCTAAATATAATGTTGTGATTTGTAAACGAATCTTCTATGAACCCTGGACTTGGTGGTTAATTATCAACCTTTTTGACATGCTCAATTTTGGAGGGGAGAAAATCCATGTTGTTTATCACTTCAAACAATGAATATATCATGTTAATCACAAATCATATTTTCACATTTAATTTAAAATACCAAAATTACGAGTCAGTTCATTCCATGAGGTTGATGCTACATGTATAAAAGACAAATGTGATTTTCTACGCTTTTAAATGATTCAAACATATAAAAAAGACACATAAAAGTATTCATCATGTCATGTGAAAAAATATTTATAATATGTGATGTTATATTAAAAAAATATTTGATTTTTTATATTCTTTTTTGAAAATATAAAAAATGACTTCCGTGATAGATGGATATTGTTAAAAGCCACATTAATGTTCTCATCCCTAACACCAAGGTTTCTACATACACGGAATCGAGATCATCTTTCGAAGCTTGTCCAGTACATATATACGTTTGTATGTTTTTTGAAAGAAAATTGTTAAACTCAGCCTTGCTTATAACTCCAAATACAGGACACACTATTTTTTTTTTTTAAATAGTATATTTCATCTAATAATGCATGTACTTTTTTTAAAAAATGAAATACATATTCCATTGAATTGTATAAATTTATTTTAAAAATGTGAATTTTTTTAATGGAATATATATCTCTTTACCGGGATTGTTGGTGGATAACAAGGTATATGAGACTGTAAAATAAGTTGAGTTTGACATTGCAAATTCCCAAAATTAGTTTTTGACTTAGGGTCCGTTTGGTAACACGATTGGAAGGTGATTATAATTTTAATTAAGTAGAAAGCTCAAATGTGTTACTAAACAGGTTTAAGGAAGCTGACTTAATTAAAAAGTTATTTAAAGCCTTTAGTACAAAATGATTTGTTTTTTTTTAAATGCAGAAAATGCGCTATCTATTAATCAAAGTCTATTTAAATTACTTTATTCAAAATCTTATTTTTCAAACGTGTTTCTAAATGGGGGCCGTATACATTTAGAAATACATTTGTATGCGCTTTTATTTTTTAAAAATGTAAAAACCGTAAACACATTTTCAAACGTCTTCTAAAAAGCAAATTTAATTAAAAAATTACGTACAACTTTTAATACAAAAATTATTCTTTTTAAAAAGAGTAGAAAATGAGCTTCCAAAAAATTGAATTTATTTATATTATATTATTTAAAGTCATACTTTTTCAACGCGTTTTCAAACGCCAGATTTAAAGTTTTAAACTACTACACGTGCATGTCTCTATGTGCTTTGCTTGCGTGACACTTCCCTTATATTTTGATCAGGCCTTAACTCGGCCCAATAAACCCACTCAGGCTCATTAGTTCTAGCCCACTTTATATTTGGAGTCATGGCCCAATAACTTCTAGGTGAACAAAGCCTTTGATCTCACTATGGTTTGAGACCATTTCTTTTTGAGTGTTTTTGCCCATACCACCTATTTTCATATGGTCATAAATAAAAGGGAAAATCCATATAACCCATTGTAATCTTCCTGATATCCATATAACCCCATGTAATCTCAATATATCCATATAACCCCCCTGTAAACACACCATAAATGCAAATAACCTCCTGTGGTTAAATTTTTTTTAACAGAATTGGAATATTTTGAACATATTGCGTTATCTAAACCATGATTAATAAATATGTATTCTTTTAGCTCTCTGAAAACTGCCAGTACTTCCAAAAAAACCCCTAAAAAGATGTAAAATTAGAAATATGACAATTTTTTTTAAGTATTGACCGTTTTTCGGTGATTAAAAGAATATATATTTGTTAAAAATGGTTTACATAACGCAATATGTCCTGAAATATTCCAATTCTGTAAAAAAAAATTTAACCGCGGGGGTTATTTGCATTTATGGTGTGTTTACTGTGGGTTATATGGATATATTGAGATTACAGGAGGTTATATGGATTTTTCCCATAATAAAAACTCAAATCAGAATGTTACCCACACACACGTTTTGATTTTTAATATTTACACTTAACTAGGTAAATATGTTTTTGATATAAAATAAGTATATACTCGTATGTATTAGATGCATATTTGATTCATAATAGAGTGTATATCATGAGATAATGGAATATATATACTGCATTAGACGATTTCATATAACGCGTTAGTAAGGTGGTGACTGCAAACAAGGCTGTAAAATGATATGATTGTATCAACGTCCAAACTTAAACCAATGATCTTTGCATGTTAAATGATGAGTTGTTTGATTTATTTATTTTTTTTTAGTTTTTCTTTAATTGTTGATAGACTTAGTTATTCTCATGGTTCTTTTTGCATTCTCTTCTCCACTTTTTTTCCGAGGCAGCACACACTAGATTTGATTAAAAAAAATAGAAAAACATATGTACTCAATTCATTCAAATATTATGTACTTGATGAGACAATTTAATATCTTTTGAAAAAGATTCAATAAATGTTGAAAGATACAAAAATGACTATAAAAATGATCATCTCTATCATTTTTCTTTTTCTTTGGGTGTATACAATCATACATTTGTGCGTCTCCTAATTTTGTACATATATGTACTAGATTATGAAAATCTAATAACAATATACATTCATTCATTCGACTGTATATTTCATTAAGGACTAGTTTGATAATTTTAACTCGGAAGAAGAATTCTTCCTTACTATGAATACAATTTTATTTTTATTATGTGAATGAGAAATGTAGCCTGCAATGTACAGAAGTGAACACATGAATCAAAATTTTCAAATGCAATTTTTTTAAATATTTTAGAATAATGAGAATGAAAATGAATATCAAATTGTCCTAAACAAGTTATGGAAACTCCAAAGTGAGTACAGGGATTAACATTTTCCTTTTGGATAATGTTTAGGGACAATCTCCACCATGAATTGCCAAATTAGACCCAACTCTTAAAATTGTGACACAATGACCCATTTGGATCCAAAGAATATGACCTACTTGACATGTTGCCATCACAAAGTATAAATATTCCACAAATGTTTCATTATATGCAATCAAGATACAGTAGAATATAAAGATAATTGAACTATTTTCAAGATGTATTCTAATATTAATTAAAGAGATATAACTATAAATACAGAAATTTTTGGAGTACTTGTTGCAATGATATACATAAAAGATAAAAAAAAAAAAAAATCATACCATTGCAAATTAATTCTCTCACTCATGGTTTCTAACTGACAAAAAAACATAAAGAACATCACAAAAATTCCACAGCCACCATCACCATCTCTCAAACTAATACCCATAGTCATAGTTGAACTCAGATATGCCCACCATGGCGTTCAGGACCTGAGACACAATGTAGAAACTCCCTCCAAAGATTGTGATGAGGAGGATGGCTGTGATTGGGTTCTTCAAAAGCTCTACTATAGGCTCCAAAAGGGTGTAAATGGCACCTGTGCTCACTGTGAGCACATACAAACCATACCTCCTCATGTTGTCCCAAAACTCCTCCATCAAAGGCCCCTCAGGCCCCAAAGCCAAGGCCTTCTGCCCATCAATCCCTCCCAGGAGGAGCACAGCAAGGCCAAGTGAAGCTGCACCAAGAATGACTAGCCTTGTTTGAGCTCTTGTTGTTGATGTGGCTGACAATAATATTGGTTTTGGTGGGTGGGATTTGATTATTCTTGTGTTGGGTGATTTGGGTGTTACTGAAGATGGGGTGTTGGGTTTGTATCTTGAGATGGTGGTGGTGGCGGTTTTGATTAGGGGGAGGAGGAGGTGGGTGGATTTTAGGGTTGAAGTGATGAGGTGGGAGTGAGGCATGAAAGGGGAGAACATGATGTGAGTTTGATTTTTTCTTTTCTTTTTTTTCTCAAGCAGGAGATCATTTGCTATGGAGATTGAGTGGGTGGTCTTTGGGTACTTTGGTTATGTGGATTTTGTGGTGGTGGTTGCCTTATCTTGAAGAGTTATGAATGGACTGTCATTCGTAATGCCCAAATCACCTTTCTTGTTTTTAATTAGAGTGAGTTTTAAACCCTATGGGGCTTCTAAAAAGTATACCCTCAATTAAGTTTGTCAATCGAATAATTACAAATCGAATATGGCCATATCCATATTTGTATTTGTATCTAAACAAAATATCAGAAAAAATATCTGTATTCAATATCTGATGGATATTGAAAGTCAATAACTGTGTCTGATCTAAAAATCCGGATTCGAATATGGATAATTATCCAAAGTATCCGAAAATGCAAAATGAATATATATTGATTACAATATTCAAAGATCAATTATCCAAAAATAAAAAATCATATATCTAATATTTAAAATATGTAAAAAAATATAATAATTACCTAATATAAAACATAAAATTATAAGTATATACATAAAACATTACATGCTTTAGAGTAAAAATAAAAATAAAAACTCATACTAATCCTAAAAATATAAATATAAAATTAAATAAATAATATAATAATAATATTTTTAGATACAGATATTTTTCAGATCAAATACAGACATATTTATATCCGATCCAAAAATTTTCGGAGACGAATATTTTTTTCGGATATGGATGCGGATTTTTCAGATATCAGATATTTTCTAAATTTTATATACGGATTCAAATCAGATGCAGATATTTTTTTAGATAATTGACATGTTTACCCTCAATTTGATTTATAATCTAAAACATAGACATCACATATTTTGCATTTTTTAAAAAATTATATCTCTCTTATAAAGTATTTACTTTTATAAAAAGTGAAATATATACTCTAAATGAATTGAACGAGATGGTGGTTGCCGCAGGGAGGTAGAGATGGTTAGGTTTGTCCTAGGATTGACAGTCGATCTCTTCCCATATGACGAATGAGGAGAGATCCTTAACTTAAGGGATCTGATATATTTATTTGGAATTCAGAGAATCAACATGGATAATCCCAAATCAAACGTTGGGATTTGTTGATCAGATGCGAGTTAGTTGATGAGTCAGACTTACGGGTTGTGGGCCGTTCGGGTCTCAGGTTATCGATAATCGGGTCATGGGCTACGTGCGCGGTGCCCCAACCATGGACTCAAGAAATGGCCTTACAAATGTATATATAAATATAAACAATGTAAAGATGAATTCCACTTTGAAACTACTCTATTTCATAGTTATTTTAAAGATCTAAAGTTCCACTCTGAAAAATTTGAAAGATATTCCCATGTAATAGAAATTAATTAAACTCATATGTTGTGAGATATATTTTATTCTAGCATAAGGGAGTCTGAAACATTGAAATGGTAGTTAGATTTTTTTTTTTATATATTCCTATTTATCTAGTTTCTTTGTTGTTAGGATTAAGATTATTTATTATTAGGAAGTCTGTCATCATCACATATGATTATTTTGTGATAAAGGGCGGTAATGAGAAAAGATGTTGATGATTTTTTTCATATGTTTTGTTGGTCCTAATATAGGGAATTAATTAATCACCTCTTTCTCTAATGTACTCAAATTTTATAAATTTTATCAAAATAAGTAAATCTGTGTATTTATTTTTTTTCCCTTGCAAGTGTTAAAAGTTGAACTCTAGAAAGGCCTGGATGCCTCAAAATCATGAGATCCTCTAAAGGCATCTTTGACTCTGTGTATCATTGCTTGCTGAACACTGATTCAATTCAAGTCAGTTTCTAGTCATCTTCAGAAGCCATAAATGATCAAACAAGTGAACTTGTGGTGACAGCTTTCATTAATGTTGCATTGTTTTTAAATCTCTTTTTTTGTGTTTCTTTGTGTAAAAGCAACAGTAAGTGAAATTATATGATACTTTATATAAACAAAAAAGAAAGATATCTACGTCCCTACAAAGATAAAAAAATATATATAAATCCTTATTGAAATTGGAACAGACGTATAAATCCCTGAAAACTAAAAAAAAAACTCAATTATCATATCTGAATTAAATTTTCATTCAAACTTAATAGAATATTTCCAGAATATTGCATCACATATAATTGTGTAGACATTGAAGTCCTTAGAAACAGTCATAAAGACAAATTAGTCATTGTAAAAGATAAAATTACACCTGAAAGACTCTTACATTAAATTGTGTACACATTGCAGTCCCTATAAACAATCATAAAGACAAATTAGTCCTTACACAAGAAAAAATTGATCTTAAAAGATTTTTATATTTAATTGGATAAACATTACAGTCCTTATAAATAATCGTAAAGATAAATTGGTCCATGTAAAAGACAAAAATGCCCGTGAATGATTTTTACATTTAATTGTGTAGACATTGCAGTCCTTATTTACTTATAAACAATCATAAAGATAAATAATATAATTTTTTTTATTTATTCTTTCATCTTTTATCCTATTGCTCACACTCTATCTGAACAAGTAATGAATAATGCTATTTTTTTAAGGTGTTTGCTTGCTTTGAAATACCTATACATGATTTTTCAAAAAAAATTGTTTATTTACATTCCTGGCAGAGAGAATTTTAATAAACTCATGCCACTTTTTTTACTTCCGTACAAACAAAACGGTAAAAAGAATGCATTCTACCGGTTAAAATATTTTTTTTACATCCAAATTAAGATCTTCAGGTGGAGTGTAAGCGAGAGGATAGAAAATGAAAAAATAAATAAATAAATTATATTATTTGTCTTTATGATTGTTTATAAGGACTGCAATGTCTACACAATTAAATGTAAAAATTCTTCAGGGGTATTTTTGTCTTTTACAGGGACCAATTTGTTTTTATGATTGTTTATAAGGACTGTAATGTCTATCCAATTAAATATAAAAATCTTTCAGGGGCAATTTTATCTTTTGCAATGACTAATTTGTCTTTATGATTATTTATAGGGACTGCAATGTGTATACAATTTAATGTAAAAGTCTTTTAGGGACAATTTTATCTTTTGGAGAGACTAATTTGTTTTTATGATTATTTATAAGGACTTCAATGTCTACACAATTATATGTGATAGAATATTCTCATAATATTCCATTAAGTTTGGATGAAAATTTAACTCAGGGATGATAATTGGGTTTTTCTGAGTTTTCAGGGACTCATACATCTGTTCCAATTTTAGTAGGGACTTATATGGGTTTTCCCATGTTTGTAGGGACTTAGATGTCTTTAACCCATAAACAAATCAAATATTTTTGAGTCCCTTGGAAGCAAACAAGGAGAAGCTATTTATCTCCCAGGATACAATATTGATATTATCTCCCAGGATACGATATTGATAAGAGTATACTAATCTTGATGTGTACTCTTATGAAAATGGAGAGTACATAGTCCTCCTATTTAATGAGAATAATGCATATTAGGAAGCATGTTAGTAAAGATACCACTACTTGTTAAGGGGAACTGGATTGAATTTTATTTCTCTTGATAGGAAAAATATCTGGAAAAAAAAATTACATACAAAAAATAAATACCAGAGAATACACATTTGTTTTCAGAGAACAGAGCTTCCAAATCAAACCATCTTTCATCGGGTACTCTGCCCAAATCTTCATCAGCCCAGCCGGGAGACCACAGCCTCTGATGATTACTGTATGCACGAGTGAAATGATTGATCATGCTCTGCTCTATATCACTGGGTGACTCCAGCAGCTCCTCCCCAATCCTGAGCCTTGATATTTGATTTAATCTACGCCTCTGGTTTGCCATCTTGTGAAAAACATTTGTGTTGTTGTTGCCCTCCTTTAACCACACCTCTCTTGACTGTTTGTGCCATTTGGATTCTTCTGCTCTCTAGAGTGCAGCCCACTCCTCTTTTAAATCTGCTCTGGATATTCTCTCCTCAGCAGATAGGATAACCTCTTCTTCCTTTTTGTCTAGCAAATCCACCTCCAGTTCAATCTCAACCCGACGCCTCCTACGTTGATCTCTCTGTTCCCTGCTCCACATTTTAAGCCTCTCCTTTAGTCTCTTCAGCTTGAAAGCGACTTTCGCATCTCCCACTAGACCGGGCACAATGGCTATCCAAGAGCTTGCGACTACCTCCCGGAACCCTTCGCAATGTAACCACCAATTTTCTAACTTAAAATGGTGAAAAGCTCTGATCCGTACGCCACTCAAGAAGAGGAGGGGGTAATGATCCAAGCAGAGCCAGGGGAGTCCTTTGAGCGAGCATAGCGGGAACTCCTCCTCCCATCTGTCATCTATTAGGATTCTGTCAAGATGAGCACAAGAGGGGTTCTCTCGCCCCCCGTATGGGGACTGACATTGGGTTATTCGCTCCTGATAGCTATACTGGGATAGATAACAATCCAGGCTGAATAAGCAATTTTTTGTTTGGTTGTCTTTTTTGTTATTCTCATTGGGAAACGTAAAAATGACTTTTTTGTTGTTTGGTTCACCTTGGATAAAGTGATGATAAATGGTTGATAAGGGATGAATAAGAGTTTATGATTTTTTAAATGACAATTATACCCCCTGGGAATAGTGTGAGAGATATATGATTGATTTGATAGATGTGACAGTTTTTGGAATCTGTGTGAGTCTGTTAGGTGAGATAAATTTTTTAAAATGACAGAGAAGGGTATTTTTATCCATTAGGATAGATAAGCCTTGATAAGCAATTCCACCATTTCCTTAGAATAGTTATCAGGCCTTATCTTAGTTTATCCAGACATAACTATCGGGGTTTATTCTGTCAAAACAAACAACTTTTTTTTACTATTCTCCTGTATTCTTTCTTATTCTGGGTTTATGTCTCTAGGCATACGGGGGGTCGGAGATTACACCAAGTGAAGGATTGGTTGATGAGGGGGACATCAAGCATTCCCTCCCTATCAATCCATTCAGAGAACCGTTCCATCGTTGTTGAAGTGCTTCCCTCCCTGTTTCTGTCTTCCACAAACCGGGTGATATTGAAATCCCTCATGACCACCCAAGGTCGATTCCACACTGCTTTTATTTCACTAAGATGGCTCCACAACTCGGCTCTGTCTTCATCAGAATGTGGACCGTACACCCCTGTCCAAGCCCACCGCCAGGTGGAAACCAAGTCTTCCAACAAGATTGAAGCGGAAAACCTGTCAATCCGGGACTCTATGCATTTCCACCTTTGTTCGTTCCATGCCAACACGATACCCCCTGATGCCCCCACCGAGGGTTTAGCAGCGAAACCCGTCAGTCTTTCTCCACCAACAATGCGCAAATCGGCAGCGAAGAAGAGCTCCATCTTTGTTTCTTGTAAACATAACAGATCTACACTATTCTCCAGTACCACCTCTTTCATAGCTTGCTTTTTCACAGGGTCATTGAGACCCCTTATATTCCAACATAGAAATTGATACATAAACAAATATATAACCCTTAATTCAACAAAGAGTGCACCTGAATTAGAGGTCCTCCGATCGTGGAGCCTGGACGAAATGAGGTTCCCCGAACTCCTTCTCCAGGAAAGCCTTGAATCTCTTTTTTGAGGATTGCTGGTCGATTCCGATTTTTTCAGGAGTTCTGGCTGGTGATACACGAGGATGTGGAGGAAATGTTTTTTGAATTTCATATGGGAAATCAAGGGATCGGACGCTTAAACTCCACTTTCCTAGTGCTCATTCCAAAAGAAGAAGGGGCTCTAGATGTGGGAGACTACAGGCCAAATAGTCTTGTTAATGGTGCATACAAGATGATGGCTAAGGCACTGGCGAACAGACTCAAATCAGTAATCGACTTTATGGTGGAGGAAAACCAAACCGCTTTCATTCCAGGGAGGTTGTTACAGGACGATTACTTGGTGATTCAAGAATGTATAGCAGCAGCTCACAAGGAGAAAAGAAAGGGAGTGGTCATTAAAATCGACTTCTCTAAAGCATAGACAACATACGATGGGACTTCTTTCTACACTTGTTAAGTTGTCATGGCTTCGAACCAGGGTGGATTAGAATGATCAGGGATTGCATTTCTACTGCCAAGGCTTCCATCGTGCTCAATGGGAAACCATGTGGATTTTTTCATATGAACAAGGGTCTACATCAGAGCGATCCTCTTTCACCCCTTCTCTTCACGGTGGTGACTAACGCTTTTAGCATTATGATGGCCAGGGCAGAGTCAGATGGTTGGGTTAAAGGGCTGAAGGTGAGCAGAGACGGCCAATCAATTTCACACGTCCAATATGTGGACGACACGGTGGTCCTATGCATAGTAGAAGCAGACTCTGTGAGGGGGGTCAAATTCATATGCAAGTGTTTTGAACTTCTTTCAGGCCTTCAAATAAATTTCTCCAAAATCTCTATGTCCGGAATCCACTTAGAGCAGGGAGAAATCAGCAATCTTGCGAGGATAATGGGATGCCAAATTCAGTGCTTTCCATTGCGCCATCTGGGCCTTCCACTTTTGTTGGGTAGCTTCAGGAAGACTGAATGGCAACCTCTTAAAAGCAAGTTTGAGCATAAACTAGATGGTTGGAAAAACAAAAGTCTTAGCTTGGGCGGAAGGGTGACACTATCGTAAGCAGTGCTTTCAAATCTCCCCATTGTCTACCTGTCTATGTTCAAAATACCAAAAGGAGTTCTACAAAAAATTGATTCTCTTCGGAGGGGTTTTCTGTGGAAAGGCTCAGGGGAGGCCAAGAAACCTTATTTGGTGAAATGGGACATGGTGTGTGGAAGGAAAGCAAAAGGAGGCGCAAGCTTACTAAACCTTGAAGACTTAAATTGTGCACTTCTTTGCAAATGGAGATGGAGAGTGGTTCAGGGGAATTCCTCCACATGGTGCAAAGTCTTCGAGGCACGTTACCTCCGTGGGGAGGGGAGGGCGGAGAGATTCCCACTGCCTTCACAGCGCTTGTCTCGTATATGGAAGGATATTCTGTCTGCCACCACGGGTTTCATGGAATCCATCTGCTGGGTAGTAGGAAACAGGAAAACTGTGTTTTTTTGGCATGACCAATGGTTAGGAGAAGTAAGCCTAAAATTCAAATTTGCAAACCTATTCGAATTGTCCATTGATAAGGCCGGTAAAGTCTTTGATTTCTGGTCTCAGAATGAGCATGCAGGAGAGTGGATGATCTAGTTTCACCGCAATTTGCATGGAATGAAGGCCTTCCAATACTCAGCCTTATTTCAGGAGCTTCAAGGGGTGGTGGTGACGAAAAGTCAGCAGGATAGGGTGGTCTGGAGCCCACAACCAAGCAGTGGATTCTCGGTGAAATAATGCTACGACCGGTGGAGAAGGAATAGACCACAGCAGTCGGATATAGCATCAAAGCAAAGGCTATTTGGGGACCCAAAATTCCACTGAAAGTAAAGTTCTTCTCATGGCTGATGTATCAAGAAAAATTGCTGACCAAAGTCTACCGAGCTAAATGGGTCCTGCTGGCAGATAGAACTTGTAGTCTTTGCTCTGCTGGAGAAGAAACGGTGACTCATTTATTCATCTCGTGTGGGTTTGTGGGACAGATATGGAGGCTACTATCGGAGGCCATAGATATGGACACCTCCTCCTCCTCCCTCCAGAGTATGTGGGAAGCAAGGAAGAAATTGAAGACACCGGGGGACCGAAGTGTGGTGGCTAAGGTAGCGCAGTCCTTCATTCCAGCTGTGTGTTGGACGGTGTGGTTAGAACACAATCACCTCCTATTCGGGAACACTAGAGCATATGTGGAAAACGTTTGGGAGCGAGTCTTACAGTTTATCAAGCTGTGGGGGATCCATTGTGCCGGGGCTTCATCAGTGTCTATTGTTAGGGGAAAACTTAATATATCCATGTGATTTATAGTATTTTTGGGCTCAGCCTAGGCAGTAGAATCCTTTTTTATTGTCCGGGAGTGAGATTTTCCCTTTTTGTTGTTCATCTTGACTAGTTTGTACCACCTACATAAGCATTTGCCTGATGATATCTAAGGTTTATGCTAAATTTTCATCAAAAAAAAAATACACATTTGTTTTAGATGTGCATTCAACATCTAATCAGTGTGACCCACACAAGTTGGCACTTTAAACAGAGACGTCGATTTGTTGCTCAAATGTCTTCAGAATTCTAATTCTCTTGAACTTATCTGATGCCCAAGTTAAATAGCTCTTCTAACTGAACACCCACTACCGAGATAGCTTCCCCCCTGCTCTTCTCTTTATCTTTACATTATTTACTGCTTTACTCTATTTTCTCTCATCTCTTTTAGAATTGTATTTTGAAATCTTTAATGAAATCATGGTAGCAACATCTTTCTTTCAAAAAAAAAAAAAAAAATTAACAATATGAGTTTTTTATTTTTAAGTCCTCATAAACCATATGATTGATTTAGTGATCGGTCCCTCACTTCTTCATAACAATACTTTAAATCTGGAAACTAAAACCAAAATATGAAAAATTAAGAATCATTCACTAAATCTTATGGTTCATGGGGACTTAAAAATAAAAAACCTTAATAAAATATATATATATATAAAAGTAAAGAAAAGAAAATAAATGTCAGGTTATCCATGCTGAATATAACTGTACCGTAGGGATAGATGATTGTATCCGCCCAAAAGAACCAGTTTCACTGTACAGAGTTGGCCCAGCCCAACCCGGCCCAGCCCAGCCCGGCCCAGCCCAACCCGGCCCAGCCCAGCCCGGCCCAGCATTTTGTCTTCCCATTATAAATGCCAAGCTGCACTCCTTAAACAAACTGTCACACCCCACTTAAAAAGGTTAAAAATGAATGCCCCTTTCTTTGTCGATCACCATTCCCACTCCACCAGTCTATCAAGATCTGGTGAATGGACACCATTCCCGCGTTTGGGCAAATGGATTTCATGACAACGAAAAAGATAAACCTCCACTCCATTGTTACTATGATTATAACACAATTAATCTCAAGGTTGATATTCATTTTCATTCTCTTTCTAGTAGAACACACAACAAAATTCTATTTAAAATTTTTCATTTTTGTGTTTATTCTTAAATGTTCTATGTAAAAATTATCTTTCTTGAAATCTTCCGTGACTGGATTCTTGAAAATGAGAAATTCTTTTTTATAATAGATATTTAATTTAATATAATATGTATCTTTTTTTTGTGTAAGAGTATGTATTTTCTTAGATAATTATATGTCTTAAAAAAATTCAAAATGTGATAGAAATGGTAAAAGTGATTTTTTCTATCATTTTTCTATCTATTTAGTTGCAGAGTAACTATCCCAATTTGTGTTTCATGTAAGGTACAACTCCAGCGGGTTGGGTTCGGGACCAGAATTCTAAACTATTCAACCCTAACCTGACCCAACCCGATTTTCAATCTGAATTGGATCAACCCGAACCCAACCCGAATTGGGCCAACCCGACCCAACCCGAACTGGACCAACCTGACCCAATCCGGTTTTCAACCCAAATTAGACCAACCCAATCCAATCCGAATTTTTAACATGATGTGCCAATTAAATAAACCAATCCTATTTAACCCATAAGATTAATTAGGTTTATCTAAAATTTGAACTACCCAGATTAGAAGCTACAGAATGAACGGCCATGATTTTTTTTAACTATTAGTTTACGGGTTCGAGTTGGGTCGGGTTGTGAGTGAGGCCAACCCGAACCCAACCCAATTTGTGAGTCAACTCGAATTGACCAACCCGAACCCGAATCCGAACCCGAACCTGATTTGGTCAACCCAACCCATATAAAAATCGGGTTCAACCCGTCGGGTTCGCGTTCAACCCGACCCAAGTTACAGCCCTAGTTTCATGAAGTCAAATAAAGTTAATCCCCTATTAACTCTAATAAGAAAGTTTTTTAGAGTGAGGAGTTGGGTTGACCAAGAATATGAATAATAATTATCTGATTTCTATTCTTATTTTTTGTTTTCTTCTTGAACATACAATTGTAAAAATTGTACGCATAAATTGATTATGCCAAAAAAGTATCGGTATAGGATCCGATTATTATACATCAATTGATTATTATAGCCTTGATAATAATTTCTGAGTGAGGCTAAAAATGCTTATCCACCCTCATCAATAATGAATTACAATTCCCTTTCACGTTATTTTTAAGAAAGTATATTACACCTAACATTCATCCACAGGCAATTAGAACATGCAACATTTGTTACGTCTCTAACACACAAAAGGCATAAAAAAATATATTGATATAATTCTCATTTAAAAGTTGTGTGTGTTCATTATTCATCTTCTATTCACATCTTATTTTTAATTTTATCTAAGATGAAAAAAAAAAATTTAATTTTTGATGAGAAAAACAAAAAACACAATCCAATACAGTTATCTATCGTACATAATAAATTTGTCAATCCCATAGACTTAAAATATAATAATACTTACTCATTTTCATCATTTATTTTTAAAAAGAAAATATTAAGGACAATTCATGTTATACCATTATAAAAAATATAAACTTCAACAAATTATATATACTTAATTTATTACACAAAATAATCCCTTGTTTCATGTAATACAATATATATCTCGTTAGTTAAATAAGATTATACTTGAAATTACATGTAAATTGTAAAGACTCTGTATAACAGCATCCATATAAAAGTTAACCCTTTGAATCCATACCCACAATGTCCTTCTTGCATTAAAAAAAGAAAAAGATTTAGTAGCGAAAAAAATAACAAAACATTTGACCTAAAACAACAATAAAAAAGGATAATCGATCTTTCAAACATAGTAACTACTGTATTGTCAAACCCACTACCAATTATTTTTTTGGGTGGTGGGTTTGGCAATTGAAAGGGGGAGGGAAAAGAAATAAAAAAGGGGGAGAGAGAAAGAGAGAGGGGGAGGGTATGGGAAGGTGGCGGCCAGAGGAGGCGATGGGACGGAGATGGCGATGGTCGGAGAGAATGCAGGGCGAAGGACTAATAGAGAGAGAAAGAGAGAAAAAGAGAGGGAGAGAGAGAAAGAGTCGGGAGAGGTGCCCTCTCCTCCCCCACCACCTCTCTGACTGCCGCCATCTTTGCCCTGTTGAGGAGAGGGCACCCCTCCCGGTTCTCTCTCCCCCTCTTTTTCTTCACCTTTCTCTCTCTCCCTCTCTCTAATAGGCCTCCACCACGTTATCTATCTGATTGCCGCCATCTTCGCCCCACTACCACCCTCCTCCATCCTCCCCCCCCCCCTCATTTTTTTCTTTCCCCTCCCCCTCCCCGGTTGCCAAACCCACCACCCACAAAATAAAATTGGTGGTGGGTTTGACAATGTGGTTGGGGGGATTAGTTGCTCTCCTTTCAAACACCTCCCTTCATAAGTGACAGGATGCCATGTCATATTGTTCATTGGTTTAAAAATGTGTTTGATTAGAAAATTAATCGGTCATTTAATCAAGGCTTATTTAAAAAAAAATGCTTCAAAATAAAGGTTGCACCATAATTACTTTGATATACTTAACCCTAAAATCACCCTAAAATTATCTCTAGGTCATATACACTTATTTAAAGGTCATGTGCATTTTTACATTACATAAAAAAATCTCATACAAATGCATATGACCCCCAAACCCAAATATAAAACTAATTTTTTGCCCCCGTTTGTTTTTGGTATAAGACCCCGGATAAGCTCGGATAACCCCAGATAAGAATTTTCAAGTGTTTGTTTACCCTGGATAACCCTTAATAAAGTATGTCAGAATAAACCCTGATAAAATGGTATATAGATTCCAATCAACCTCTAGAATTAAAGTTATCCTAGGTTATTCCATATTTCCACCCAAAGAATACGTGGACCCCCTGTCAAATCAACTGTCATCACCTCTTATAAATCACCTGTCAAATCAACTATAATTATTTTTTCGGGCGCGGCTATCCCCACTAAGTGTTTTTCTTACCCCACCAATCGGAAAAAAAAAAACCGGTGTTTTATCTTTTCCCACCGATTCGGCCAGGTCGACCAAATTTAGTCGCCACTTCAGGTTTTGGACGACCAGACTTGGTCGCCATTTCAGGTTTTGGGCGACCGAACTTGGTCGAACAGGATTTGTAATAAAGTTTATAATTTTTTTTCTTGGAAACATAATCCCATGACGTATATCTTCCTTGAATCCTTCATACCACTCCAAGTCTAAGTTGTAATGTAATGAGAATCAATTATTATTCTTAAATGTAGAATATAAGAACAATTTTTTTTTACATAAGTGACGGACAAATTTTCAAAAACCAAATATATAATGTGTTTGGATCAACTGATAGATTTTTTGTTTTCAAACGAAGAATCCTCTTAACTACGAATTCAAATGAATCTTAAAAATGATATATATTTGTCTAATAAGATTTTTTTCTATAAAATTTTGAATTAATTGAAAGTATACCTACTTACATTTTTTTCGGCCCCTTAGTTGTTGTTTGGATAAAAGAATAAATGTAGAATATGATGGATAAACCCAAAAAATTATTTGTTTACAAAAAATAGGTAGATATAGTTCTGAACTCTGTTCGACCAATTACGGTCGCCCAAAACCTGAAATGGCGACCAAGTCTGGTCGTTCAAAACCTGAAATGGCGACCAAGTTCGGTCGATCTGAATTGGTGGGAACAGCCAAACACCGATTTTTTTTTTTTTTTGATTGGTGGGGTAAGAAAAACGCTTGGTGGGGATAGACACGCCCTTACTTTTTTACTTTTTATAAATCCTCATCCATACTTTATTCACGTTTTACTCAAACAACAAAACATTTATATTCTTACGTTTAACAACGAGAATAATTCAAAACACAACCAAACACAAAATCACTTTATCATTATTTATACTCACTTATGTTTGGATAAATGTATACCCTAGAATAAAATCCATCCCCGTTTCAAACGGGAGTAGGGCTGAGTGTATAATTTTTTTAAGAAAATAATATGTCAAGCACTAAATGGAACACTATCCATAACCGTTATTTATAAAGTTTTGATTTCAAAAAAAAAAAAAAAAAAAGACTCCAATTATACATTGAGTATCACTAGGATAATTTTTTTTAATTCTCATACACAGCTAGACTAGATATTATAGTATATACGCATATACTACAGTGTATATGCGGAGGTGTGTCAGGTTTTTTTAGCCTTTATGTTCCAGATGAAAAGGAACAACAAATGGCGAGTAAGCCCTTCCCATCCATCATGAATTGGACGGCTCAGAGTGGTGGACTCCAACACAAATTCCAAAACCTCAAGCGAGTGAGAATACCCCAAAAGCTCACCGCGAGTGACTACAAACAAGGGTCCCTCCTCCTCTTCTTCCTCTCTCTCTAACATCAACTCATCAGCTCTTCCTTGCTGTGGCTCTCTCTCTCTCTCTCTCTCTCTTTTGTTTTTCTTTGATCATGGTTTCTGACCCACTCTAACAAGACTCCACCGATTCAAGTTTTGATTTCAGATTCAGATACCCTTTTGAATCCTCTGATCGCCCACAAAAAAACAGCCTCTTTTGACATACAAATTCAAGGCATTTCACCTTCTAAAGCTTCTGCAAAACCTCTCTCTCTCTCTCTCTCTCTCTCTCTAACATCAACAAAACCCAAAACAAGGAAACAAGGGCATCGCCTTGTCTTTGATGATCATGGTTTCTCCCCCATAACAGGACGCCCACTTCTGATTTCAGATTCAGATACCCTTTTTAGATCCTACAAAAAAACCAGTCTCTTTGAAGCTGGAACCAAAAGGAAATCCGTGGACACAAACGTCCACTCCTTCCCTTCTTGTGTTTCTAAGGAACCCATTTGACCACTTCACGCAGCCGCCCCTTCAAAACCACGGTTTTGGATCCCTTTGAGAGGTTCCCCAAACAGACCCACTCGTCGGTTTCGAGGGGTTTTCCCCCTTTTGAGGAAGAACCCATCAAAAAAGGCGACTTCTTGTTAGGGTTTCTGGGTTTGCCATGGATTCTGAGGCGGCGGAGGAGGCGATGGAGACGGAGGAGGGTGTCCGGTGTTTCGTGGAGTGGGAGGAGAGGTTCGTGTCGCAGGAGAGGGGGAACAGGGTGGTCCACTACTTCCTGAAGGACTCGGAGGGGGAATCGGTGTTGGCGGTGGTTGGGACGGAGAGGAGCCTCCGCCACATGGTGTACGTCGTGCCCGAGGAGTTCTCGCGAGCGCACGGGACTTACGAGAGGGCGGCGGGCCTGCCGCCGGGGTTCAAGTGGCGGTCCCGGAGGGAGGTTGTGGATTGGCTCACGTCGTTGCTCTCCCGGCAGCCTGGATTGCATGATCTTCGCGGTGAGAATCTCTTCTTGAGGTTTTTGCATTGTTTGCGGGTTGTAGATCTGTGGATTTTGAGTTATGGTTTGTGTGTGTGTGCTTTGTTTGGATTCTGTAGTGGAAGAGTTTGGTTTTCTTTTTTGGTCAATAAATTTTTTTTTAGAATTATATGTGCATTCAAGTTTGAACCAAAGTTAGATATAGGGCAAGTTTGGATAATCCTTCTCATTCTCCTTCTGCTGGAGCACACAGGTAAATGACATTTGGAATCCTGTATTCATGCGACCACTCCGGAGTCCGGGGGGCGGTGGAGGAAAAATTTCCTTTATTCCTCCTTCCCACAAAAACTATCAAAGTTAGATTTCTAAGGAAGGAAGAATTATCCTTCTGGACTAGGGTTACCGAATTGGCTCGTAGTTATAGGTTTGTGTAAACCACTGAATGTTGAAAACAAAAATTGAATATAATGGAAGCCATATCACTGAACATTTGATTTTAACGGAAGATGTAGTTGCTGAAACCTCTTGACAATGTGGTATTAGGTCTACGGTGCGTTGGTTTGTGAAATTTTACCTCGTTGTTTGGCTATTTATAGAGGGTGAGTCTTGTTTTATTATTTCCATTTTTTACTCTTTCTTTTCACATATTAAGACATTGGAGTGGGAGGTCGGGAGAGCATGATTGGGAACTTCTGGCTAGAAGTATGATATGGGATATCTATCCTTTCGAACCTTCTAGGAGGTGATGGTTCTATTTAAGTTAGTAGTCTAAATATAAGTTTGTGGATCATTTTGGAAATTGAACAGTTGTTTGACAACTTTTCATGTCATTACAAGATTTTTGTGAATTAGCTGAGCAGATGATCAGCATATGGCATAGAAGCATCTGTTCGATTCTTGATCTGGAATTGGTGTTCATATGTTGAAGAACCATGCCCAATTCCTTTTATGTAGAACTTGGAGGTACAGATTTGGAGAACATTAAGGTTATCGGTTAATTGCATAGAAAGCGTGTGTTGATGACCAAATTTAGTAAGGGTATAGTCAGCAAGGCATTGATTTCATAATGTTTAGGTTTTCACTTTTGAGATATTGAATAATAATGTTTCCTAGTGGAAGTATTGCCTAATGATTTTCCAGACGACAAAAAGGGATGGATATGGTTAATGATGATAAATACAAATATTTATTTCTTGTTTATGAAAATTTGCTTCATATGAGTGTATGCATGTTTCAATTAATTAGAGAAGTTATCTAATGATAATTTGCAGTGTATGTAGAGAAAATGCAGCCATCATCGAAGAATTTGTACAGTCATGTATTATGTTGATAAGCAAATTTTATAGGGAAGAAGACCATGCAATACTATACATCTTTTCTGATGTGGCCGAGATGAATGAGGAGATCTTAGAGGTTACACTGTTGATTTTCTATAGATGAGCAAACCTCATTTTCCTAAAACTTGAATATAGGTCCGCCTAAGGGCTTATTCCATGCAATGGAAGCTCTCTAACCATCTTAACTTTTTTATATTGACAATATATGAGAAGACTCATTTTAGTAATAGTTGCTCCTGTAGTGGAATTTTTTTCCAAACTCAACATCGGTCAAATATGTAAAGTTTACTAAACTTACTAGTCGTCTGTAGGCACGTGTGCAGCAAACATGGTAAAATGGAAAGATATCCTGCAGAAGAATTTCTCTTTTTGGTTCTTCTATTACTAGCAATGTATTGATTTATCCATACATCATTTTTTTATGAATGATTGGATGAGTTTCCATTTTACTTTTTTATTACACGGGCCAGTTTCTCAACTTCTACAATTTTCCTGACAGAATCTTCAGATGATCCTTCAGAATTGTTAGGCACCAACCAAATGGCTGGACTTGATCATCCTGGAAGCTGTTCTCACAAACGGATGGTACCCATTTTCTGAGCAACTATTCACTTTAATTTTTTTTCCCATGCTTAATGTACTATGCTTCCTCATTTCAGGGTCACTTTGCAAGGAGTTTCAGAGACTGTAATTGGGATATCATGTGGTCAGGCTCTGCCTGGACGTGTGGCAAACAACTGAAGCATTACCAAGGATTTTGTCGCAATGGAATAACTATAGCTGTGGGTACCTAAACTTAACCTCAGTTCTTGTAATTTTTTTGGTTTTTATGATTTTTTAAGGTTGTTTTTGCTTTCAAATATGAAAATTCCCCAGAATATGTTTTTCAATTTGCATTTGTTTTACAACATAAAAAAAAATCAATAAAAAATCATTTGTGAGTTTTTACTTTTTTTTTTTTTGAGAGGAGGAGAGAAATATTAAATTCAGTTTTTTTATTGGTTTTGTGGGCCTTATTGAACTTCTTTTGTCTAGAATGTCAAGTATTTTAATGGTTTGTAATGACTAAGGTTGTATATATATTTTGATGGGCAGGTCTATTCTTTTGTTTTTGTAATGGCTGAGGAGGATAACAGTTACCTAGCTTATTTGGAAGATATGTATGAAGATCGTAAAGGACAAAAGAAGGTCAAAGTGCGATGGTTTCATCAAAGCCAAGAAGTGTCTGGGCCAATCCCTCCACCAGCGCCTCACCCCAAGGAAGTCTTTATAACCCCTTATACACAGGTCATTAGTGTGGAGTGCGTTGACGATCTTGCGAGTGTTTTCACTCCTGAGCATTTTGAGAAATGCTTGGCTTCTTGTCCACACATCTCTACGGCCAAAATGCATTTTTGCTTCCGGCAATATAATAAAAATAAATTCAAGCCATTTGATATCAGTACTTTGCGGGGTTATTATGATCAGACGGTTCTTTCGTGCTTGGATATATGCTCCATTTCTAACCGTGGAGTTGGGGAGGAAATGGATGAGCTCGTTGAAGGGAGTACACCGGGACATGGTTCTAAGAAAAATAGAAGCGTGAAGGGCCGATTAGGTGTCAAGGTTTCAAGACATGCTCACCAGATGGCGGCATACAGGCTAGCTTATCAAAACCTTAAGTTCAGATTACCAGGTAGAAAGCCATTGTCTGTGAAATTCACTGGGCCACCCCATCGGCTTTCTCACCTTTGTAAAGTTGGAGAAAAGATGGAACTACTTTGTCAAGATAGTGGAATTAGAGGTTGCTGGTTCAGATGCATAGTTTTACAGTTATCTCCAAATAAACTCAAGGTTCAATATCAAGATGTGGAAAATGAAGATGGATCAGGCAATCTAGAGGTATGTACAATTTCTCAGTCACTTTTTTCTTTGCATGGGTCAATTAGTTGGATGCCATGATTAGAATAAGCACATAAGTCTCTGAACCTTGTTACCTAATGCTCAGCATTATTTCACGTATAAAATGCATACTCTCCAATTAAAGTTAAAATTCCCGTTTAAATCATGTCTCATGACAAGGCACGCTTTCATGTTTTTTGTATTAAACAAACTAAGATGCATGATTCATATTTTATTTATGCAATAGAATTAAAACCAAAACAGGAAAAAAATGCTCGACTAGGCTTTGTTTTGCTGGATTTTAATGTCAGTTATTGATGATTTAACCTAAATTCAAATATAACTTGAACGCGGAAGTCTTTTATATTTTGATGTTAGCATTATTGGGAGATCAAGGATTTGATTTGATATTAATGATTTTTGGATGTCATAATTATTTTTTTTTGGTGTTTTATTTTCTATACTTTCCCTGAAATATACTTGAATATAATGAATTGCAAAATTTTGCCCTTGTCGAATTATTCTTGAAATGTGATATGATTCACTCTCTGTTACTATGCTTTTCTTTTTGGAGTAATAATATTGTATTAGTTTCTGGAAGCAATGAAAAATATTTTTTTTCCCATCTGGATCAACAAAAGGTTTTGAAAATTGTGAATTTTTTTCCCCCTTCTTTTTTGTGCAGGAATGGGTTCCTGCATTCAGAACTGCAATTCCTGATAGACTTGGCATGAGATTCTCCTGCCGTTCCACTATTCGGCCATGGCTTCCCTATGAGAGTCTGAAGGATTGTGTTCTTGAGATTGGAACCCCCGTGGATGCTTGGTGGAATGATGGCTGGTGGGAAGGGGTGCTGACTGGAGTTGATAATTTTGGAGATGATGCTCTGCAAGTATATTTTCCTGGTACGCATCTCTCTTCGGGATCAGTGTTCTTTTATCATTATTCATTAGTAGAATATATGGTTTCTTATTTAGTTAATTCAGAACTTTCCCAATGCCAGAACAATATATACCCTGCCTGTGATGATACCAATCATTTTTTTGAGTAATCATACAGACCAGGTATTGTCAAATTAATGCAAAAACAGAATATGAATTTCCATTGGGGGTCTTTTAAATTTCTAATACGTGATCTTGCTTGAAAGCAACATATTTATCTCTTCACTTTTCCTGGTTGCTCATGTTAACGATAGTGAGATATAGGATGAACATAAGAATGCATTGGATGGTTTATAGAATACGAAGACAGTAACTGTGTTTCTCATTTTTCTTTGGTGTTTTACTGTACTTCATATAAATGAAAATCATTTTGTGATTTCTAAGTAATGAAGTATGATACATCTGAAAAGAAAAAATGTCTTCATTTATGTTTTATAAAAGTTTGTCTCCTAAGCATGTGTATGAGTTCAAGTTACGTATGCGCACATTCATCTGGGTGTGCGGGTGCACATGCAAGTGCACATTCTGGATGTCGTTTTTTAATTTTGGCCTACAAATTTTCAACCTCACAATTGTGTATGTTTCTACGGAGTCACAAATCCTGGCTAGTAATGTAAAAACCACATGAGCATGGTTTATTCTTCTTGTGGGGACCAAAACCTAGCTAGTTTTGATCTATGGGGCACGGACATGACGTGGAACATGGACATGACTTGATACCAGACACGATGATACGGAAATCTTGAAAAACTAGGACACAAACACGGCAATAAATAAAAAATAAATAATTTAAATGTTATATTATGATTATTTGAAAAAATAGAGCATTCATGCATAAACTACATGGTGTATCAATTTCTCAACTCCATTAAGATTTTAGAATCGTTGGGCTTCATGTGGGCATAAACCTTACAATAGATGTTATGATTTGACTATCATATATGGTGTGTCCACATCATGGTCCATTGTGTATCTAATGTGTATCCAAAATTTAGAAAATCATATTTGATTTTGGACACATATGGGGCATGTTTGACTTGTGTCCAACGTGTGTCGTATCGTGTTCATTGAAGTGTTTGTGCTTCCTAAGTTTTGATATATATCCTTTTGTTTTTTGCAAAAAAAGGGGGAGAAACAAACAAAGAAAAGATGATGCACCAGGTAGGGATCAAACCAATGAATTTCTGATTAGAAAACAAGAGCCATCTACCGCACTCGCTGGCCTGTTACTGACTTTCATTCTAGTGTTTGACAAGAATATTTTCAACAGAGAGCTTTTGGGTCTCAAGATCAATTCACTCTGAAAAAGGAAATAAAAAAGGAATTTGTGTAAAGTTTTTGTTTCACATTGGTATCTTTCTCTGGTCTTTTATTTGTTTCAGGTATTTATGAATTTGCTCTTTGAAATATCCCATAATTACCTATACTTTTTTTTTTAAAAAAAAATCTATAGTGCATTATAAGATATTTGCTTGCATTCTCTATGTACTGATTGGGATTCGATAAAATGAGGATTTCTTGTTTTTCTACCATCATATCATACCGTATTTAAATTGACAATATGCTTTACGTTCAACAAAAACATGATCAGTAAACATGGTAATTATGGATGATGGTGGAGCATGGATGGAGAGTTGGAGACAACCTTCTGAGACAACTAATAATATGAATATTTCTCAATATATATATAACTCTATTTAAAAAATCAAAGTGGATTGAGGATGAGCTGAAAGAGAGTAATCTTATTTCTAAGCATTGTATGGGGTGTGACATGGACTTATTTACCCCTGATAGCTATACCGGGATAGATAACAATCCATACTAAATAAACAAATTTTTGTTTGGCTGTCTCTTTTGTTATTCTCCTTGGAAAATGTAAAAGTGACAATTTTGTTGTTTGATTCACTTTGGATAAAATGATGATAAGTGGTAAATAAGGTTAAATTACAACTATACCCTTGAATAAGAGTGAGATGATTGACTGATTTGATAGATGTGACAGTTTTTGGAATGTGTGTGTAAGACTGTTAGATTAGATGATTTTTTAAAAATGATAGAGATGGGTATTTTTATTCATAGGCATTGATAAGCACTGATAAACAATTACAGTATTTTCGTAGAATAGTTATCAAACATTATCCTAATATATCCAGACATAGCTATCACAGTTTATTCAGGAAAAGCGAACAATGAATAAATGCTATCCTCCAGTGTTCACCCTTATTCTCGGCTAATTCTCCACCACAAACGGGGGGCAAAGGTCTAAATGCCATTTTCAATGCTGTCACCCCTGATGAGTTTAGGAGAATCTCTACCTGTTACATTTAAAGGAAGATTGGGACTTTTTGGAGACTAAACATGATGGTAGCAACTGTCATAAATTCCCGACCATGGCCTCTTATCAAGCCAACTAGACATTTGAATTGCAAGAGTCGTGTATTCGTTTTTTTTACAAAAACAATTTCATCATCCAACATTGAGTGGAGTTGTTTCAATCCTTCTATTTATGGAATCATCAATATGGGCATCATGTAAATTCTGTTGTTTCAGGTGAAGACATCTTCATGAATTGCCAAAGAAGACATTTGAGGAGAAGCAAGGACTGGGTAGGAAACAATTGGATTGAAATCAAAACGAAGCCGGACGTCCTCTCTGCCATATCAGCCATCAGCACCACCTCTAAGATAATCTCGTCCTCTGTCATCGGTAAGGGAGCGGAGTCCGGTGGCTCTGCCATGTCTGACAGGGAAGCCCCAACAACTCCCAGGCTTGATTCGATTGAAGAAGATAATAAAGAAAGAAGCGATGGATCTCAAGAAGATGTGGAGTTGATCAATTCAAGAAAGCGTCAGAGGGAGGAGCATAAAAAAGATGATCAGGGTAACTGTGATGAGACGGTTGGAAAAGAAGAGGAGATCACCGTGACAGAATGCGAAGCGATCAAACTTGAGATGGTCGTCGAAGGTTAGGTAAAAAGTTGGTTCAATTGAACTTCATAAAGTTTTGTATATATGAAGATACGGAGAAGAAGGTGTGTGTTCGCGGGGGCTGATGCAACAGTAGTTGGACATGGATGTTTATGTAATGGAAGCTAGGGGTATTATGTAAGTTTTAATGTCAAGTTTAAGAAACCTTAAAGAATGCAATGTTGTGTATTGGAGAAGGCATAAAATTTATCATGTTGGAATGAGCTGGGCTTATTCATTTTGTTGGGATCTTATATTGTTATCCTTGGTGCTTGTGTTTTCAGTTGCCTAAGGACTGTTTTTATTCCAAAATCACACATTTATGGCACGTTTGTAACAGATGTACTATGTTGTACTGGCATGAATGTGCAGACTTTAACCACCCAGAGTTCCATAACTGAAAATTCACTCAAAACACTAGGACAAGTGTAGGGATGCATGCAAGACCATGTGGTGATTGTGTACACAGAGGGGTCATGTAAATTGAAGAAACACCCAAAAGTTGATTACTCACAAGTGTTTTATATCAAAGTAAACTTACACTCAGAGCCCCTGAAGTTCCATGTGAGTATGAGTGCCCATAACATTTCTTTGGCACTAGGCAGAGAGTGTTTGTCTTGGCCTTATAAATAGAGTACAAGTTTAGGAAGGCTGACTCGGTCAACGTAGGTGTATCCCGGATACATACAGTGTTTTTGTCACATAAACATAAAGTCTATGATAAGAGCAATCCTTTTTCGCATATATTCCAACGTATATACATGTCTAAGTACGCACATGATTGCATTGTAACTCAAACACTAAGCCCTTTACCAGGCATAGCTCATTATTTAATATTTTGATTGTAACAATGCCCTAGCCATAAGCCCGAAGTCATCTTATCTAAAAACTTTACCTAAATGGACCATGTAAATGGAAATGCATGATTACTTGATAAACATACACCATATTGTCTTTCCATTTCTTTTGGGATGTAAGATAGTGAGATGTCTCTGTCTCTCTCTTTTTCTCTCTCTCCATCTTTTGTACTCAAAATCCTATTCTCTATAGAAGGCAATATCTCCATCAGAGTGAATGGATCTTCATTTGCTTCTTTGGAGCTAAACAACCCTTATTCATCATATCATGCCTTCAGCATGGCCATTCACCAGATTGCATCATCTCCCTCTCTCTCTCTAAAGTCTCAGTCCACTTAAGCAGCCATCATGAGTCATGATCACTCCATAAGCATGACATGCGCGGAGCATGAAAAATGTCAACAATTTGAATTTTCATTAATTGGGGTGTCCGTTTTGAAAAAAAATATACATATATTATATTATATATTTATTCTAAATATCTTTACTTTATACATACAATTATATATAAGTATACATTATTATTATACATATATAAATTCGATAATTCGGATAATTATCCGAAATTGAATATTTTATTCAAATTTAGATTCAGATATTTTGTTTTGAATGTCTATTCGGTGATTAGAATTAGAATTTTACTGTACAGAAAAATTGTATTAAACTGGGATTCTGAATCAGCCCAGGCCCACCCTTTTCGGAGGAAAATAGTCATTATATTGTCATAAAAAATTTAAGAGATCTGATACAGTCGTTTCATTTTGCAGTTTCATGTGCAAATCTTATTTATTGAGTTATTATAGTGTATGACATAAATTTTTTTTTAAAAACAAAAAAAATATATTTTGTATTTCAGTATATATTTTATTTTATATAATAATATGTATTTGGATGTGATAGTCTATGATTTATAAAAAAAAAATGATGTGAACTGTGAATGAGACTGCAATTGGGGCTGGACATCCAAAATTTAATCAATTTAGAGACCAAATCTATACATCATCTTATTACTTTTTAGTAAGGAGTTCTATCACTTTTGTTACACCAATAATGATTCACATGCTCTATTTTATAGGCCCCATGTAAACCCTATGTGGCACAAGTGTTAATACCTATTTTACCTTTTCTGTCTATTTTAGATTACAATAATGATTCCTAGGCCCCAATTTTTCAGGCCCCATGATGTGGCAAGTGTACATTGTCTATTATACCCTTTACTTGATAACTACCTTAACATGTATCCTTATGATTGTGGAATATCATTTAATTCTGAAAATTCTGTATTTATTCACCATTAATGGATTCTTAAAATCTTGCAACAATATTTGAGAGAGACCGGAGAAACCATTGATGTTGAAACAATTGAAAATCTGTCTTGTATGCGAAATGAGGAGGTTTTGCATTACGGAATTGATTTTGTTTATGAAGAATACATGGGAGCAAATTGAAAATTCTATTTTTGAGGAGAAGGCACAAAATCGTTTTTTTTTTTTTTTTCGATTTGGATCTCACATCAATGTCTCTCGGATCAGGTTTGACATTATTAGATTCGTAAAAAAATTGTGTTTTGCTTTTTGTTTTAAATATTTAAACACAATTTTTTTCATGTATTGAATGTCATTTATCACATTTTGATTTGTTTTTGTTTCAATATCTAAATGTAACACTCGATACCGTTACATTTTATATATGAGTAGTTTGTTTGATGTTACTGCTACATTTGCTACATTGTTGACAATGTAATTTTTCAAATCTGTATTATTTTTGTTACATTCATAAATGTAACAGTCAACCGCATGCATGTATTGATTTATATTTGTTACATTTATGAATGTAACATTCATTCGTGTATTGCATTTGTTTCAATGTAAATAGTAATTCATATTTGTTACTTTATTACTGTAACAGTCAATACATATGTTTGTTAAATGTATCACACAATAAAAAAAGTGTTTGACATTTTCTATAAAATGTAACTGACTATTGAAAATATAATTTGTTTCTAAATTGTTTAAACATTGCATGGAATGTAAAATATTTAGGTAGGAAAATGAAATTGTTTGTTATATTTATGTAAATGTAACAGTTCTGATGTAAATGTAATAAATCGTTGTGAGAGATATATAACTATTTAATAAAGGTATTTGATGTAACTAATTTATATAGTAACCATGTGTGTTTTTTTTATTTAAATTTGAATACAATAAATATCTAACTTTTTTAGTGTAATTTAGGTTCAATTGTAATTTAGGTAAGGATTTTAAAATTCAAAATTTGAAATGGTTAAATGGATTTCAAGATTCACATGAAAAGGTAATAACCGAATAGAGAAAATGGGGGAATTTGGGTTAATGAGAGAGATTTTTAATGAAGGACATATTTGTATTTTATCATTTGACACCTCATGGGGCTTATATTTTGGGGCCCGGGTATCACCACTCTTTCCGATAATTACTCTCTGTAATCAAGGAATTAATTATAATTGTTGCTGATATGGCATAATTTTTTAATTTTTTTTAAATCTCATGATTTTTAATAATTAATATTCTTCTCTCTTTTGCTTTATAAAATAAAAAAAATTATCTGAGAGCGTAGTTGATAAGCGGCATATTACACTCGTGGATCATCTGGATGGTCTAATACCTCGTCCAAACTTTGTCTATGTGCATTGCTGTTTTTGCTTGAATTGTACACAGTGCACATAATCTTAGAAAAAGCATGACAAAGGTGGTTAAGGTTCTTTCTTTCTACAACTTCTTTTTCTTCTCCACCTAAAATAAAATTTATATTTTGATCATATTTCTTATTTTGCATTTGCTACATTTTTTATTATTAAATTTGGTGTTAGATGTTAAATCCATTTTTGGATTCATTCAATTTACTTTATTCCAAGGATTTATTACTTGTTTGTCGCATAAAAAAAACTTTTTGACTGTTTGGTGGAAACTGATTTAGCCAAAGAAAAAGCTTTTACCACGGAAAAATATTCTTTTATTAATTTGTTACGAATACGTTTTTTTGATATAGAATTATGTTTCTTTGGAACCGCCATTAAACAATAAAGAAGCAACCTTGGATGTGCGTTTTGGCATTTGATCTTAAATTATTTTACATTGACTTGGGTTGTGTAACATTTGAAAATTTGAAACTATTATTTTAGACTTATATACATTATTTTTCAAAAGTTAGTAACATGTTAATCTAATATAAACATGCATTATATCTGAAAGTCAGGTATATTTATAGAATGTAACTGACTTTTAATCGTTATATTAGCAAAAGTTAGTTACATTTATAAATGTAACTGACTTTTAATGCAATTTATTGTTGAAATTAAGTTACATTTTATAAATGTAATTGACTTTTATTCTGAACTCTTGTTTTATACCGTAATTTGTGTTTTATTTCTGCATTCATCGGAAAAAAACTTTACATCAATCGCAAATATTTTGTCTGATGATTGTAATTAAATAATCATCACATTAACAACGTTTTAAAAAAAAGTTGATTATTCGCAAATAAAAATTGTCTTTTTTCAATGTTTTTGAATAAATGGGTTTTTTTGAATGATTTCGTTTTTTTTAGTTTTTTTTAAGAAACTGTAGAGGATTTGAATTTAGGTCTTGTTTTTAACGGGTTTTTTTTTTTTAATTGGTTTTGAAAAAAATGGATTTTCCAAAATGGAATAGGTTGATTTGTATTTTGGAAAAAGCGGGGATGAGTTTAATGAGAGAGGAAACTGTGGGATTTAAATAAGGGTAATATTGTATTTTGTATTTTTAACCTTTTTTTTTTTAAGTCAAACAAGCAATCAATGAGGGAATGACACTTGTTAACGTGGCTTGTCAATGTAGCATAAATAGTGGGGTCTGTGTAACAGAACTCTTGTTATACTGGTCTATATCACTTTTATCATAAAATTAATAAAGTTTTTTTTAATAGATCATTTTCAAATAAAATAAATGGTGTTCTAATTCCAAAAAGTCTGGTAGAGAACAGATTGGTGTTGAAATTCTGATTCACGTGGAATTGGTATAACTTCAAACTCCCACCCACTCATGTGGGAATTAAAAACAAGGGAACTAGGATGACTTAAAAGATTCCAATTCCACCCAATACAGCTTTTTATAATTTCAATTTTAGTCCCATCCAATCCCTTAAATAAACACACAACACCACTAATTCCAAAATCTAACCAATCTTCCATGAAACTAGAATTCCAGTTTCAATCAATTCTCCATTCAAATGCATCCCGAACAGACTTCCAGGTATTCTATATGTATACATGTGCAAGTAATGCTGCACATAAAAATGAACCAAAACAACAACAACTACAAAAGGAAGAACAATTCATAGCCTCAGCCACTGATCGCCGTCAATGTAATTCAGGTCGAGAAAAGGCCTCGCTTCATCGTAAGTTAGTGATTTTGCCCACGGGACCCTCTCGCTCGAATAAGCCCCTCTTCCCGTGCATTCGAATTCCCCGAACCATGCTGTCCTGCAAATTCAACAGTTTGAAATTAATTGTCAAGCTGATTCAGCTTTTTATAACACAACTGATTGAGGCATGACTTTTATGAAAAAACTAATTGAGAATAACTTTTATGAAAAAAATCGTATCACCTTGTTCTGGATGGGTCGCCCCAATCATCCCATCCTTGCGGAATAACAATTCCATCCAATTCACAAAACGAGTAGACCACCGTCGCGTACCTCCCCCAAGCTCTCCCCAAGTAGAGTGACCCGTGCCCGTCGAGCTGACAGTGGAAGAAAGAAAAACCCGAGTCCTGCGCCATGGAGTTCCTCTGTGAGGCGGCGATCGCGCCATAGCTCGTGGCCACTGAATGAAGCGTGCACTCCTGCACAAACAAATAAACCTATCAATTATCAAAAAAAAAAAAAAAAAAAAATTGTATCCATTTCGAATCTATTCTAAAAAAATCATAATTTATCTAATATTCATGAATACAAATATCAATGTATTGAACCTATTGTAAATTCATATATGCTACCCGTATTGTTTAAATTCAATGTGAATCATAATATTCAAAATTTAGTATGCTCTCTAAATAAGACGAGAGAAGCCCGTCTCTCTAATCCATTACTCATCAGTTGAACTACTGTCCATAATAAAACATGTCAATTATGTTTAAGAGCATATGCATCAAGATACATATATATTATGTACTGTGATATCCTATCCCAATCCAATATGTTGACAACAACATTGTTGGATACAATTATCTAGCATCCATAAAACAAGTCAACTATATTTTAAAAATGAATAATATCAGGAACAGTTCCATAGACACTTTGGATTTTGAGTTCTTAAAAATAATTGTAAACCCCAGATTGACTTAACCCATTTTTTTTATTTATAGCAAATGTAAAAAAAAACCTCAAAAGCGAACTACCTGTAACAACGTTCTTAAAAACATACATATGTACAATACTTACAGTATCTGATCCATGTCCAATTAATTGAAAGGAAACAATTGGTTCGTACCTGATACAATGATTTGGCATCGCCAAATATGAAATCGATGGAGCCCTGGATGAAGCAATCCAAGTAGTAGTGCCTCCCATTGTGATCAAACAGTGTGTCCTGCGAACCCAAGATCCTACAATCCAAGAACATCGCCTTATCCGCCGACACCCTCAGCGCCACCGCTTGCATTCCTTTCTCCCCCGGCTTCGCATTCGGCGACGTGTTCTTCCCCAAAACAAACAAAACAAAATAAAAAATTTCAATCAAACCATAATTCAATGATACAGACCCAAACCCATCATTTTTTTTTTTACTATCAACCTCAAAATCAAAATTTTCAACCAAACCATAATTCGATGAGACAAACCCAACCCATCTTTTTGACTATATATATATCAACCTCAAAAGTGATCCCTTTCGCGCAGAAGTACTCGGCCTCGACCGCGAACGTCGCCGAATCGAGCGTCCCGACGTACCCACCATCGGAGCTCCGATCCGACGCTCTCGCGTTCCATGAAATAACGGTGTTCGCGCTGTCGTTCCCGATGAAGGTCACGTAAGGCTTCGTGATCGGGACGACCACCTTCTCTCTGTTTTTTTTTTTTTTCAAGATCGAATGAATTGTTGTTGCTCTGTTTTTGCAAGAACTTCAAAATCAAACAGAACCCAAACCTGTAAATCCCCGGAAACAAGAAGATCTTCACGCGCGCAGGATTTCCATCCGGGACCATGTCGAGAGCGCCTCGGACGGTCGACGAGTCGCCCTTCCCGCGCTTGTCGACGACGATCACGCGCTCGCCGCCGCCTCCGTCGAAGCTGGTGGTCCTCCCGAGGTGGAGGTCTCCCCAGGTGATGAACCCATCTTCGCATCGACAAATGGTGGTGTGGGTAGTCAGGATTAAGAGAAGAGAAGCTATTGAGAGGCCGTTCATGGCTTTTGGGAGGCTCTGTTTCAGGTGGGTCGGTTCGGTTTCTTGTATTGATTGCGGGGGGAGCGTTTGAAGTGAAGGCGTGCATGAAGTGGAGGGGTTTTTTAAAGGTGGGTCATGACATGTGTGGGGGATTCAAAAACAAAATTAAAAATTGAAAATTAAAACTGAAGGCTTTGAAGAGGGATTTGGAGAGGTGGTTGACGAGTAGTTCTTCTTCTTCTTCTTCTTCTTCTTCACAGGTTGGAGACGGTTATGTTTCCGGAGCCAACACTGGAACTGAATTTTGAAGTGGTGTTGGGAAAGTACGAAAATGGCCCTGATTTTTTGTGGGTATTTCGGGATCTTGGACTGGGGAAAATGGTTAGACAAGAATCACAAGATGTAGACATTAAAAATTATTTTGGTGAATCTATTTTGCCCCATTTGGATCATAAGCAAATAAGTATTTCAGTATAGATCATAAATGAGTCATATATGTTTAGTTGTACGAGATTAGCTTTTTTTTTCAGCCCCATTTACAATGATAACATCGCTGATGCCATATGTAAAATCTAGGCATCCAGGCTACCGAGGTCTTTGATTTCCAATGCCCATTTAAGATTATTTGAATACCAAAGATAGAATATGAAATACAATAAAAGAGTGGAAGGGTACGTGCTCATACATTCAATTTTGCAGACACATGGTGTATAAAATCATTATATACTCTATTGTAAAATAAAAATATAAGTTGTACTACTATATATATTTTATTTTTATAGAAAAATTTGAGTTTAATGAGCAAGATATATATATATATATATATATATATTAAAATCAATATGCCATAGCAATGAAAAAGAATTAAGCATAACATTTTAAAATAAAGTTAAGATCAATACGCATGACCGCCTTACCTGCAATCCCCACACATCTTGATTTTTTTAAAAAACGATAAAACTTCATCTAATTATATTTATTTATGTGAAAAATGTATATACATGATTTATTGTATGACCCATTTGAAACATGAAAACTTACAAAGAAAATATATATGTTACATAAAGCAACACTAGATGACTATCGAGGTATATGAATTGTTCATTGAACTGTAAAAGTGCGCAACATGTTATTAAAAAGCTCTTTTGGATCCATGGTGAAACGAATTTGATAGTGAGAAATCTGGATAAACACCACTGCGTCGAAATAAGTTTTAGGTTTCCGCATTGACACCACATAATAACACCGTGTCACGCAAAATTTTAAATTTTCTGATATTTTCAACGCTTGCAAGACAATATTTTTCCCTGTAAATTTTGAATCCTTGAATTTTCAAAATGTAGGCATGCCCAACTTGGATCTAGTACACCCTAAATGTATATATAAAGAAAAATGATATGTTCACAACCCTTTGTGTAGCCTCATTCACAGTCTACATTTTTTAAAAAAGAAATGCATTCTCTTATTGAAATATATATTATTATATGAAATGAAATATATATTAAAATATAATATTTTTTTTTTCTTGTAGAAAAATAAATTCTTTTAATCCATACACTTGATAGAACCTTATACAGTATAATAATAGCTTTATAGTTACAATATAAGTACTTTTACTATATAAAACTATGGATAATGTTACGTCCGATCCTTTTTTCTGCCCTAATTCTGGTCTGTACTTGTTTTGAATTTAAAAAAAAAAATAGTATGTCTCGTTTAATGAGATACATGCTTTCATAAAAAATAAATCATATACTCTAATGAATTACATGAGATATTTATAAAAAATGTTAAATTTTTTTATTGAAGCATATACTTCATTAGTGTGAGTATATGCTTCTATAATTTCTATTGACGCATATTAAACTGGAACGGGTTTAAAAAAAAAAAAATTGTGCAACGCATACAACTATACAGTCAGTGCTCATAAAATCAAGGGTAAAATGCATGTACACCCCTTGAAGATTGTAAAACCAGCAGAAACGCCCTTTATACTTTAAAAATATACACTTACATCCCCTATTGTGATTTAGAAATACACACTTACACCCTCTCCACACATTTCAAGGACTTAAAAATGAGTTTATGCATGTTTACATGTACTTATATGTCTTTAACCAAAATGTAAAATCAACAGAAATCCACTCAAAAACCCCGAATCGGATAACGAGAGTGAGAGAGAGAGACAACAAAGAGGAGCAGCTCATCCGCCATGGCCGTCTCATCGTGTCCCTCTTCATCCCTTCCACCTCTCCCCTTCCAAGCCCCATCCAGGCCGTCCATCCGGTTCTCCTCCCTCCACAACCTCAGACGCGCCTCGTCCGTCGCTTCCGCCGCCTCCGTTGCCGCTCCTCCTCGTCCGCGGTCGGTCTTGGCATTCGCCGCTCCGGAGGCCTTGGAGACTCCCTCGGAAACCCTAGATGGCGGCGAGGACTCGTTCGAGGTTTGTTTTTTATTTTTTTTTCTCTCTCTCATCGTGTCTTGGACGTGAAAGAGGGAGACGATTTTCTTTGATGAATTGAAATTATGTGTGTCTAACCTAAAATTCATGTAAAAATATTTCTTCGTAAATGGAACAATTGCGTCGAAGATGTCAAAATTAATGAAAACAAAATCAGAATTTTATAATTTGAGTTTGTGTCAAAATTGTTTTGTAATTCCTTTTTTGCGTGTATGTGATTACAGAATGTACAAGATATTGATCTTATTTGGGAGCTTTGTTTGAACAATGATAATGTAGTTGAGACTGTACATTGAGTAATATTTAGGTGACCCAAATGATTTTTTATATTTTTAATAGTTTTTCCAAACAATGTGGATGATTTTGCCTCACCAGCTGAGCTTTTCATAGTGAGGTTGTTTGATCAAAATGTATTGATCAAGAGGTCTAAAAAAAGTTTACTTATTGGATTCATTAGGTTTAGAGTCAGTCATAGTTGTCTGGGCGGCTAGGCGAGCCTAGGCGGTGCTTAATTATGACATTAAAAAAACTCTATCATATTTTTTTTTTTAAAAAGACCAACATGATTATATTATTATACACACAGCAACAATACTAGGACAAACTAGACTTCACCATAGTTTGACATTAAATAAGTTTTACATGCAGAATTATCAATAGATATTTATATATATAAAAAAGGCTGAGACAAAAAACGAGGGAGAGAGATAAATAGAGATTGAGAATGAGAGGGGGGGAGAGAAAGAGGGAAAAAGAGGCTAGATTGGGTACAAACTGAGATGGTGGGATCGGAAGGGGCCATGACTACAGCTGGAGAAGGAGAACAGGGGGGAGAGATTGAGGGAGAAAGAGATAGGAGTTCAAATATCTGAAGGAGAGATAGGTGGGAGAGACAAAAAAATCAGTAGATCGTTGGGACCGGGAGAGAATTCGCTACATCGTTGGCTGGTAGGATAGGTTATATTTCAATATTTTGATCATGTTTTTTTCTTCTTTTATTTTTGAGGTTAGGTGAGGAATTGGGCGGGCGAGACGTGATTTAGGTAGGTAGGCGGGCCCAGGCGCCCGCTTAATGAACCTGTTGTTAGGCGGGTGGTCGCCTAGGTCCATTTGGACCGCCTACCCGCCTAGGCGGTGCCTAGACAACTTTGGAGCCAGTTTGGTAACTATGCTCCAGAAGTAGAATTTCTCTTTCCCTAAGAATTCAATTATGATAGATTTTGTGGGAAAGAGGAATGAAAGAAATTTTGCTTGCCTAGGAATGGTCACATGAATGGAGGATTTCTTATGCCATTTACTTGGGTGTTTCTGCTTAAGTAGAATGAGAATGAAAGCTAAACTAGTTTCTTTTGATATAGTTAAATGTGTAAGGTGGAGGAGCCATAGGTGTTATACATGTCTAATGTGGTGGTGCCAGGCTATATGACTATCATAGGCCCCTCCCTCCTCCGTGTGTGTGTGTGTGATTTTATTTTTTTTTATGTGCAGGTTGAGACTCCTGGATCTTCCCCACTTGCTGTTGATTCTGATTATGACAAGGTAATGATTGGTAACACAAGTGACTGTTTCAGCTGCTTTTTGTTTTTGTGCTTTGATTATTGGAGTGTAATTTAGTGTTTTTAAGGGGTTTGACGCTGGCAATAGATGAATTTTTTTCACTTGCTTGCTTGGCAGCTAATCTTCACAAATTCTTAAAAAAATGGAGAAATTGACCCTGTTCACCCTTCGATTCATTTATGATTCACCATTGGGTTTAAGTCTAATAATTAATAAGAGTAGCATGAGAAGGATGTTATACAAACTTGTAGTTTCAACAAATGGAGTACTTCCATAAGGATAAATATCTGCAAGTTTCATTAACTGATCGTGATGAGTGATGATACATGCCTGTTAAAGACTCCTTGAAAGTAAGTATCAGATATACTTCAGTAATGAGATGTAAAATGTGTCTTCATTCACTCAAAATCTGAATGTCAACTAAATGTCAGCTGATATCGATTAATATTTGATTGTGCCAGTTTTTGACATACCATAAACTACTAAGAATTTGATATTTCAGAAGGACCTTTTCCCACCTTTCTTGCAGTACATTCCTTATTGTTTGATGAGGATAACCAGCATATCCAATTCCAATAAACATTCTGACCCGGTTTCTAAATTGGAAATTAAATTCGTACATTGAATCTTGCAATTGGAATCTGGATTGAGAATTGCAAGATAAACCCATAAAATTGGCAACATCGATTACTGGGTCTTCTTTTTGATACATGCTTTATTATAGCTTTTGTTGGTGTTAATGAGCTTCTTTTTATCTTGTACTTTGATATTATCTGGATGCTATGGGCTGGATCATTCACCTCTTTCGCAATAAATCGTGGTGGTACTGAACACCGGTGTTTATATTATATAACTCCCTGATGGGCAAGCACCACTATTTTTATCATTCCATGGACTTGAAACTGATTTTGTCAAGTATTGTACAGTGTGTCAGTAGTGTAATTGCATCTTTTTCTATTATGTAATGCCAGATTGGAAAAAAAAAAACCCAGATGAGCCACTGCATCACAATGTTAAACTTAAAGTTCATGTGGAAATAAGATGGACACATATTACTTTGTGTCTTGTGTGTATATACTGGTAAATAAATCTTAATAACGGCGAGTATCTGAAAATTTGGTCTTCCTTTGTCAGATGGCTCTGAAACAGAAAATCAGAATTAAGCTGAGGTCATACTGGGTCCCCCTGATTGAGGATTCATGCAAGCAGATAATGGACGCAGCGCGCACGAGCAATGCCAAGACCATGGGCCCTGTGCCTCTGCCCACCAAGAAACGGATCTACTGTGTGCTCAAATCGCCACATGTTCACAAAGATGCACGGTTCCACTTCGAGATCCGCACCCACCAGCGTCTCATTGATATTCTGAACCCGACCTCACAGACAATTGATTCGTTGATGCAGCTCGACCTTCCTGCAGGTGTAGATGTTGACATCAAGCTTTGAGTTTTGGGCATGGAAGCCGTTTGGGTAAGTGAGAATCTTCATTTAGGTAGCGACTGGAAATGGGTTTGAAAATAGATTTTTTTTTTTTGTTTTTTGAGAAAGTAGGCTAAAAATAGATTTTTAAGAAGCATATTTTTGTTAAGTTCCTGAAAAGCAATTCTTTTTATAACCTTTGGGGCATTTGAAAACGAATTTGGATTAAATATCATTCTTGTAAAAGAAAAATCTCTAAAAGTTGTGCAAACTCATTTTTTAAAGTAAGCTTGACTAACAAAAGCCTTCATAGTTGTTGATGGAGCTTTCCAATAAGAAAACCTTGAAAAATGACGTATACATCTTCTATAATGTAATTGATGTGTAATTGTTCATCTTTTATCCTCGTTTCATTCAATGCAACCGTCTGATCATGTCAAACATGTGGGACTTGTTTCTATGTCCATGTTGCTATGAAAAGAGCATTTACTACTTGCATGTTGTATCCTTCCATGCAGGTTAAGCACATCCACCTTCCATTTCATGCCCTACAAATTCAGCAAGCTCAAGATGCACATGCATTTTGTCAAATCTGATCTTCTGAAAGCGTTTGAGGTATGATCGCTCGAGCCCGTTTTAAGTTTCCTTCTAGAGAGCATTAGATGAATGTATGGTTATCTTTGCTTGCTTTTCTGTTATTTATGTTTTTTAATATATTGTACACAGTGAACCTCCATTGTTCAGTATTAACAATGATAGTTGCCACTTCAATCCTTGATTGGCCTCCCATGGTGAACCTGTGGGAGCCACCATCTCTTTTGATATTATTTGCCCAAGATGGAGACATTGCATAGAACAATTGAACATAGGATGACAAGACAGATGATAGGAATCCACATTTTTTTTATTTTTTCTTTTGTAGACCCTTATAGTGTTCTGATTTGGGACCAGACTCCTCTCTGGGTTTATAATAAACATAGATTCACAATTGATTAGAAGACATTGAATGGATAAAAAAATTTGAGAGGTCCTTTTCTGTTTTTTCACGTAAATCTCAATTGAAGTTAGGGTATTTTCGCTAGAAATGGTTGTTGTCTAGGTGGTGCTCTCTCATCGCCTCACGTAGGGATTCTTTTTATCTAGATTTGAAGTGTGAAGAGATCTTGTGTGTTAGACAAGCTATGTGTTGAAGATTCAAAGAATACTTGGATACATGTGTGCTTTTTCGTATAAATTTTAAGCCATCTCCGGCCCTTATTCAAACCTATACCCAAATTTCACTTAAAATTTGAATAAAAACTTGATTTGATATGATGTGTCTTCGACCATTACTTTGTGTTTTACTCAAATCTTTTAAAAAATTCACATCTTCTTCTAATTATTTCGTATAAACATTTTCAAAGTCCTTTCTCCAAGCATTTTTATTACTCAATTTTTCTTTCTTTCAAGATATTTAAATTTAAAAAAATTTATCATAAAAAAAAGGTAAAAATAATATTATTTTTTTCTGGAGTAAAAATAAACAGTTAAAAAACAAAGATAAAAACTTAAGAAATAAGACAATTTTTTTTTTTTTTTTTCAAGAGATGGTGATAATTTTAGGGGTGGGAAGGCATCTAAGACTAAGATGAAGACTTAAAAGTGGAGTTGAAGTAAAAAAAATGTTACACCAGAAGAAAATGTAGAGATAAAGAAAAAAAAAAAGATGTTAAAAATTTGGGTAAAGATTTGAATCTTTCTTGATTTGGGTAAATGTTTGAGTAAAAACTTGATTTGGTATGCGTATAAGTAAATAGTTGGAGAGGATTTTGAGTAACTTTTATTTAAATTTAAATTTTAGTGAATGTTTGTGTATAGGATTGGAGATGTTCTTAATTGAAGTGAGGTTGGTTTTACTAGCAAAAGTGTTACACTTCACTCTTTAGTCATTCCACAGAAATATACACTCGAAGGAACTGGATGCATAACTTCTTACATTTTTTTATAATGAAGTATACACTCATGTAACATAATGTTATTCTTGGGACCATTCAATACGATGATATTATCCATATATTATACTGTTTTTAAAGGCATTTAAATGATCTAAATTATCCAGCAATAGCTGACATTTTCACAAGATAAATTTCTGATATCATATATATGAAATATTTATATGCATGTTATAAAATACAAGTTTATCTAGTCTAATTATCTGATCAAATCTAGTGTTTAGTGTTTTTTAAGCTCCCACAGTTTAATAAATAACCTCAATTGATGTCTGATGTGGTGATGCAAGTTGGTCTTCCGCAGCCACTTTTGAAATAGTGTAGGATATCGTTATTATGGTATATTGTAGGATATTATATCATGGTATCATAAAATCCAAATATGTATCTGAAGGAAAAAGTGAAATAGCATTGTTTTTTTCCAAAGATACGAAACAACATATAAAAATGTTATGGATGGTCAAGGATGATCAAGTCTAATATTACACATGCATTACAATATATATATCAGCTGCTGCTACCTCGGCGTAAAAATTAAACCCCATTTGTGAGTCTCAATAGGTGACACTCTCCTATTGGTTCCATGTTTAACATTTTTTAACCATAAAAAATAATAATGACAAGATTATCTTTTTTATAATTTTAAAAATTGGTTCCAACTAACTATAGTAACTGAATCCCACAAAATGTGGCATCATTAAGACCTAACATGTTTTCAAAAAATTTGAATTTTAGGGTTCCAATTTAAGCGAAATCATATGAAAGAAAAAATGACAGATTTGTTCCCACAATCGATACTTCAAAAAATGGGTTGAAATTCAAATTTAGATATAAGTGTATCTGCAATTTGAATTAACAAATACATTAAAAAAATGGGCTTGAATTCAAATTCAGATACAGGTGTATCTGGAATTTGAATCAACAAATACACATTCCATATAAGTGAATGTGCACTGTATTTGAAAATCTTGAATCTGAATGAGTCGAATAATGCTGATACAAAGCTAAAATATATGATGAATGACACATTATACATAATTATATATAAAAAAACACAATCATAAACGATTGTATAGATCATACTTGGTACACAACAATGCATGTAAATCAAGATACACGCCATGTATCTGAATTTAAAATGAAATTCAGATTCAATACATATCAAACAAAACTAAAAAATATAATTAAAATAAGAAAATTCAAATAGTCAAAACTGAATCAGAAGAACAGAAACCTAATACATCTTATTTTGACAAAAAAAAAAGTCAAAAAAAGCTTTTCATTAAAACTCCAAAAATAAAATCCAATTTTTTTACCTACCAAGATCATAAAATCTATTTTTTTCAAACTCATCGTCAATTGATCTTCATCCACAGAACTTTCAAAACCCATAACACAAGAAAAAAATTGATCGTCAATTGATTTTTCCAAATTCACCGTCAATTGATCTTCAATTGGAAGGGATCACACAAGAAAAAATGGGCTTAATGCAATCATTTTAAATTGTAACCACCTCCTCAAAATATGAGGAGCAATATTAGCAAAAATACAATACAATGGTATAATGGATATTGTACATGTGTCAACTCATGGGGCTTTTGATGGGGCTTAAAATTTGGGGCTTAAAAATCATTATTTTATATATATATGGGGGGCGATGGGGTGCGCCCGTGCGCACCCCGTGCGCCCCCCGTCGTCGACCGTGCGATCGACGATACGTCGATCGCACGGTCGACGTTTTTTTTTTTTTTTTTAAAAAAAAAAACGATCGAGAGACTCTCTCTCTCGCTGTTCTCTCTCTCTCTCTCTCTCTCTCTCTCTCTCTCTCTCGAAACCCCCGTCTCTCTCTCGAAACCACTCTCTCTCTCTCGTCGACGACGACGACGAAATCGACCCCCGTCGACGACGACCGCGACCCCGTCACCCTCGTCGACGTCCGTCACCCCCGTCGACGTCGCCCCCGTCACCCCCATCGACGACGACCGCGACCGACCCCCGTCGACGACGACCGCGACCCCCGTCGACGACTGCACGGACCGACCCCCGTCGACGACGACCGCGACCGACTGCACGGACCGACCCCCGTCGCCCCCGTCGACCCCCGTCACCCCCGTCGACCCCCGTCGACGTCGCCCCAGTCGCCCGACGGGGGTCGTGGTCGTCGTCGACGGGGGTCGGTCCGTGCAGTCGGTCGCGGTCGTCGTCGACGGGAGCGACGGGGGTCGATCAGTGCAATCGTCGACAGGGGTCGCGGTCGTCGTCGACGGGGGTCGGTCGCGGTCGCGATCGTCGTTGATGGGGGTGACGGGGGCGACGTCGACGGGGGTGACGGGGGTCGACGGGGTCGACGGGGGTTTCGAGAGAGGGTCGACGGGGGTTTCGAGAGAGAGAGAGAGAGAGGTCGACGGGTTTCGAGAGAGTTCGAGAGAGATTTTTTTTTTTTAATTGACCGTCCGATCGAGGTCCATCGATCGGACGGTCCGAAAACGGGGCGCACGATGGGGTGCACCGTGCGCACGGTCGCACCCCATCGTCCGTGTATATATATATATATATATATCAATAATGATTTGTAGGCCTCAATTAATAGATCCCATCATAAGCCCTATGAGGTGGCAAGTTTGAATTATCCATATTACCCCCCTAACTAATCTCACCGTTTTTTTCCATAACCGGTCCAATAAATGTTGAGGCAGTTACGATTTGGCTGATTGTTTCCCTTTTTGAAGATATCAATTCAATTGCACGTTCAAAAAAATAAAAAATCATGGGTTTCCTCTTTTTTTATACCGATTGATCTGTCGTAACGAAAATAAACAACAATTTCATTTTTCAATCAGATCTGATCGGCGGAGAAGAGAAGATTTCAACGTTTTTTTTTTTTTGTGCGATTTGATTGTGGTGCAAACATCCAGGTTAGGCCTTTTTGGACCCAAAAAATCACGATTTGTAATGTTTAGATCCAGATTGATCGGTGTAAATGAAAACAAATTTCGAAATCATTTTTTTCAGTTTGATCGATGGAGAATATAAGAATTACACGATTCATTTATTTTGTTTGCGACCTGATTGTGGTGCAAACAATGACGATTCATTCAGGTTAGGCCTTTTTTATCTCAATAAAACATGTTGATTTGATTTTTCGTCATTCTTTTGAATCATCATATACATGTATTGAATCTGAATTTAATTTAAATTCAGATACATGGTCTGTATCTTGATTTATATGCTTATTTGTGTACTAAGTATGATATGTACAATCGTTTATGTTTGTATGTTTGTGAATAATTATGCATATTGTATCATTCACCATATTTTTTAGCTTTGTATCAGTATTATTCGACTCATTTAGATTCAAAATTTTTCAATAGTTAGTTGAACTTTGCATGATACAGTGCACATTCACTAGTATGGAATGTGTTTTTGTTAAATTCAGATACATGTTGTGTATCTGAATTTAGATGCATTTTTGTGTTTTATGTACGATCTGTATAATCGGTATTTAGTGGTGTGTATGTGTATATTTATGCATATTGAGTCATTCAGCATATTTTTTAGCTTTGAATGATCATTATTGAACTCATCAGAATCAATATTCAGTAGTATCGAATGTGTAGTTGTTAATTGAAATTCTAGAGACACGTGTATCTTGAATTTGTTTTTCAGCTCAATTTTAAGTTTGATATTTTATTTCTATAGATTTGATTAATGTGTATCTGATAAATATTTAATTGCTTATTGCCGTATATATATAAAGACTTGAAAGACTTTTATTGAAAATCTATGCACTGCTCATTAGCATATAGACCATAAATTGTTTGTTTGGATTTAAGATACAGTACTGTATCTTAATTATATAACCTGTGACAACGTTTCTTATTTTTTCAGCATGCGGTGATGATGATTTTAGGGATGACACATGCGAAAAATCAATCTATTTGGAAGACATTAATGATTCATGTGCTCTGGAAACCAGAAGGAACTGTCTGATTTGGCTGATCAGCAAAATGTAGATGAGATTGTAGCATGCGCAGAACAGTCTATTCCATATATTGGGATGTGTTTTCATTCTGAAGATGTGATGCGGTTATTTTATAATAATTTTGCTCACAAGGTTGGATTTGGCATCGCCAAAATTCATGAAAAAAATGATGAAAATGGAAGGCAAAAGTTGATGTTTGGATACAAAATTCTGTATTCAAAGTATTGTTGATGTTTGATGAACAACTGATTGGTTTTTTGTTCTGTGTTTAAGATCATATATGATACAATTCAGATGTACTTGAATTTGAAAGTGTATCTAAAAGTTTTATTAGACATCTATATAAATTACAAATACAATGTCTATTGTGTGTGGAATGTATTTGCTTATTGTGAGGTGTTTATGAAAAAAAAAACAGGTTTTCTGATTTACTTTCATCTGAGAAGATGAATTGTATCTTACAATGTGATGAGCATGTGAACTGCACCTGGTATATATGATGTGGATAAGAAGTGAAACATGTAGCTTGTTCTCTATACTTAACAAAATCTTGGACTTTTTATTAAGTGTATCTTAATTCGAAATGAATCATATAAGATTGGTTATATCTGTCACATAGTAAATAATTGGTACTACCTGAAAACCTGTCAAAGTAAATTTGTAGTGTATCTGAATTTGAAATGTGTATCTGAAAACCTGTATAATTTGCATAACAAAAGGTGATTCATATATGAAATTGTGATGTGTTTTGACTTTGTTATGTGTATCTGCAAAATTGTAATGGATGTAGAAAATGAACCACGTATATCTGATAACAACAAACATTATGACAATGTAAAATGAAGTTCACAAACACATTGACATAACACATTATAACATCAAATGTGTTGAACAAACAGCCCTCTGCAATATTCGGTAGTATCAAATATGTAGATGTTAATTCCAATTCCAGATACATGTGTATCTTGATGTTGTTTCCAGCCCAATTGAAGTTTGATTTATTATTTATATGGATTTGATTGATGCCTATCTGATTAATATTTAATTGCTTATTGTCGTATTTATATAAAGGCTTGAATGACTTTCATTGAAAATCTATGTGTGTTTTGCTAATTAGCTTGTAGACCATGAAATTGTTTATTTTTTTGTTAAGATACAGTATTGTATCTTAATTATATAACATGTGACAACTTCCTAATTTTTCAGCAGGCAGTGATGACGATTGTATGGATGATACATGTGAAGACTCAATTCATTTGGAAGACATCCATGATGCATGTGATCTGGAAACGTTTCAAATATTCTGTGTAATTCATTTGGAAGACTCAATTTTTATTAGCTTCCCACCAATGTTGAAGCTGTTGGACTTATGGTCGAATGATTGGATGATGGACAAGACATCATCATTATTTTTCTTCATTTTGTTGTAATCGTATGATCGATCAATGAAGGATTTGAATAAATTCCAGAATGAAGTTCTTTGAATGCCTCCTGCTCAACTCCGATGTTGCAAACGTTTCAAATATTATGTGTAATGTAGATCTATACTGCGGATAGTATGTGCGGTTCCTTCATTGTTAAGCAATTCTGTCTTTTTTAGATTCTGCATAATACGTTTAATATTCAATTGCCAAAAATTGTCATTTGAGAAATCATATTGATACACATCCAGATACAATTGATATGCCTATTACAATGAAATACATATGCAATTTATTCTTTTAAGATACATATGTATCTTAAAACATAAATCAGTAGTTCACAAACAAAATGCAGAGGTTTATATTTCTGATACATGCATAACAGTGACATTCCACACCAATAAATGATGTTTGTTATTTCAGATACAACTTAGGCTTCACATATGCATAACATTTCTAAATACACTGGGTATCAGACTCATGAATCTGAAAGACAGATACACTAAATTCAATTTCAGATTGTGGGTGCCCCATGTTAACCTTATCCATTGCGTCACATTTTCAGATACACTACTTGTTTGGATAACAGAATCATGTATCTGAAAGTTAGATTTGTTTGTATTACTACAGAATAAAAATTAATTCCAGATACACTATTTTGTTTGATTTTCAGATTCACTAATCGAAAATACAAAATTGTTTATATTGCTAAAAAATAAAATTAATTCCACATTCACTATATATTTGGTTTTCTGATTTATGTATCTGAAATACTACTAATTTGTTCATATTGCTAAAAAAAATTCAGATTCATGTATCTGAAATACTGATTTGTTTAAAAAACAAAAAAAATCCAGATAAACTAATTTGTTCGGATTTCTGATTCATGTATCTGGAATTGTGTCGTCTCATATTTTGATCATGCAAATAAGATATTTTTCGTATAAGACATGGAATAAATCCACCCGATCGTCATGTTTTTTATAGAAAAAAAAACGTTGATAAGGAAGAGTTGATTGTGGGAAGAAATCTAACTTTTATTCTTCGCCATTGTCGACGATTAGGTTGGGGAAGAGAAAGGATTATATTGTCTCTTGAAAACTGATTTTTCTTTTTTTTTTTGGTGGTGTTCGAATGTTTTCGTCCAATTCTGAAACCCTAACTTTTTAATTTTTTTGAAATATGATTATTCGGTGGAGATGATTGCAATTCGTTTGGTCGTGTGATTTTTGGGATTCTGAAAACGATGATTAATGGAGGTATTAATTGGAGCCAATTTTTAAATTGCTCATGAGGGTATTATAGTAATTGTTTTTTTTATAGTTTGAAAAAGTCAATCAAGCAACCAATAGGATTGTGCCACCTAATGGGGCTTACCAATGGGGCCTAATTTCTGGAGCCTAGGTAGCAGCACTGATATATATATATATATATACTTAATTAACGAGGGAAATTGGATTTGAGTCTTACTGTTTGCTGGTAGGAGAAGATTTGATCAAGAAAAAAAAAATTATCCACCAAAAAAAAATATATTAGACAAGTATGTACCTTTCAAAACATATTGAGGTGGTAAAAATCACCACATTTTTCTATCAAGTTAAATCATCTAAATTGTGTCAATTGAGACAGTCCCATGTGTTTGTGGGGGCCTATATGTGTGCAACTCTACATGCCTGTTAGGTTCTGATGTCTTTCTTTTTCAGACTAGGGGTCCGAGAAAGGGAGATTAAATTCAGTTCAATTCATGTATGATTGCGGTATAAAATGTAACCAAATAAAACCGAAGTCGAATTTGGTAGCGGGATATGTAGTAGGATAATAGGACAAGTTATAGGATAGTGGTTGAAGAATAACTTATTCCGCTTGTTATACAAAATAACCATGATAAAGTTAAAAGCAAAGAATTTTTTTTTTGTTCTATGTAAAAGCTAGAATAATTTATTCTTTTTTCTTGTTTCAAAGTTAGCAAATGTGAATAATGACAAAGAAAATGTTGGGTATTATTCATTTTTTAGCCCCAATTTCAATTCCGACATGTTTTGAGTTTTTTAAAATTATTATACATCATCTAATTAATGATGTATATGCTTTTATAAAAAAAATTAAAATATTATACTTTATAGAAAATGTGAACAATTTTTAACAATGTATATACATTGTTAATGTAGGTATATGAGATAGAAAAAGAACTAACAAAGCTCTAATGACAAAATATATGGACTTTTATCCCCTAAATTTTTGATAAATTGACCTCAATAACTTATCCTTATGTCAAACTATATCTCAAGCCTCAGTTTATAAAATTTATAAAAGGATAAGTGACAAGACGAGAGATTAGATAACAACTCAATCTTGTTTGTTATAAGAAATCTAAAGACAATGCTGATAACTGTCTTAAATTTTGAATTGAAATGAGGTTTTACAGCAATAAGTTTATGAGAGATTAAATTGGGTTGAATAAATAATTATAAAGAGATCTGAAATACAAAGATCAGTTAATTCTCATTTATTCAGTTATAGTTTATCCATCTATTCTCAAACCCCTCGTATGGCGTGAAAAATAAGCCCAGAATAAAAAAGAATACAAGAGAATAGTAAAAAAATACCTTGATGGTTATACTTGGATAAACTAGGATAAAGCCTGATAACTATTATAAGGAAATGCTAGAATTGCTTATCAGGCCTTATCTATGCCAATAGATAAAAATATCATTCTATGTCATTTTAAAAAATTTATCTCACCTAACAGTCTCACACAGATTTCAAAAATTGTCACATCTATCAAATCAATCATACATTTCTCACACTATTCCCAGGGGTATAGTTGTTATTTAAAAAATCATAAACTCTTATTCATCCTTTATCAACTATTTATCATCACTTTATTCAAAATGAACAAAACAAAAAAAAAAATCATTTTTACATTTTTCAATGAAAATAAAAAAATGCAATCAAACAAAAAATTACTTATTCAGTATGAATTGTTATATATTTTAGTATAGCTATTAGGAACGAATAACATAATCTCACACTCTTTCGAAACAAGGCATGAGAGTTCAAAATGAGGTGTGTAATACATCCAAGGTTGTCCATCACTGTTGGGGTGGTGGGGGCCCTCTCTATGCCCAAAGAGGGCACGCCATCCAAGCCGCCCCCCGCCCAAATAATTGGACCCAAGATAATCCTCTGCTCGTAATAAAATATATTAAAAATATATAATAACTTAGGAAAAAAAAAAAAAAAAGTGCGAAAATTTTCTTATTGACCACGTAAAAAAATGTATGATGTTTGTGTCAAATTAATTTTTTTAAAAAGAAATTTATTACGAGAGATAATTTTTTTTAGTGAAAGAATGTGATTCTCTTTTGACTCTTTCTCACAGCATATTTTATTTTATTTTATTCTTATTTTTCTTCGCTTTTTAATAGTACAAATATTATATTTTATTTTATCATTTTTCAATCATATGAATAAATAATCATTTTTATTTTTTTATTATTTTTTATTATAAGTAATAAAAACATAAATTGGTGTATCAATTTTTTTCAGTTCAAATTCTTTCATTTTTTTAGAGCATCTTTAATCATATACTCATGTCCAAATTTAAAATTTAAGTAAAAATCACTCACAAATCTCTTTAACTATTTACGTATATCAAATTAAATTTTTACTTAAATTTTTATCTAAATCAAGAATGACTCAAATTTTTATTTCAATTTTAAAAGATTATTGTTTTTCTTCAACTTCATATTTTTTTAATTTGAGTACGCATTGATTTGGATTAAAGTTATGTGAGTGGATAAATAGTTGGAGAGATTTTTGAATAATTTTTATTTAAATTTAAATTTTGATATGAGTATAAAATTAAAGATGCTCTTAAAGACATATCATATTAAATAAAAAATTTACTCAATTTTTATATAAAATTTGGAAACAAATTTAAATAAAGAAGGAAATGGTGTTACATATGCACAAACACCCTTGTTAATCTGTCCCGCCAACACGAAGGACCCAAAGTTCATACACGGCTTCGTTTTCTGGTGGAGGCGGTCAACGCTTTGGGGAAACCCGACGTGGATTTTCGTACTGTTTACACGTCATCACCGGCGTCACTTCCTTTTTGTACACGCCATTTTTTGGGAGACTGAAATGACGGTTATACCCTTGATCTTCCGCGGATTTTGGCATATTTGAGGATAAAATGATAATTTTGATGCTGTATTTTTATTTGACTGTTTACTACCCGAACGGAAAATATATTAATCCGGTATCCTTACATTTAGGCGGTGTTTAGCGTAGGTAGGAAACCGGATTTTAAATGCTGATTAATAAGTGTAGAAAAAGATTATGATGATAATCTTTAAAAGTTCAAAAAAATAACATTTAGTTTAATGAAAAATATTAAGCAGTATTTTATATAAGTGTGTTTGGTTAACCACTTGACATATGTGCTTATTGGAAGGGTATTTTGATCCATTTTATAAGTGCTGAATGTTATTTTGATGTTTAGTTGAAATGGAAAAAACATGTTTTTTTGGAGATACTAAAGATTATTCTTTTTTAACATGTAAGAGTTTGACATTTACATAAATTCTACAAAACTGAAAACATAGAAATGTTTCATTTTAACATAAATGCTCCACATAGACAAGTAATAGTCAATCTAATAATTTCATTGGTCTGACATAATAAGCAGCACTGTTCGGATTTCAACACTCTCACATATAAGGTTTTCTCAAATTTCTTACAAAAGTGACTGCTCCATGAAGCTGTTTATAATGTTACAGACATGTGTGGGCTTGTCAACTTCTACATTTACTTGATAGTTAGAATTAAAACCAACATAAAGATAACAAACACCAACAACATTATACAAAAGCATGCACAACATCCGAAAATCATTAAACCCGTTGACCGTGGTCCTGCAGTGCCCTTCTCCACCTTCCTAAGGATTTACGGTTGGTTATCTTGAAACTTTCCCATCCTTCTTCCATGCCAATGCTTTTAAGTTTGAACCAGGCCGCCCCCCTAATTTGACTTGTTCTAAGCATAAGTCAATGAACAACTTTTTCATTTCCGGGCTCCATGAAGCCTTACCAGTCCTGCCATCCATGTTCTACATTCCAAAAAAAAAAAAAAAGAAGTGAGTTTCAAGTCAATATGCAACTTCATCAACATGTCGCGGCTTCCTAAATTGGTAAGTGGTGGATAGTCTTCCTAAACCGTTGTCCTAGTGTAATTAAACCCTAAACATACACCACAACTTAAGGCAGTAAGTCAATGTGACACTTCCTACACATTTATTGCTCCTACAAGAACTGTACATTTCATTTAAAGACCACATTATACACACAAACAAACAGTGCATCTTCTTGCACATAACAAGATTTTTACATGCTTTCTTTCATTTATATTTTTACTTACTGACAATAGGTATACATGCTATATACAGTAAAAAACAAAGTATTGTGTATGCTAATTGATACCTATTGAAAGACCTTTTTTTTAAAACCAAACAAAATACATGCATTACTTTGTTTGTGCAACTCTTGTAAAATTATACTAATTATATAAAACTACACTTGTCCTTACATATAGCAAATCACTAACAAACAGTTTATGAACATTAAAAATTTTCTAGGTTCTATGTCTACTCTCCCCACGCAGCCACTGATTTAAATGATGTATCCAACAATTTACACATCATATGTCAATTTTGTAAAAACTGTTTTTATCATTCACATTCTTATAGGTTCTAGGAGTGGTGTGAGGTAATTCATCACATGTTCTAGTGAAATGAGGTGGTGGCCTTGGTGTTACAGAGACCTCTATGTGAAAAGTTTAGTCTATATATCTTACAATGGTCCTATGTTTGTAATTAATAACATCCTCAAAACACATATATTCATATGAATTTCTAAAAACAATCCAACATTCAGTTGGCAGTGTTGAATTTGATTGAGATGCACATATCCAAGTGGCACTGAAAAGACAGATATACCTGTATATTTAATAGCAAAACATGATAAATGTAATTCATTGTTATTTTTCTAATCCATAGAACCAGCCGAGTTAAAATATTTTAGAAGCTACACATCCACCATTAAAAAATTTGTACTATTGTAATCAACCAATGTTCTACCAAAAATAAAGTTCAAAGATTCCATTAAAGATGCATCATGAGTTCAAAGGGCCACTATATTGTTGGATTTTCAAATGCAAGAGGATTGAAAAACAATTAAATGAGTAATGGTTTTCCCCTAACGCGAAAGACATCCTCCTTGCAAAACAAGCAATAATACATATAGCTGTGGACTTGAAAAACAACTTTATCAAGCCAATGCAAAACCAAAGCACATGAAACAGATCAATGAAAGCCTACATAGTTCAGATCACTAAAAGCCCACATAAACAGATCAATAAAAGCTTACAAAAGCACACACAACAAACCCAAAAAGGGGATGACATTCAGATGTAATGAAAGCCTACAGAAACATGTGGGTATTACCTCGAGCGTTGGCCGGAGAGGAGATCCGAAGAGGAGGAGGGAGATCGGAGTGTCCCGCGGCGAAGGATACTGTGACTGGGGCCTACGCGAAGGAGAGACAGTGAGGGAGAGTGAAATGTGATCCTCGGTTAGGGTTTCGTGATGAATACCTTCGGTGGATGGGAGAAAATGGCGTTTGATCGGGTGTTCTGTGACTGTCTCCACGAGATCCTGTGATTAGGGTTTAGGGGACTTGTTTCGCTAGCAACAGAGAGAGAGAGGGGTGAGGAGAGAGAGAAGGTTGAAAACATAGGTTATATACTGCTTGTAAATAGATGAAAGTAGCCGGGGTGGTATGGTCTTTTCCCAAACGGAACGAGTCCTTGAATGCGTTTCGAGGGTATTTAAGTGAGCCTGCTCAAGCTCAAAATTACCTACCCAAAATCACTGATTGAGGGATGGAAATAGTACTTATTTGTGACCCAACCAAACATAATTAATGCTGATTTTTAGCTTTAATCTCAATAAGCACCAAAAATCAGTGCAACCAAACAGCACCTTAGTCATTTTCATTTTCTTTCTAATCCAGTCACAAAATTTATTGTAAAAGTAATCTTAAGTGCGTTTGGAAACACAGTTTTAAAAATTGTTTTTAATTCTTAACTGTTTTATACATGTTTTTTGAGAATGTAATGATTTGAGCTGCTTTATGAAACACAGATATCGAAGCACAGTCCTTTAATAAAATCCAGTAGCTTTACATGTAAACTGATATGTTTGACAATAGTTTTGAGCTTTTAAAAAAAATTAAAATCGTCCAAATTTTTTTTTGTCAAACGAAACTTAAATGTACATGTAAGAAAAATTGAATCCCAAATAAATGTCAGAGTGCACCCATTTATTTTTTTTATATTATGATATACATGCATTATAAAGTATTGATGACTTTGTTACTCTGGGTGTCTATGACAATTACGGTCAATTTTGGACGTTCAAAATAAATATTCTAATATGAAACAAAAAATAAAAATTAAAAATTAACTCCTCATAGTCTCACGAATTGGATTTTGGATAAGAAGAAAATACTAATTCTTTGGTCCTTAGTCAACTAAGAAATGCCTTATTCTTACCAAAAACAAAAAAACTAAGAAATGTCTTATTAAAATAAATTATTTTCTTTTTATTATTTGTCAAAATCTACCACTCATCAGGTGCCACTCAAAATTCTTGGCAATTAATTAAAAGCAAGCCTTCAACATTGATACCAATTTAGACCTTTCATACACGGTGCAGTATTCTAGGTTAAAACCCCCAAAACTCAATCAAATATGTATTCTATATTAAAGGGTTATTTAGTTTTTACATCTCCTAAAACAGATAAATTATTAAAAACTTTCTCCACAACACAATGTTATTCTAAACCCTTAAAATGTTACTTGACCTTATAAAAACCGAACAATCAACTCTAAAGGAACATTCCATCTCAACATATTTATATTGACTATTTTTACCTTCTCCATGAGTGAAAAAAATCTTTTGGGACTACTAGTTTTTTTTTTTTTTTTTATTACAGAATAAAACATTCTTCTTGAAGCTTTGTCTACGTCAAAAATGAATCTCCAGTAGTTTAAGAGATTTTAAGAGGTTGAAGAAGAACATTTAAGACATTTTTTACTAATGGAGAGGGTAAAATAATTAATATATATATGATAAGATGAAATATTTCCATAACATTCTTATTGATTGTTGGGTTTTTATAAAGCTTGGTAACATTATACGGTGGTTTATAATAATATTATGTTTTGAAAGAATTTTTTAATAATTTTCTTGTTTACGGAGGGATGGAAACTAAAAATAACCCTTACTTTATTAGACGAATACGCTATACATATAATTTAAAAAATAACTAAAAAAATATAAAAAAGAGAGGGGGAAGGATTGCAAAACAACCATTCAACGTTTTCTATAAGACCGATTTACGCCATGCGTTACATCACCCATCTCCAATTTCTCTGACCACGCTTTATTGGATCCTCCCCCAAATCGTGTCCCCACTTGCATACCATCCATTAAAAAAACCCAAAAATCAAACCCCAAAATGAAGACCATTTAAACAAAGAATCTCAACTGATCCTCCAAACCACACAAAAAAATTCTCCGACTCCCATTGAAAATTCTTCCCTTCCAAACCAATATATATTAATCCCACCCCCCGTCCCCCCCAAAATGTCCTCCGCTTCTCTAATCCAACACGCACTCCTCCCGAATCAAAAACCAATCCCACCCACCATGTCCGCCTGCGTCGACCACTCCTCGCGCACCCTCCGCGTCCCCTCCCGCATCACGCGCACCTGCTTTTCCAACACCCTCTCTTGCGAACCCACCACCCAAACCCCCTCCATCGACCACCTTCCCATCCCTGGCGGCGACTCCGACGAAGACGTCGACGACCTCTGGTGGACCCTCCGCGCGGAGGCCGAGCGCGACGTGGAGTCCGAACCCGTCCTCCTCGCGTACTACGCGCACGCCATCCTCTCCCACCCTTCCCTCGAATCCGCGCTCGCGCGCCACCTCGCGCGCAAGCTCGGTCACCCCGACATGGTCCCCGCGGACGCCCTCTTCGAGATCTTCTCCCGCGTCCTCCGCGACGACCCGCGCGCGCGCGCCGGGGCGCGCGACGACCTGCGCGCGGCGCGCGAGCGCGACCCGGCGTGCGAGAGCTACGCGCACTGTCTCCTCAACTACAAAGGGTTCCTCGCGGTGCAGGCGCATCGTGTCGCGCACGCGCTGTGGTGCGCAGGACGGCGCGCGCTCGCGCTGCTGATACAGAACAGGGTGTCGGAGGTGTTCGCGGTGGACATCCACCCGGGCGCGCGCGTGGGGCGCGGGATCCTGTTGGATCACGCGACGGGGGTGGTGGTCGGGGAGACGACGGTGATTGGGGATAACGTGTCGGTGCTGCATAATGTGACGTTGGGGGGGACCGGGAAGGCGTCGGGGGACCGACACCCGAAGATCGGGGACGGGGTGCTTATCGGGGCGGGGACGCATGTTTTGGGGAATGTGAGGGTCGGGGGAGGGGCGAAGATCGGCGCGGGATCGGTTGTGCTTAAGGAAGTCCCACCGAGGACCACGGCGGTCGGGAACCCGGCGAAGCTCATCGGAGGGAAGGAGAACCCAATCAAGTGTGAGAGGTCGCCTAGCTTGACCATGGACCACACCTCGTGGTCTGATTATGTCATCTAATTCACTTTGGGGTAATGTTTGATGTATATGATCTTTTTCTTTTTTTTCATACCAAGAAAAGTTACTTATGAGACCTGATGGAATCAAGATGTAACTAGACTATATGATGATGTTTTGTTGTAGAATTTGTTGTTCTGCAAGTTGATTATTTGAATAGTTGGGAGGGATGTGTAATAGTTTTTTTTTTTTTTTACCTTCATGCTATGAAAAGAGTTTTAGTAACCATGGACCACACCTCGTGGTTTGATTATGTGATCTATGGGGTAATGTTTGATGTATATTTTTTTGTTTCATACTATGAAAAGTTTTCAGTCTTTTATCAGAAACTTATTAGACCTCATGGAATCCAAATGTGACTAGAGTATGATGATGTTTTGTTGTAGAATTTTGTTGTTTTGGGGGTTGATTGTTTGAATAGTTGGGAGGGATGTATAATAGATTATTGTAAAAAAAATTCCTTCATGCTATGAAAGGATATTTAGTAACCATGGACCACACCTCGTGGTATGATTATGTGATCTAAGTTTGGGTAACATATTTGATGTTGTTGTTATTGTTTTCTTCTTTTTTTTCATGCTAGGTTTTTTTTGGTTTTGTTAGTTGTGGGGAAATGACATTTTTATGGAATGTAGACATGTGACATGGTTTGTTGATTTTGAAGGGTGTAATATATCATGGTTTTGTTGGATGCCTCTTTAAGTTGATTATTTGAATAGATGGGAGGGGTGTATGATATATTATAGCAATTTTTCATGCTATGAAAGTAAAGGAGAACTAAATTTTTTTTGGAGGGTAAATGAAATTTTTTGTATTGCTTTGAAATTTACATGTATACAAAAAGAAGGAGCTTTACAAAAGGATTGAGTTTTATTGGGGTAGCTGAACATAGATGGAAGGGAAATGTTGAACAAGCTACATTGCATCCCTAGCCATGTTTAGATCTCTTCCAATAGAAATACAACCAGAATATTAGGCAAGATAAGCATTAGTCCTATTTTGTTCTTCAATACTCTGTTCCCTTGGTATCCAAAAGAATTGTTGCTTTTAGCTCCGACCAAGAGCGAGAGAAGTTCCTGACCATCCTATGAACGCCATGCAGCGAGCAGATCAGCTGGTTAGTTTGCCTCATAATAGATGTGCGTGGCCTTCCAATCCAATAGCTGACTAAGCCGAACCCTAATGTCAATCAGGACCCTGATGGCCAGCCATGGGGGGGGGGGGGGAGGGGGGGGGGGTGGGGTAGCACTAGAGAATTGAAGTTCTCTAGTGCTACTCAATTGATTGTCATTTATGGTATTTATTACTTAGACTAATGAAATCTTGATAGAATCATGCAAGTCTCTTGCCCAATGGTCTCGCAATTAAAACTGTTTTTGGAGGTGTATATACATTATGCTTTTGTTGGATAGCTTGCCAAGTAGATTATTTGTATTTTTTTGAATGGTTGGGAGGGCTATAATTGATTGTAGTATCGTTGATTGTACCTGAAGAAACTTATCCTGATTCAGTGTTTTTAAACTTTTTTATGTTGGTATGCAATGAAGTCACATGACGCCCTATGTTAAGGCCAAAAAAATATATTAGATTGAATATTGTAGTTCATTGACAATTCCATCTTTACTTGTTTTCTTTAATTGTTGGTGATGTTTGTTTTCTCTGTTGGAGACTGACTAGACTTTATAGAATTCAGACATAACAGTTTGTTGTTGTGGAAAGTATCATTGGTACTCATGTTTCATTTATAGTATATTTTATGATTAAGACTGACGAGGTTTGATAGAATCTAAAGCTGATTAGATCGGGTGTTGATGATTTGATAAAGAATTAATGTTTTTGGAGGGGTATATACATTATGCTTTTGTTGGATGCTTTGCCAAGTAGATTATTTGCTTTTTCTTCTTTTTTTGTGAAAAGAATTTTTGAATAGTTGGGAGGGCTAAAATTGATTATAATGCTGTTGATTGTATCTGATGGAACTTATCATGATTCAATGATTTTAATTTTTTTTTATATTGGTATGGAATAAAGTCACATGAGCCCTATTTTTTTTTTATATTGGTATGGAATAAACTATATTAGATTAACTATTGTAGTTCATTGACAATTCCAACTTTACATGTAGAGGTTTTTTTTAAATAAAAAAAAATTCTTTTAGAGCTTCATAAATGTCCTTGGAGATGTTGGTGATTGGTTACTCAAAAAAATGCAATGTGTTTTAATTCCCTAAAACTTATCCTGATTCAATGATTTTAAATTTTTGTATGTTGGTAACTGGTAAGCAATGAAGTCACATGCCCTATGTTTAGGACAAAAAGCTATCTTAGATTGACTATTGTAGTTCATTGACAATTCCAACTTTACCTGTATGACCAACTTTACCTGTTTTTCATCCACCGGAGAAGGCGAGGGAAGCATACAAAACTAACTGTTCTTTTTCTTTTTCCTTGAAACCTTCAGGCTGCTCCATATAGATTTCCTCTTCTAGATCACCGTGCAGAAAAGCTGTTTTCACATCAAGCTGCTCAACCTCCAAATTCATACTTGCAGCCATGCCAAGTACAACTCGAATGGAGGACATCTTCACTACTGCAGAGAAGATCTCATCGAAATCAACACCCTTTTTCTGCCCAAAACCTTTCACAACAAGTCGTTCTTTATACTTGAGTTGTGAGCTATTTCCATCATTTTTTTGTCTGAAGACCCATTTATTCTTCAACATTTTCTTTCTTTTGGCAGCTTTACTAACTCATAAGTGTGATTCTCATGCAAGGATTTCATTTCCTCTTTCATTGCCTTAAGCCACTCTTCTGTGTTCTCACTTTCCATGGCTTCTCCATAGGACTTGAGCTTCCCCTAATCAGATATCATCATATATTCATTCAAAGAATATTTTGTGGATAGCTGTCGCTCCCTGACAGATCTTCTCAATTGTGGCTGTGGTGGTGGCTCTTGAGGTGGCTGCTCCCCCTGGTCTCCTGGATCAACATCATCAGGATTTTATGAGCTATTGGATCATCATGGGTTGGTGGAATTTCTTCATTATTATCATGCACAGCAACATGACGTTCAGATTGCACAGCTTTATTATAATCTTCAATAGTTTGATCTTCAAGAAACACAACGTCTCTGCTTCTGACAACTTTATTTTAAACTGGATCATATAATCTATAGCAAAATTCTTCGTGACCATATCCAAGGAATATACATTCTTTTGACTTGGAATCAAGCTTGGACCTCTCATCTTTTAGAATGTGAACAAATGCTCTGCAACCGAAGACTCTCAAATGATCACAAGAAACTTCTTTTCCTGTCCAAACTCTCTATGGAATATCACCTTCCAAAGCAACTGAAGGAGATAAATTGATCAAGTCCACCGTTGTTCTCATTGCCTCACCCCAAAAGGATCTTGGCAATTTAGCATGAGAGAGCAAACACCTAATTCTTTCAACAATGGTCTGGTTCATCCTTTTAGTGACACCATTATGTTGAGGGGTCTTTTTTACAACTTTTTCATGTCTGATGCCATGCCTGTAGCAATATTCATCAAACGGTCCAATATATTCACAACCATTGTCTGAACGAATGCATTTCAACTGTCTTTCAGTTTCCCTTTCAACCATGGCCTGAAAGTGCTTAAACACATCTAGAACCTGATCTTTAGTTTTCAATGCATATGCCCAAACCTTTCTAGAGTGATCATAAATAAAGGTGACAAAGTATAGTGCACCACCAAGTGTCCTAACTTTCAAAGGACCACACACATCAGAATGTATCAAATCTAGAACATTATTTTTTCTAGATGCAATATTTCTATGAAAAGCAACTCTGCTTTGCTTGCCATGTAGACAATGAACACATGCTTTCAAAGGTGTACCTTTCATGCTGAATAGAAGCTCTTTCTTGAACAAAATTTGTAGCCCCTTTTCACTCAGATGCCCGAGCCTTTTATGCCAAATTTTAGTGAAAGAGTCATTCTCTAGAACATTCACAGCACCCTTGCTAATTTTTGCTTGCATTGTGTAAAGAGTATAAATTTTCTTTCCTTTTGCCACCACTAGAGAACCTTTAGAGAGCTTCCATTTTCCACCACTAAAAAAATTGTTGTAGCCATCATCATCAAGCCTCCCAGCAGAGATCAAATTCAGCCGAATATCTGGTACATGCCTCACATCCTTGAGTACTAATTTGCAGCCAATATTTTTTTCTAAGCAAATGTCACCCATGCCGGCAATTTTAGAGAAGCCCTCATTTCCCATTCGGACATACCCAAAGTCACCTTGAGTGTAGGAAGCAAAGAAATCAGCCCGTGAAGTAACATGAAATGAAGCACCGGAATCAATCACCCAGTCAGTTTCTTGGCCAATGAAGTTAATACTAGCATCATCACAAACAATGACAATATCACCATCAGTGACCGCGGCTATATCTTCTTGCTTTTTTTCACTGCTCTTCTCTTTGTTTTGCTCTTTGAACTTCAACTTTCTGCATTCACGCTTCATATGGCCTTTCTTGTGACAATAGTAGCATTCAATGTCCTTCCTCGAAATTGAGCTTGATCGACCTTTTGATTTATCATGGCGATGAGGAGTCCTACTCTTGCTTCTGCCTCTTCCCCGATTTTCTATCACAAGTGCCTCAGACTGATGAGAAGAATTCGACAACTTTCTTCTTGTCTCTTCATTCAAAAGACTGCTAGTAACTTGACTCATTGTGACCACTCCATCAGGTGCTGAGTTACTGACTGTCACGACCAAAGTTTCCCAACTTTCCGGCAAAGAACTGAGGAGCAATAAGGCCTGCAATTCATCATAAAAAATGATCTTCATGGCAGCAAGCTGATTTACAATGCTCTTGATCTCATTTAAATGCTCTGCAATAGGAGTTCCTTCCTTGTATTTCAAGTTCACAAGCTTGCGAAATAGAAAGGATTTGTTCACTGCCGTCTTTCTCTCATAGAGACTCTCTAATTTGGTCCATAGACCTTGCGCTGAATTTTCGGTGGATGCATGATGAAAGACACTATCATCGATCCATTGCCGAATAAACCCAAGAGCTTTCCTGTCAAGCGTTTTCCACTCATCGTCTTTCATTCCTTCAGGCTTACCACTTGCACCCTTTATGGGACCATACAAATCCTTACAATACAAGAGGTCTTCCATTTTTGTTTTCCAAGTAACCCAATTACTTCCATTAAAGCTAACCATGCGACCAACGTTGCCTTCCATGATTCACACACAAAAGCAATCACAATCTTGCTCTGATACCAGTTGTTGGGAATATGGGCCTGAATGTAAACTTTCTTCCAAGTGTAAATCAAAGAATAATATTTTATCAACTAAGCATAGAGTCAATACTGTAAACAAAAAGCACAGAAAGCACACATAAAATTTTATGTGGTTCCCTCAAACTTGAGGTACATCCACGGGACCTAAGTCCAATTCCACTATCACCAAATATTTATAGATGGGTTACAAGAGACAAATGTCTCACAAACACCAATAGGTGTAGTCCAACAAAAAAAAACCCAAATAACAAGAGGAAAGATCTCACCAAAATAGATGAACCAAAACTCCAAAAAAAAAAGGCTATAACAAAGTCTTGAATGCAACCCAAAAGTGAAGGATGAATGATTGCATGAAGGATAACAGAGAGCTATACAAACTCCACCAATATAAGCTGCTGCCAAGTCTCACGAAAGGTCCAAAATACAGAGAGCCCACACCAGCTATTAATAACCTTCCTTTTTTTTCTTTCTTTCCCTCAAATCTCTGAATGTATTTGTGTTCAGGAGAAGCCAAATAAAATAAAAGTCTTTCCACTTTTACAAGAAAGCCAAAAGTCAACAAAAACATTTAATTTCTGGGTCCCACTAACCACATAGGAAGGACACCCAACATGGACCCATACCAGGTTGAATCCCCTAAACTTATACATGATACACAAGAGTTTGTGTGAGTGATTATCTAATTGAGATTTGATTAATTTAAATCTTATTGATTGTGTGCTCTTGTCGAAATCTGAATGTTTGACATAGAACCATCATGGACCAAATGCAAGCAATATATAAAGAAGCGATATTTAAAGAGGGCAATTTTACAATTAACCCCTTTAATAAAACACATTGCATGTTTGGCCCCAGGGTCAGTTTAATTGCAAAACTGACCCTGGGGTTTGTTTTGACCGGCAGAGCGTGCTGATCGGGTATAAAAAATGTCACATGGCAGAAACGTGATTATCAACCACCGCGTTGACCACCCACAGGTGACGAAATGTGATTATCACGCGATTAAAACGCATGTTTCCAAGGGAGACGTGAGTACAACTAAGTTGATTTTATCTTTGTAAATCAACTTTCACATAATCAGTTTCAAGTGCGAGTTTTTATATTTTAATTTTTTATTTTAAATTTTGCTTTTTATATAGTAAGATTTTAAAAAAATACTCATGTAGAAAAAAAAGTTTAAGAAAAAAAAAAGATTAACAATTTTTTTTTTTTTTTGTGAAAAACTTGAGAATAGGTTCTCTAGAAAAAAGTTTAGTGAAATTCTTTTTGAGAAATACTCATTTGTAGAGGTTTAATAAGTGGGGAACGACATTGATTTTGCATGGCTCTGATGATTTTAATAATTAATGGCCTATGAGTCAAGAACGCCTCCAATGGGAACTGCCCTGCCAGCACGATACAACACAAAGCACGATATGTTAAAAAACAAGCATGACACGGTATGTTAATGACACGGTACGATACAACACGTTAAAGTTTATGGACCGTGTTGGGCTAGCCTTTGACACGTGGGCCGTTTTCGATACGACACGTTAATGAGCACGGCACGATAGACACGGTACGACACGATAATTCACAGTAGACGGAGCATATAATATGTTAAATAGGTGTCTTTATCTTATTATTTTATCATGTATATATAATGTTTTTGTGTATATATAGGTCTATGTAATACATTAATACAATGTTTGTGTGTATAATATTAAGAAAAGTAAAATTTATAATTTTAAAAAAAAATCTATTTTTTTAAATCATGGGCTGGCCCGCTAAGCCCGTGGGCGGCCCATTGGCATGGAGGGCTAGGCACGACACGACCCATCAAAGTTAACGGGCCTACACGGCAATGCCTGTTACCCAGTTAGCCAGTTTCCTCAGACCCGGCCCGTTTTACACCTCTACACCCTGGCAAGTTGTCCTTCACGCCTAAACTTATACAAAATCCATGATCCCAACGGATACACTCACACAAGGTACCTTATATTATTAGGCATGTTCTCTTTATTAATAATATTGAGGCCATGCCTACCACTTAATAAAAAAAAAGGTAAATTGTATTATTTAAAAGAGTTAAAGACATTTGTATCCCTGCAAACATGGATAATCTCATTTAAGTCCCCGTGAAAGTTGAGGTATACACAAGAGTCTCTGAAAATTCACAAAAATCTAATTATCATCCTCGGGTTAAAAATTCATTCAGATTTGACAGAATATTTTATCACCATGTAATTGTGTAGATATTATAGTCTAAATAAATAATCATAAAAATAAATTAGTCCATGTAAAGATCATATTACTTTTTATGTTTTTTCATTTTCATTGAGGTATTGATTGAAATGGTTAAAAATTTGAGGATAGTTTAATCGTTTCATAGTTATAGATTAAAATTAAGTAGGGTAAGTTGAGTTATGATTAATTTTTGTTCAAATCAGAGATGTATATGGGTTTTTGTGAGTTTTCAAGGACTTGTACGTCTGCCTCAACTTTGATAAGGACTTATATAGGATTACCCATATTTGCAAGGACTTGGATGTCTTTAACCCTATTTAAAATTTGAAAAGATAACGTTTTTTTTTTTAAATTGTGCCTTGTATTATTGGAATCACGTCTCCTCCAAAAGGAGATGTGTCTCCCTTGGAGATGCAGGCACCCATGCCTGCACGTGGGTGGTCAGCGGTGGAAACGTGATTGGTAATCACATTTTTACCGCGTGATATTTTTCCATGCTTGGTCAATGCGTCACGTGGGCGCGTTGACGGGTCAAAACAGACTCCAAGATAGTTTTACCATTAAACTAGTCCTGGACATGCAATTTGTTTTTTTTTAAGGGGGATTAATCGTAAAAAATTGCCCTATAAAGAGTATATAACAGAGTTGGACAAGCCACCCACTCTTCGTTCTATCATTGATAAATGATATAACACTGAGGGAAAGCTCCATTTGTTTCATCATGAAAGCGTCCCATTCACAGTTCCGTGCGTAGTATTATCTGTACCTAATAATGTATATAATATATATCATGTCCCCATGGTTTTGGCCTAGCTGGGTCTTTTGGGCTCTGTCCACTGTCTGCTCAGAGTACCTTTGGACACATATTTGTCTGGTAATATATCATTTTTAATGAATATGTTAATCAATATATTAATGTTATATTTTATATAACATATAAAGATATTGTTTAATGAAGATGTTAAAAAGGAGTTAAATGTGGATCGCACGTGTCAGATGTTATCTTTCATACTAACTGTAGCTAGTGTTTCAGCTAGCTAAATGTGGACCTTACGTGATAGTTCTCTTTAAAAAATTAATAAAAAATACATTTGAAAGGTTGAGTGGATGGAGAGGTGGGGCCCACTATTTGTTTGGCTAGTTTATTTAGCTAGTCTGTTGGAGCAACAACAACAAACTAAACATGGATGTACTAAATGAGTGTATAGTTGAAGTATAAAATGCTGACATAGCACTTTAACATCTTATTTAACTAATATATACATTGAAGATGCTCTTAATAATAGATTGTCATTGGTTGAACTGTTCAGGCCTTTAAATAAAAAAGGGAAAAATCCATACAACCCCCTGTAATCTTCCTGATATCCATATAACCCCCTGTAATCTCAATATATCCATATAATCCCCTATAAACACACCATAAATGCAAATAACCCTAGCGGTTAAATTTTTTTAACAGAATTGAAATATTTCAGACATATTGCGTTATCTAAACCATGGTTAACAAATATGTATTCTTTTAACCCCCGAAAAATGGTCAATACTTAAAAAAAACCCCTCATATTTCTAATTTTACACCATTTTAAGGTTTTTTTTTTAAGTATTGACTGCTTTCAGATGGTTAAAAGAATACATATTTGTTAACCATGGTTCAGATAACGCAATATGTCTGAAATATTCCAATTCTGTTAAAACAAATTTAACTGCGGGGGGTTATTTGCATTTATGGTGTGTTTATAAGGGGTTATATGGATATATTGAGATTACAAGGGTAATATGGATATCAAGAAGATTATAGGGGGTTATATGGATTTTTCCCAATATATAAAGGTTTTTTAGTTTTAAGTACGTGTAAACATCTTTATTTAGGGATCGATTCCTTCCTTCTTTATATTTCTTTTTAACTCCCTAACTTTAACCGCCTATTTTCTTTTTAATCTCTTCGTCAAACGTTCGTCTATATACTGTTAGTTTGTGAAATGTGAATTTTATTTTTAAATCCCTCAAAGGAGAGACTTATTATTAAATAACAGATGGACTAAAAACAAAATAGGCGATTGAAGTTAAGGATTTTAAAAAAAATAAGAAGAAGTGAGAGATCAATCCATAAATAGACATGTTTATAGGAACTTAAAACTAAAAATTCCTAAAAAAAATATTAAATAAGACATGTATTTTTTCATTTTTTTGATAAATAAATATATATTTTAATTTTATAAAAATATATACTTTTTTAAATAAAGTATACACTTCATAAAAATGAAAGCACAAGAGAATTACGTGCTAGCATGGATGTGGGAATACACGTGATATTGTCCCTAACTTCTTTTTTTTTGTGTGAAAAGTGCACAAGAGACAACATTTTAAAAAGTTTACTTGGAGTCTCATTTAGTTAGCTTCAACTCAGGAGTGACTTGGATATTTATACATCAAACACTACACTGATTTATCTCAACAAAAAAACATAATGATACCGTTAAATTAAAGAATCTACATATCATTTTTGGCATTCATTTTTATTCTCCTTTTGTTGGAACAACTATGGAAAAATACATTTGAAATCATTAATTCTTGTGTTCATTCTTGGATATCCTGAAAAAAAAAAAAGATTTTTCCATTGAATCTATCAAACCAGATTCTTGTAAAGGAGGGATTCTCTTTCGGATCAGAGTTATCAAAAAAATGCATAGACCTCACTAAACAAGACATGTAGTTTTTCACTTCTTCTATAAATAGATCCATCAAATTTATTGGAGTACATACTTTATTTTTTATGAAGTATGCACTTCTTTAAATGAAACATACACTTTAATTAAAAATGAAAATATGGATGTGACATTACATGTGATATTGTTCCTAACATTTTCCTTTTTTGTGTGAATAGTGCACGAGATATCACATTTTAAAATGTTTACCAGGAGTATCATCTAGTTAGCTTCAACTCAAGAATGACTTTGATATTTATACATCAAACACCAAACTGATTTACCTCAACAAAAAACATATAATGATACCTGCTAGAATGAAATAATGGAATAATGGGAATCCTTGTTTTCCACTTAGGGTTAATCCCTTTATATATACAAATGTCTAGGAGTTACACGTGTAATACACTACACACATTATAAGATAACACATATAATCTAACAGCCCTCCTCAAACTCACGGTGGATCATACAAAGTGAGTTTGCGAAGAAGAAACTGAAATCGAGGAATTGGATGTGACTTCGTAAAGAAATCAGCAAGCTGCTCAGCAGAGGAGATATGCGGAAGCGATAATGTCTCTGCAAGAAAGTGCTGACGAACGAAGTGACAATCGATCTCAATGTGTTTGGTCCTCTCATGAAAGACCGGATTGCTAGCAATCTGAATAGCAGACCGGTTATCACAGTGAAGAGGAGTAGGACCAGTCATAGTAACTCCTAGATCCACCAAGAGACGTCTGAGATGAACAATCTCCTTGGTGGTGATAGCCATGGCTCGATATTCAGCCTCAGTGCTGGAAAGAGAAACAACCTCCTGTTTCTTGCTGCGCCAAGAGATGATAGAATCTCCGAGAAATATGCAGAAACCAGTGGTGGAGCGTCTAGTGGTCGGGTCTCCAGCCCAATCAGCATCAGTGTAAGCCCTGAGAACCAGAGTCGAAGAGGATGACAGATAGATCGATCTAGTGATAGTACCACGCAAATATCTAAGAATTCGCATAAGAGCACCATAATGCACTGATCGAGGAGCCGAGACAAACTGACTAACAATACTGACGGCATGAGCAATGTCAGGTCTAGTGATGCAGAGATACACAAGCTGACCCACGATCTGTCTGTATCGAGTAGGATCTGAGAGGAGCTCACCATCCGTAGGACGAAGCTTCACATTAAGCTCGAGAGGAGTATCCGCACTGCGGGTATCGGAGAGGGCAGCACGCTCTAAAATGTCAGCTGTATACTTCTGTTGAGAAAGCAGAATCCCACGATCACTCTGTGCAATCTCGAGACCAAGGAAGTAGCGAAGAGTACCAAGATCTTTCATCTGAAACTGTCGACTGAGGTGATTCTTGACCCGAGTAATACCAGCGGAGTCATCGCCAGTTATAATCATGTCGTCAACATACAGAAGAAGGATTACCCGCCCCTGCGATGAGGATCGCACAAACATAGAGTGGTCCTGGTGGCTCTCAACAAAACCAGCTGTCAGAATAACACTGCGAAAACGCTCAAACCAGGCACGAGGAGCTTGTTTCAGTCCGTATATAGCCCGCCGAAGACGACAAACATGCTGAGGAGGAGTGCTGAGACCTGGAGGTGGTTGCATATAAACAACCTCAGATAAATCACCATGAAGAAAAGCATTCTTCACGTCCATCTGAAAGAGAGGCCAGCGACGAACAGCAGCAACGGCGAGAAGGGTGCGAACAGTAGTCATCTGAGCAACAGGAGCAAAGGTCTCCTCATAGTCAATGCCATACTCCTGAGTGAAACCTCTGGCAACAAGACGAGCCTTATGTCGTTCAATGGAACCATCAGGGCGATGCTTGATCTTGAAAATCCACTTGCAGCTGATAGGGGTAACACCATCCGGAAGGGGAACAACATCCCAGGTCTGTGTCTGCTCAAACGCCTGAAACTCCTCAGCCATGGCCTGCTGCCACTCAGGGTACTCGACTGCCTCTCGATAAGATCGGGGCTCACGATGGGCATGTATAGCGGTGAGATAGGCCTGGAATTCTGGAGAATAGGTACTCACTGATGCAAAGCCAAATCGGTCAAGTGGTCCAGAGTCAAAACTGAAACGATCAGGTGGATGACGTCACGAGGGTAGCGAGTCAAGGGACGAGGATCCACATCAGAGGGAGGTGTGTTAGCCGTGGAAGACGGAGTACCAGCGGAGTCATCTGCGGAAGGAGAGCAAGGAGAGACACAATAGGGAGAGAACAGGGGACCATGGGGGAGTTGGCTGCAGGAGTGTGAAGGAGAGACGAAAAACCAGGAGAGTCAGCAGTGGGAATGCCAAGATGAGACTCAGGGAGAACAGAACTAGGAGTGGGCTCAAGCAGAACAGACGGCCCGAAGAGAGGTAGAGACTCAATAGGAGAGGCCTGAACAGGAGAAGGCACCGGGAGAGAGGGGGCAGTGTGTGTAAGAAAAAAATAGGGAACATCTTCGACAAATGACACATGACGAGCTATCCAAAAACGATCTCCAAGGATCGTAGCAGCGCGATATCCCTTGTGTTCGAAACTAATCCCCAAGAATACACACTTAACTGACCGAGCGGCCAACTTAGTGTTGATGAGGAGGGAGAGAAGCACGAAACAAGTACATCCAAAAGTGCGAAGTCTGCTATAATCAGGTTTGGGAGAGTAAAGGCGCTCATGGAGAGTCATACCGGAGAGGACAAGAGAGGGAGTGATATTGATAAGATGAACAGATAAGAGCAGCCTCTCAGCCCAGTATGTGCTGGGGACTGAAAGAAAAAGTAAGAGGGAACGAGCGGTCTCAAGAATATGGCGATGTTTTCTTTCAGCAACACCATTCTGCTCATGAGTATAAGGGCATGATTGCTGAAAGAGAGTGCCATGAGATTGAAAGAGAGAACGCATCGTGGAAAATATATTCTCGAGCACAATCAGACCTAAAGATTTTTTTACGAGTCTGAAACTGGGTGTGAATCATAGTGGTAAAGACCTCATATATCTTTGGGACCTCCTCAGATCGACGCAATAATAAATAAATCCAGGTAAAGCGATAGTCATCAATAAAAAAACTATAATACGAAAAAAAACTCTTTGACGTGATATGAGAAGGACCCCCCCAGATAGAAGAAACAAGCTCAAATGGACTAGAGGACTGATGATTACTAGAATGGAATGGAGTAGCAACAGGTTTGGCTAATTTACAGCCCTCACAACAAGAAGAAGGAGAGAAGAAAACATGACCTAAATCACCAGACTTAATAAGGTCTTTAAGACGAGATTCAGAAACATGACCTAACCTCTTATGCCACAACAAGTCATCAGAGGTGACAGTGCCACAGAAAAAAACTGGATCAGGTACAGGAAGATAAAGATACTCCACATAATACAGTCCGCCAATCCGACGACCAACACACCAATCCTCTGCCCTGAACGTGGATCCTGCACAGAACACCCAGAAGAGGTAGGTAATGGTGAATCCAGAATCACACAATCTACTAATAGACACAAGATTCATGCAAAGCTCAGGAGCATGCAAAACAAATGGTAATGAAAGGCGGCCAGTAGGGTGGGATGTGGTGGTGATCGATCCACACTGCGTGATGACTAAAGGAGAGCCATTAGCAGTATGAATCGAAGGGAGGTGTGAGGGTGCAGGTGAGCATGCAGTGAGGATAGAACTATCAGGAGTCATGTGATGTGAGGCACCCGAATCAAAAATCCAATAAGCAGGAGTACCCATAGTAGAAGACAAGGCAAAGGGAGTAGAAGCACCAGAAAGTGACTGCTGCAGAATCAGGTGGTCTAGGCTGACTGATCTGGACAAGCATATCCGAGTGTGACTGAATGGAGGCAATCGAGTAGCAGTAGTCGTAGCGGCAAGGAAGATGATGTCCTCCTCCTTTCGGTTGATAACGCTGCTTAGAAGAAGGTCGTTGTTTTTTCGTAGCAGGAGCCCCCCCCAAGATGCCCTCATAGATAAATGACGAAGTAGACTGACGAGATACCTTCGAAGCCGCTGGTGTCGGAAGAGTAGGGTTGCCGTTGGTTTCTGACATTGTGCAGAACCACTCGGATGAGGATTAAAAGCAGACGAGGACGTAGAACAAAAAAAATCGAGCAAAATGGACTCCTGGATCACCTTAATCGGACTTCCAGGAAGTTATAACCGATTTAGTGATTCGAAGTCTCTCAAGGTGCCGGGGGTGGGGGCGAGCGGCCGGTGGGGGCAGGCAGGGCCGGAGGAGCCGGAGGGTAGCCGCCGGAGTTGACTGAGGTCGGACTCGGGTGGGTGGTTGGCGGATCCGGGTCGGGTCCGGGTCGGATGCTGGGATGCTGGGGTTCGCGGATCCGGGTCGCTGGGCAGGGTCCGGGCAGGGCCGGGTCGGGTCGCAGGGCAGCGCCCGGGTCGGCCGGGGTCGCCGGGTTCGCTGGGCAGGGTCCCAGTCGGGTCGCTGGGCTGAGTCCGGGTCGGGTCGCTGGGCAGGGTCCGGGTCGGGTACCGGGTCAGACGCTCGAGACGATCTGGAACACTCTAGACAGGCTGGCACGAGCTGTCCCAGCAGATCTCGGAAAATCCGGGCAGAATCAGCGGATCGGTGCCCGGGCAGATTTCTCGGGCGCGACAGATCCCGGGTAATCCGGGCAGGGTCAAACGCGCGGGTGGGCACGACGCGGCAGGACTGGGCGCGGCAGGGCGCGGGCGGGCAGGGCAGGGGCGGGGCAGGGCGGCAGGGCGCGGCGCGGGGCCGCGCGCGCGCGCCGGGCAGGCAGCGCGCGCGGCTGGGCAGGGGGCAGCGGCGAGGCGCGCGCGGGCGCTGGGCGGCTGGGCGCGGCGGCGCGCGCGCGGCAGCGGCAGCGGCAGCGGCAGCAGCAGCAGGCAGCGAGGCAGGCGCAGGGGGGCGACGGCGCACGCAGGGGGGCGACGGCGCACGCAGGACGGCGACAGCGACGAGGCACGCAGGACGGCGACGGAGACGGGGATTCCAAAAAAAAAAAAAAAAAAATTTGGTGTTTTGTTGTTTACCATGTTAGAATGAAAGAGAATGATATAATGAAAATATGTATTTCACTTAGGGGTTAATTAGGGTATATATATATTATACTAGGAGTTACACGTGTAATACATTGTACACACATAACATATAACATATATAATACAAGTTTGATTTTTATTTATTTTTTTTTTTTTGTTTAATGTAGCAGTTTTTTTTTTTTTTTAACGTTTTATATGTTGTTATATGATTATACCTGATTAGATGATGTTTAAAAAAAAAAAAAACTGAAAACATATGTGGTCTGAGTTTTAGTATGTAAAAATGACCGAATCTAACATTTTTCAAAACAAAAACTCAGAAAAAGGAAAAACTATTCCCACTACCTATTTTCATTTGAGCGCTAATACACTCGGTCTATTTGCAGGCCCATACACTATGATAGCGCAGGCCCGATTGAACCGGTTAAACCTTCACCCACATTGAATTCCGGTCCAGTTAACCCTTAAAACCCGATGATATAAAAAATTGATAAAACCCAGTCAATCAATCGATTCAATCGATGATTTGACGATTTTTGCTAATTTGCTATTATATGATTATATCATTTTATTAGTTTATTAGTAGAAATTGTGATTAATAAAATATAAAAATATAAAAAAAAATAAAATTTTATATACTAAAATCATGTTGTGATGTTAAATAAAAACTTTATGCAAAGATTTGTAAAATCTTTCATATTTTTTATTTGGTATGATAATTATTATATTTATAATATTATAATAATGTCACGGTACAAATTTATTTGACTCAACGATTGAATCAGTGACTCTTGACCCATTCATTTTTTCAGTTCATTGAATGGTTCAAATTTTAAAATATTGATATATACAGTGTGTGAGATTCTATCATATTGTATGACGTGAAGTTTATTTTTATTTTTTTGAAATGAAAAAAATATATTAATATATATCAATATATACATAATTTTATATAACAATATGTACTTCAATGAGATATCTTATGATTATTTTTTAAAAAGGATAATAATTGTGATTGAGACTACAACGGAGGTACGGACGTATCATTTTCCTTTTCATTTACCCGGAACCCTTTTAATCCCACCACCTCTTATTCTATGTTTACCCAAACCCACGACCATATAAAAACTTGTCGACCCAAAGCCCAAACCCACCACCCGCCCATTTTTTCGAATTAGGAACTCCTGTCGGCGATTTTTTTCATTTCACCTCTCCCTGCCTCACATCAAACCCTCTTAACCAAGCCGGAGATCTAGCCGGAGAAGACAACGGAAACGCCTAGATATCCCGCCGGAGAAGACAACGGTATAGCCTATATCTCCCGCCGGGACTACGCCGAATAAGCCCTTCTCCTGGCACATTGAACATCTCACGTCGGAAAAACAGGTGAATGTGTATTTGTTGTTTTTCAAATTTCTTTTGAAATAAAAAATGATTGGTGATGTTATCAGTGATATTGTTGACGATGTTTTTAGTGTAAAAATTTAGTTTTTTTGGATAGGTTTTTATGTTTCGAGGAATCTAGGGTTTTGGAATGAATGTGAAACAAATTTTGGTTTGAGAAATGTAGGGGTTTGGAAAGAAAATTAAATTATTATTATTTTTTATTATAGAAATTTAGGGTTTTGTTTTGGTTTACAAATGAATCATGTTATTTGAACTAAAAATCATAGGTTTGTATGTTGAAGTTTGAACAATGTTGATCAATATGTGTATATTGTAGATATCCATAGAAAGCTAACACATAAGTCGATCATATTGTGGAAGCCAGTGTGCCCAGCAGCCAGTGTGCAGAAGACCATCTTTGTTAAATTTTTTTTCCATCTTTTTTGTCTAGTAAATTTTCATCCAAGTATCGCAAGAGAGTGGGTACTGTTATGCATTGGTACTTTGATGATACCAAGAAACTTAAGTTCGAGTTTTTCATCTATGTGCCTTGAATCATAAGCTGGACATTTCACTGTTTAACTGTATTCAGTGCCTTCTAGTCATACATACCATACTTCCCAACTGTTTAACTGTATTCAGTGCCTTCTAGTCATACATACCATACTTCCCATGCATGAAATGATGAATTAAGAAACTTATTAATAATTATAATCAACTTTTTATTCACAAATCTTTCATCGCCTTAGTACATCCAGGACCACTCTTTTGTGCACTTTGTGTCAGCTGATCAAGGGCTAGCCGCCTAGGAGGCCAATTCCACCTAGGTGGGCGCTTAATCCCCGCCTAGACCAACATTGATTTGGATGAATAGGCTGCCACTGTTCCTTTTGCATTGACTGTTTGTTTTATATGGGGGCTCTCATCTTTGGTATTTCTGTCTATTAGTTTACAAAGATGGTTGGGCTATCCACTGGGGAAAAGCATTTTATTTGGGGTGGGATTGCACAAGACCTTAGGTCCGATGGGCGTCAGAGGTTGCATTACCGGCCAATCTCTGTTGAAACTGGAGTCATTCCTCAAGTAGGATAATTTTTTAATATGCATTGATTTTGGTTTTCCTGATGGCACCAAAGGAAATAACATTCTTTTTATATTGCTTGTTCTTTCATTTTTTTGGATGTATTTGTAGGCAAATGGTTCTGCACGAGTTAGAATTGGGGCGACAGATGTAATTGCCAGTATAAAGGTACTAAATTGCAATTTCATTTGATGATTAATATGATGTTCAATCGAGTTAATAATTTTGCTTCTATAACTTAGTGGTTACCCCGTGCACTTTTTTCCATCTTGGAATGTAACATATGGACCATAATTCTTATTTCCTGGTATGATTCAATTGGTATTATTAAAATATATGTCGGGAACAGTATAGGAAGCTGATTATATAATTTCGGTGGAGATATGGTCCGCAATTATAAGAAGACGAGGGTGTATGTAGTCACATCCAATTTGTGTGTATCCCATGAGTTTACTTGCCTTCCTTGAAAGCCTCTTGTTGTTGCAAGTTTCCAGATGACTGACATAAATATTTAGATGATTCTGTGTCTATCTATGCAACAGACGTTTTAAAAACTTGTGAGCCCCCCTAGTTTTTGGCATGGTTGCTGTTGGTTTCTGTTTAGTTACCATGCAGGCCATTTCTTGAATATAGAAATTTCTAGAAATCTTATGAGCCCTCGAGTTCTATATTCATCTTTCTGTTCCATAAGAAGACATTTTTTTTTGGAAATTTCTGCAATCACAACAACCTGTTGCCATTTCACTTTCCCTTTATATGTAATGAACAATATGATCATGGTTCTTTGCACCTTTTTTTGTGGTAGGCTGAACTTGGAAAGCCAAGTATGCATCAACCTGGCAAAGGAAAAATTTCAATATTTGTTGACTGCAGCCCTACAGCAGCACCAATGTTTGAGGTTAGTACTTTACCTTCTCATTTATTTATAATTTGCTGGTAGTATAATTAATGATAGTTGTGCTGCCAGCAACCTACCTATCCCTTCTGCATTGCAAGATTTGATAAACAACTTTCTAAGGCAGAAGTATTCATTACCTTAAAATTTTAAATAATATTGGAATCCCACGGTATGTTATCAATGATATCCCCACTGATGTGGGACTTCTATTGCTTGTGGAGAATCGGATATATGTATGTTTTTCGTTAACATCATCATTGTCTTCCTTTTTTTTTATTTTTTTTTGTACTTTTCCCTTTTGAAAAAAAGGGTGGGATGTCTTAGTGAACATCCAATGTAATAGTGAGACAATGTTTCTCTGCCATAATAACACTATTCCGACATCCTTACATCAATAAATCCTGAGAGCCATATACATACACTGCGACAAACTAAGGGCTTGCCTTATTCAATATTAACTCTTTCGTTCCTACTTAGACTCAATAATCATTCTTGCAAGATGCATTTAACCCATCCCATGAAGAAACCCAAATTACTAAAACATGGGCACCCACCCTTCATCTTTAATCATAATCTCATATAAGGGCAACCTCCTTGTCTGATGCTGGAATACATGCCCCGCCAAATGTTAAACTCATAGACTTTGCTCCTTTGTCCTATGTTATTTTGCATGTATTTTATTTCTTTTATCCCGTCCTATAATCTTGTGTCATAAATTGGATACTCGTACTCAGGGAAGAGGAGGTGAAGAGCTGTCCACAGAGCTTGCAGTTGCTTTACAAAGATGTTTACTTGGTGGAAAGAGTGGGGCAGGTATTATTTCTTGGTCAAAGCTTGATGCTGAGAAGGTTCTTTAAACAGACAGTATAAACCAATCACATATGATAGAATTCACTCCAAATTTCTGGAACTTCTATGAAAGTGACAAAATAGGACTATCAATTAAAGGGTTATTATTTTAACAGTTAAAAGAACAGAAGAAACAAATAAAAATATGTTATGATTACAATCATACTTTTCAATATCTGGTGGCAATAACTCTTTATGTGCTCTTGTTATGCCTAAAATATCGAAGAACAAAAGGTTAAACATACATTTTCGTTTTTCAGACTTTTGAAATTTTTTACATCCTCTACTATTACAAATTTGTTTGTTGTGTATACAACAATGAAGTACGAACATGTATACGGGACATGGAGACAGGACTTTATAAACATGGTGACATGATAAATCTTAAAAAAATGGACACTCTTAAAGGAAAGACGAGAATAAATAATTAAATAAATAGTGTATGTCAGGTTATAAATTATTTGATAAAAGGAAGCGTGCATCCATAAATTATAAAAAGTTCATATAATTATAACAGCGTGTCAACTGTTATCTCCAATAAGATTTAACATCATTTAGATTTGTCATTTGTGTGAGCATAAATAATAGTTACTAAGAGAAAAAATTAGAGATGTGCCGCATAGGTATCGCGTGTCTCCACACCATGTCTAAATTTTAGAAAATTATTTTTGAATTTTGGACGCGTATGGGAAATGTTTGACGGAAGTGTCATTCCCTGTGTTCGATGTGTCAGGCATGGACACGGCACTTTAACTGTCCATGCTTCCTTCCTGGATGTATAGATTAATCCTCTCCGCGGAGGTGGCAGGTTTATTCTTGTTTTTTTTTTAAATTCAAATGATATATAACCCTAACTATATAGGAGCTAGATGCTTGCTGTATTGTGCAACACCTTAAAAATTACCTATTCATGTAATCTGGTGTTCGTTGATAATGGGCTATGTGGATAACTAAGAATCTATGTGGTCTTTGGACGTTGGATATCTATTTCTTGTGCTAATGCATATTCTTTAGTAAAGAATTGCAACATCATTTGTAAGCAGAGAAGTATCAGCAAGTCGTAGTACTGGGGCGCTTCTTTAATTTCAGTGATAGTATTGTTTAATTCCATTTTTCATTGACCCCCTGCAGCAGAATTATCTTGCCTACTTCTGTTGTTCTTGTAGTTACCTGTCAAGTTGTTTTTACCTCTCAAACTTTATGCATATGAAAAATAAAAATGCTCTTCTGACAGCTGCATGGTTTCCCCCTTTTTTCTTTTGATTCCGTAGAGGTTTAATATAATCAATTTTCTTCAGGGGCAGGGATTGATCTTTCATCACTTATTGTCACTGAAGGAAAGATTTGCTGGGACTTATATATCGATGGCCTTGTTGTCAGTTCAGATGGGAATTTGTTGGATGCATTAGGTGCTGCTATCAAGGTTAACCCATGATTGAGTTATTTCTTTGCACCGTGGATATTTTTATAATTTTCTTTCTGTAGTATTCTTTCTGGAAATCTCTACCCTCAATTGTGTTTGAAATATCAGAATTATATTAAGAGAAACCTCAATAAAGGTTACTTCATGCTGGATAGATGACTCTAAATTACTGGTTTCTGATATATAGGTTAGTCTATCTCATGTACTGCAAGGTGATGTTTACTACTGGTTTCTTTTCATTCCAGGCCGCATTGAGCAATACAGGCATCCCAAAAGTTAATGTCGATCTTGGACCCTCACCGGATGATCAACCGGAAGTTAATGTCAGTGATGAAGAATTTTTGCAGTTTGACACATCTGGAGTTCCTGTCATTGTAACCTTGACCAAGGTGAATATTTCAGTACTTGTTCATTTATCTAAATTAAATTGACCCGGTGATTTGCCTTTCCTCTCTCTAATTGTTGGCATAATATAGTGAGTCCATTTTGTAGAATTTGTGGGAATCCGTCACATATGCCCTTAATATTCATAAGAAAACCGATCTTTCTTTACAGCATATATTTACATATTTATGGCATTGAATTCATAAATCAAGCTCATTTTTCATCAAAATAAACTTTAATCCTTTCTCTACTTTGTGTGAGATATGTTTTTTATTATTCCAGTGTCATTCCTAGTGGGCGTGGAAAAAAAACCTCCATATCACAATATTCTCATGTGATCTCCATTGCTGATATATTCTCAATAATGGTATTCATGAACTCCTAATAACATAATATTCTGTTATTAAAACTCCTGTTGTAGCACATCAAATAGTTAGGGCCACTTTGGTATCTCTGGTCCAAAAAGAGATCTCCTATTTTCCCAGGCATTTTTCATCGAAATGAGGAATGAAGAAAATTTTGCTTGGGTGTCAGAAATGACCACAAGAATGGAAGATTCTAAACGCCATTGAAGAATGAGAATGAATGCCAAATTACCCCTAAAATCTCATATATTTTAGTTGATGCTTGTTCTTTATAGGTCGGCAGACACTACATCGTCGATGCAACATCTGATGAGGAGTCCCAGATGAGCTCAGCAGTTTCAGTTTCCGTGAACAGGCACGGACACATCTGTGGATTGACGAAGCGAGGCGGTGCAGGTTTAGACCCAAGTGTCATCATGGACATGATATCAGTGGGGAAGCATGTAAGCGAGCAGCTGATCACTGTTTTGGATTCGGAGATATCTGCTGCAGAAGCCTCTGCGACCGACTGAGGATGCGCGCATTGTAACCTCAAAGCAGAGGAACTTTCTAATGGTGACATGATTTAATTTCCTCCGTGCATTGATTTAGATGAACTAAATAACAGAGTGACCTTGATTTTTGGTTGTCCATGAGCCTCTAAATCACTACAAAAAGGTGGTCAACCTAGTGAATTATATAGTTTATCTGCTAAAGATATGCAACTTGGGCGGGTTGAACCTGATCCAACCCGGTTCATGAGCGGGTTTAGGTTGAGATTTTTTTCCGTCGGGTTCAATCGGACCCGAACCTCAACTAACCCGAACCCAATTTGGGTCGAGTTTGGGTTTGGGGGGTCGGGCCCGAATTGGTGAAGGTTATTTTTATATTTTTGTTGAAAAGCGATGAAGTTATGTTTAGCTTAATTAAAATTTAGAATATGTATTCATAAATTATTTGGATTTTGTACGTTTTTTTTTGTGGTAAATATACATTTAATTAATTAGAGTTTATTGTGTTGTTTATTAAATAATTTTTATGATCTTTTAAGTATTAAACCCGAGCTTGACCCGAGCCCAACCCGAGCCCGAATTCAACCCGAACCCAACCCAACCCGCGGGTTGAGGTCGGGTTCAGGTTGAACCCTTCAGGTTGACTGTAGCTGAGTGACGAATATTACCAAAAAAAAAAAAAAATTTGCACAATTTATGCAATTATGTACTTCATGCTAAAGTGATTGGAGAAATAACTAAGGCAATGTTTGGTTGTACGGTTGTAAAACTGATTTTTTCTAATGTTGGATTTAAAATTGATTCTGAATGAAACTGTTCCCTCGGTTGGAAGTTGTTCCAGTTTTTTTAGTTTGGTTGCATGAGTGTAAAACGTAGTTTCTGCAAATGTAAAAGCTGCACAATCGTGCAATCAAATGTAACCTAAGTATATAACATTAAAAATTGATTCTCATTTCGCCACAAACTTTCAAAATCTTCCATGCATCCACTGAAACCTCTTAAAATAGTTTATGATAAACCCCACCAAATAAGAAAGGAATCCATGAAACATAAAACTAACACATATTTGAAATAATCCCGACAACCAAATAGGTTACAATTACATCACATGTGGCAAACTAATCATGTAGATTAAGGGAGATTCTTAATCAACATTATTATTATTCAAAGGCAGGCCAGTATCTCTTGCAGTGTCAAGAGAGATTTTTAACACGCGCGCGCGTGCACACACACTACTTTGCTGCTTTTGTAGCTGACAATTCCTCCCTCTTCCTGCTGAAGTAAGTGTACATGACTTCGCGGGAAGGGAGGCTCTCTCTGATCATCGCATCGCCGGAGAAGTTTTTCATCCACCGGAGAAGGCGAGGGAAGGTCATATGATCCACCAACTTTATGTTCACTACATCTTCGATTGCCTCGAACCACCACGCGATCCATCCTATCACGATATCGGCGTAACCGATGGTTTCCCCATTGAAGAACTTCTTCCCCTTCAGATCATGATCTTCTAGTACTTTGAAGCTTTCTATCAGTCTAACCATAGCCTTCTGTTGATCAATTCCGTCGTATCGTGAGAAGTTGTAGATCGCCGGTCGACACTGTGAGAGGTTCAAGAAATGATTAGTTTGGGTTTCATGCTAATTTTTTTGTTTCAATTAGGTTGCTCATATCAAGATTTTGATGGGTTGATGTTCTCGCATATGATGCATTTTGTTTTGCAATAGCTTTTGCTATATGAATTTCACTTTTTAACAGCTTCATTTTTCAAATTTTTTTATATAGGACTAGTTCTCTGGACTAGAATTAGATAGATTGTTCAAAAAGAACATTCTTCATAGAGAAATCACTTTTCACGGAAACACTTTTACATATAATTTCATTAGAAGATTGGATTTGTTCTATCTGGTTCACACATTCACTGAAAACATTATAAAATACATTTTTTTATTTAAATAATATATGCATATATACTCAAGAATGCATTATGAATTGAATGCATTAGTAACATGTCAACTAAACAAACTGAGTGTATCAGCGCCATTACAAATATCGATTCGATGTTAGTATATCATACTAATGTTCAACACAAGAATGCCTAAAAACATTGATGAGAAACTCTGTTATGCATGTGTACATTTTTCACCTCTCTTCTCCAAATTTGGACCAAAAACGGGCGACCGCGCGCTCGCCTGGATCGTCGGGCAAGAGTGGCCTCCCTGATGACCTCCAAGTCTCCTCTATGTACTCAAGGATGACAACAGACTCGGCGATCGCTGCGCCATCGTGGACTAGCACCGGGACCTGTTTGTGTATGGGGTTGAACATCAAGAGAAGGTCACTCTTGTTGGTCAGGTCTTCTTCTATGTACTCAAATTCTATCCCTTTCAGCTTCAGAGCCCATTCCACTCTGCAGCTAAAAGGGCTGGGAACTGTCCCAAACAGCTTCACTTCTCCCATTGTTAATTGTGTTTTTGTGGAGCAATATGGGGGCACTTATGCTCTCAATTTATAGGAGAGATTGAGGTATCGTTTAGATAGATACGTAAGTTATTTTAGTCACTACTTGGAGAGGAAGAATAGAGGTGAATAAGATCAATAAGTTGTTTGCTTGCAAGGAATAAGAGAGTATAGCTATGTCAGAATATGTGAGAATAAAATGATATTGGTATTTCAAGTCCCTCTGAAATTGTGTTATTATACCTAATCTATTTATCTGATATAAAAAGAGTCTACATGTCAAATCACATGTTAAATCAGGGGATCCACATGTCATAACAATTTTTCACATTTTATAAATCCTTATTCACATCTAAAAAGCTTTTGCTATATTGACAAATACTAGTGTATTTTTTCTTTGAACAAATAATTTTTGTTAAAAAATTACATACACTATGACATCATAGTGTATCAGCGGCTGGGGGACCACTTTTGGGACTGCAGACCGGGTTGCCAAACAGATTCTATCAGTGTATCTACGCGTTTTTTTTTTAATTTTTGGAGGCCCAGATGTGCTATAACTGTTACACAATTTTTTTTCCAATCTAAATCTTGTCTCATATGCGTTGATAGAAAATCATAAACTCACGTTAACGAGTTATATGTTTTGATAGAAATTTTTTACATTTTTTATAAATACATCCATGTAAGTATATGTTATAAATTTTAATAAAAGCATGTTACATGTACCTCATTAGATTATGTATACTATTTTTAAAAAATTCAAACACGCATACACACGGTAAGTGGATTGTAAAAGGGTTGCAGGTAACACAATCCATTAATATGTTGATATGAACTTAAAACAACAACATTTAAACAAATTGGTTGGGAAATTCGTATTAATCAAGGATAAAGCAAGTTGTACAAAATATCCCAAAATCTCGCCAAATTCTAGATCTAGATTTTAATGATTGAAATGATCACATGAAAAATAAGGATTTAAGAGGTTAGACAGATTGTCTATGTTTATCCAACAAGTCTTTTTACTACAAATAAAAATGTCTTCTATATATATCTTTATATGAAAAAATATATAATATTTCATATAAATGTGTATACGTATATATAAAGACACAAGGCTAAAGGTGAAGCTCAGTATATCAAAACTCTTTTTTACTACAAGCTATTTGAACTCATGATTTTCATGTTTCATTCCTTTTTAAACTAATCAATTTAAACGAATTTTAAATGCTTCACATAATATTGTTATGAGTCATTATTATCTTAAGTTCTCTATAGTGGGAAGTTCATTTGTTTATGAAATATCATTCATTTGATTGTGAAATATAATTGTCATGTGAACATGCATACCAAATGCATGTAGTCAAAGCCTGTTAACAGATTCATTCCTCCAAGAAAATGAATAAAACTAGCTAGTTTTACAATGCATTTACACACAGTATCATACACTGCTTCGCGTGCAGTCCTATTTTATCAAACAAGTAATATATATTTTATTATATAAAATATACAATTTTTTATTTCTTGCATAAGGTATATATAATTCATTTTTTAAAAGAAAAGTACATATAAATAGTATTCTGATATGCGATACGTGATTTGCGTGCAATTGCAATACCGTATAGTGCAGTATGCGAAAGTATATGCGAGAGTATATGCGGTTCTATAATTTTTTATTAATAAAAAATTATTACGTGTAATGATTTATAAACTAGAGAACTTTTGAAGACACCACAAATCAGATTTTATTTTTTTCTTGTATTTAATCACACACACTATGCAGGGATATAGTTTTGGATAATCATAATCATAATATTAAGGAGAAATTAATTAGAGGTCCTCCCAGTCACCCCCCTATTATATTTAGGTCCCTGGTTTGTTTTAATTTTGCTTTGGGTCCCTATCTTCCAATCTCATTTTTTTTAGGTCCAACTTAACAGTTTCTGTCAGTCTCTCCTTTTTGACTTCCCAAAACACCCTTTAAACCTTATGAAATAACCAGATTATCCTCTCTCTCATGTTTTCACTTTCTATTCGAACTATGGTCCTTCTTATTTTCCAAATCATCCCCCATTCTAACCCAAAATCTGATCTCTACCATCAATTGAAGAACTCCTTCTTCCCCAACCATCAACGCAGGGCTTTTGTTCTTCCCCAATTATCCCTGTTCGTTCAAACCCTAAATAATTTCCCCAATCGTCCTCCTTTGTTCAATCCCTAAAACCTTGACAACCATCGACGCGAGTCCCTCTGTCTCTCCACGTCTCTCCCCCCTCCCTCCCATAGCGGTGCGACCTCATCCCTCCTTCTCTCCTTTCCATTTCAGATTGACAACCCTAGTTGTTAACCACGGTGAAGTCTTCTCTCTTTGAATCTACCACTTCATTAACTGCAATCTCTGATGTTTTGTGGTCAATATTTATGTGAATGTTTGTTCTTTGATGGGTTTGTGATATTATACATAGATACGTTTATTTTTCATGGAATCCTTCATAGCAGTTTATTCATACAATGGAGAAGCACAATTTAATTTAAGTCACTTTGAATTATGACATTCTTGTTCAAACCAACATTCACAAGATGTATAGTGCCAAGCTTATCCAAATGAATATTTTCATAAATATTAGAGAAAGCCTTGATAGAGATGCAGACATAAGGTAAATTGTTATGCTGTTTCTTGTCATAATCACAGATGGTTTAACAATATACTAACAATGTACTCATTTGGTTTAATAGTGTACCACTGAAGATTAATAATATACTTAATATGTTTAACAATGTACTAAATATTATTTTTAATAATGTATTATAGTGGTTTATATGCTTCATTGTATCACATCTAATGTTGTGATAAGAATGAATTGCAGGATGTCCAATAGTGTCCAACCGAACCTAGTTACATCAGTACCTACATCTTGTAGCATGGTTTCTCAAGGGGAATCCATTTGTGGGAGTTCAAGAAGTGGGATGTTGACAAGCATGTTGTAGATATTTAGAGGACGGAGGAAGAAGAAGGCAACATATGCATCAAATCTCCATTAATGAAGATCAGACCGGGGAGAAAAGAAGAAAAATAGGATTGAGTCACAGGCAGATCTGGACGCGGTGTCATTGTATCATTGTTCGAGATGCAAGGGCCTTTGACATAACAGAAAGACATGTAAAAATCTAGTTGCAGTTGAAGAATAAACTAGTTGATCCAATTTGAAAAAAAACTTTATGTTTTAATTACATATTCCTATTGTCATGTATGAACATCTATATTAAGTCAAATTATCTCGTATGTTTATTGCTTATTGAGTGCATGTTAATCTGATGATGCTTAAACTATTGCAAATGTATACATGGTAGTAGGTAACAATGTACTTAGATGGACTAACAGTGTATTGGTAGGGTATAAGATTGTACCCAAATGGACTAACAATGTACCGGAAGTGAATAAGTGTGTAACCAGATGAACTAACACAACTTTATCATTCATAACACCACTATTAATCATGATACAACTTCATTTATAATAATTTATAATACAACTATATCATTCGTAACACAACTATCATTTATAACACGAATATCATTCATAATACAACTTCATTCACAACACAACTATCATTCATAATATAACTTCATTGACAACACAACTATCATTCATAACACAATTTCTACTCATAATATCAATTGGTCAATAAATGTACATTAGATCCATTCAAAACACAACTTCTTGTCCATTCAAGTTATATGTATAATAGATCCATTCAACTTCCTGGCTAGAAATAAAAAACTTGTGAACATGAAGGTTATCCACAGCCGAACGAAGTTCTTCATATCTTCCTCAAACTCAGACTCTACCAAGGACATCAGTTTTTCCTTCAATGCTTCCCTTATGACATAGTTAGCATTGGTAAAATACTTTTTTTTTAGCTTGGAATCCGTTGATGTCGAGTCTATGGCCACCCACTCCCCAAAAGCAAGTAACCCACGACTGAAAAGCATTGGTGTTGAAATAATGGAGACTTGGGAATGAACAACAACTAGATTGTTCCTGCATACATGGAATAACATAGGAAAAACATAAGTTACTGAGAATTAACAATGTATTCAAACAGATTAACAATGTATGCAGATAATTAACAATGTACCTAGATTATATAACAACAAGTAAAACCGATACAAGTTTCCATCACATAAAAATAAATCAGATACACGTATACAATCAGGAAAGATAGTGGGGCAAGTATATTGCCTTAGGCCAGCTAATCCAACAAGGTAAATGAGTTCAAATGCTTAGTTGGTTAATATGTGAATCAAAATAGTCAAGAGTAAAGAAGTCTGAAAACACTCTTTCTAACCATTGATTTAACCAATATTATTAAGGAATTCTAAATCATTCTATATTTCAATAATACAAAAATCACATTTCTAGTATTACTCCCATGGAGAATGAGGAAACTCACAAACAGATATGTTTCTTTTAGCAAAACATGATGAATGAAATACATTTCATTAATAATAGTCATTTAAAAGACTTAGACCATCCAAACCCCCCCCCCCCCCCCCCCCCCAATGATAAGATATCAGCCAACATCACATCTATGGTGGACCATTAATTCTTGCCAAACCCAAAGACGGCATGTTTAAGTGTATGACTCCTCTTAGACTTAGAAAGAAAGATTTCTAACTCTCAAATTGAATGTTGACCAAAGAGGAATTACTGAAGCAAGGACAAATATATTGATAATTAAATCCTAAAGAGGGCTTTCCTCTAACAGTGCTGCTACCTAGGCCTCATAAATTAAGCTCCATTTGTGAGCCCCAATAGGTGGCACTCTCCTATTGGTTCCTATTTGACTTTTTTAAACCACCAAAATGTCAATGACAAAACTACCCTTCTTATAATTTTTAAAAATAATCTCCAACTAGCTAATATCATCATTAAAATCGTAACCGAATCCCATAAATGGGGGCACTATTAATTCCTCTCCCCGAAGTAACATATTTCAAAAAAATTTGAATGTTAGGGTTCCCTATTTGGGCAAAACCATACGAATGAAAAAAAAAAGAAAAAAATTAGGCGATCAAGATTTCAATCCATCTGATTCTCTTCCCCAACAAACCGCCAACAATGGAGAATAAAAAAGGATAGATTTCTTCCGCCAATCGAAACTTAACTGTCGCTTTGTATTTATTTTTATTTTTTTTGACAAAAAAAAAATAGGTCGTTTGTATCCGATAAAGAGGTCACGTTTTTTTTTTTTTTTGCACTTCTTATTAGACGAAATCTTTTATTTTCAAAATAATATATAAAACGATTTCTTTCGATTATCTCGACTCCTGCTAATCTGATTGTATCTGATATCCATTTGAAGAATTATTGTTTCAAATACTTGCATCTGAAATAAAAAAAAAAAAATGATTTGAAATCAACGATTCAGATACATGCATCTGAATAAAAAAAAAAGTGTATCAAGATACATTGTCATTAATCTCTAATATATTATGAGATTGTTTTCTGATACATTGTCTTCGTCTGCCAGTGTATCAAGATTAAAGGAAAAATGAAATTACATTTTTCAATTGTTTAGGTTTTCTCATGTGCATATTTCGCTTCTGATGAAACAAAAACATAAGCCAGATACATGTATCTGAAAATTTTATATAATGTGCAATTGTTTCATGATTCAGTGAAACAAAATCTGGTTAACTGAGCAATTAATAGTAGCCAAATAAAATGTTTGAAATATCATATGCATGTAGATCATGAATTATTATATTATCTTTGATAATTAACATGCATTGTTTGATGAATATATCTTATTTTTTTGTAAACAATCCATGTATCTTAATCAACTGTACATGTATCTGAAAACTTGTTATCAAATAAATATGAATCTGAAGCAATTATGTAGCAACAGAGAACCTAATAGTCACATTACAAGCTATTAACAAGTAGCCATGAATCAGAATGTGTTGTGTATTAAAAACTTCAATCTTATATTTTGGATTACTCAACTGTTTCTGTAAATCCCTTGATGAAAATAGATTAATGCTCTTGTAAAAATTGTATGTATCTGAATCAATTGTATCTGAAATTGTTATATAAAACATGGTTAAATCCTTTGGCTATATCTGAAAAAACAAACATTTGATAGCATTTATTTGTGTGCAATCTGGCTGTTCATATGTATCTGAAATATAGATGGTATATATAGTTTTGATCTCTCTTATATTTGTTTAGAAACTCTTGATTTCATTTTTAAGATACACATATATCTTAATACACAAAAAGACAGTGTTTGTCCACTGTTCGTATAGAAAAGACAATGTCATGTGTATGATACTGTATTAGGCATTTTAACTGCATTTGGATGTTGTACAAATTATGCAAAAGCAAAAAAAGACGAAGTTGCTGAACAAAGAAGAAACTGGGCATAATATCCCGAGTACAGATTTACAGTGCACAGAATATTTGAAACATTTGCAACAATAGAGTTGAGCCAAAGGCATTCAGACATTCAGACAATCTCTTCTACATTTTGCTGATCAGCCACAACAAACAATTCCTTCAACAAACTGGTTTTCACAGAACATAGATCATTGATGTCATTCAAATGAATTGAGTCTTCACATGTGTCCACAAAATCACCATCATTGCCTGGTGAAAAAAAAAGAACATCAACCACATGTTATCAATTAAGATACAATAATGTATATAAAAATCCAAATGAACAAATATAATCTACATGTTACTCAGAACTGTATAGAAAATTCATGAAATGTCTTCAAAATGCCAACAATAAGCAATTACATATTAATCAGCTATATATTAATCAAATCCACAAAAAAAAAATAACAACCTTAAAAAAATGGACTGAATTCAAATTCAGATACAGATGTATCTAGAATTTGAATTAACAAATACACATTCCATACAAGTGAATGTCTAGTGTATTTCAAAATCTTCAATCTGAATGAGTTGAATAATACTGATATAAAGCTAAAAAATATAATGAATGACACATGTATGTGTCACGCCCCAGGGCCGGCCGACCCCGGGACGCGGCAAGTGTATATATGATATCAGTAAACAGGAGTTCAATAACATACTCACACAACAGCTAAAAATGACTACACAGATAAAAGCAGGGCTGACATAATATATACACCAAATGCGGAAGCTAAAAGACTGAATCTGTAATCCAAAAACATATTACAGACTCGATACATAATCAACTGTCCTGTGAGAGCCAATATATACAAAGACATCCAAATAATATACAAACACGTGCCCAAGCACGGAATATAATACATACAAGCGAAAGGGATGCTGATAGCCTCTGATACTCGCGGGACGTGGCGCTACTCCGCTACTGATGAAGTCCCTCGGGGAGCTCCTCCTCCAGATCCGACTCAGATGACACTGGAGAAAAATATTATGCGAGGGGTGAGCCACACGCTCAGTGAACAGCACAACCCATTCATCACAGCTTATATTAACCACAACCAGATATTATTAATCCACAATCACATTACTCAAGCCACAAAATGGCAGCAACTCCGCAATCCAGTGGGTTGCTACCGCCAACCCACTACACCCTCACCCTCACCTCTCAATGGGCGACCAAGGATATTGGGACTAATTGCACAAAACCAGCGGGTCGCTACCGCCACCCGCTACACCCTCACCCTCACCCCTCAATGGGTGACCTAGGCTCTTGGGACTGACTAGGCTGTTGGTCACCCTTGGTCCACCGATAGTCTCTCCCCACTCCGTAGGTCGTTTGGCCACTCCCACATTCAGCACAGTCCTTCTACCAAATCAGGAGGCGCCTACTGATGGGAGCCCCTACACGGGACGACCTTTCCAACGCCGGGGTAGTCTCTACACGGATCCAACGAAGGGAACAGAACAGCCTATCCATCGCATATGATCCACTCGGATCCGCTGACAGCACATCTCTACAACTCTAATGTCTTGAATTCTTTCAGAATTCCACCAGCGCGCATAACCAAGATGCGGGGAATACATAATGACAACTACTAACAAGAATGTCATATTAATTATGAACAAGAGTTATAATATTAATGGGACAAGAAACCTTGGGAGGGCAGCATGAGGTCCCGATACAGGACATCTTGACAACCAAACAAGGAACACGGAGTACCCTAACCCGGGTCTCAATGTTGACCTCGCAAGGCCCCTCCCTATAATATTATACAAGGCATGCTAGCATTTAATTTAATAATCAAACTAATAGGACGCATGCATAGGCCGAGGCTTCCTAGCATGGGAACATGGTGCATGGCTCTTACATATAATCCTAAGGGTATAAGTCCCTAGCATACAAAGTCTAAGGTGACATGCATACTACACATAGATCATGCTTGCATGGATCATAACAAAAACAGTTAATACTAACTATGAGCCCCAGGGGAGGATGGTACACGCCCAAGTGCATGTAACGCCTCCCAAACTGGGTTGGGTTGCCCCACTCACCGGAAACCGGGTCGTTGCGCGACCGTCTGTCAAGATCTGCAAGACAGGGTAGTAACTTGGTGAGTAAACCCAAAAACACTACAAAATATACCAAGCTACACAAATAAATACCCAACACTCGGGCAAAACGTACATACGACCCGTACGCACGCTAGCCCGAGCACCCCGACTCACTCCCGCAACCCCCGACAACCACCCGCACGGCCACCCGCCCCCGGATGCGCCGCCGCGCCTCAGCCTGCGCACCCAGGCGCACCGCCGGGCCCCTGCCCGCACGCCTGGACACACTGCCGAGCCACCCGGGTGCACCGCGCGCCCACTGCGCCCCACCGCAGCAGCCCGCGCGCACCCTGCACGCCCCGCGCGCCCAGCGCCTCGCCTCGCGGGCACCCCGCGCGCACCTCCAAGTCGTTCCCCGCGCACTCCGCGCGCACCACCAGCCTCGCCTCGCGCGCACCACTCGCGCACCTCCAGCTCGCACCCACTGCCCTCCTCACCGCGCGCACGCCTGCGCCTCTGCCCAGCGCCCCGCGCGCATGCTCCTCTGCGGCGCCCAGCGCCCAGTGCTCAGCACCCGCGACCAGCTCCCAGCGCTCAGTGCCCAGCACCCGGGACCCTCACTCAGCGCCCACGCGCACGCCCGCGCAACACGCGCCCAGCGCGCCTACCAGCCTGTCCGCGCTGCCTGCCTGCGCGCATCGCCGAGTGGCCCGAGCACCGCTCGCCTGCATGCCCGGCCACTGCCCGCCTGATGCCCGAGCACCGCCTGCCCTGCACGCCTGCGCGCCCAACCTGCCAGTCCGGCCTGCCAGTGCGCACAGCCCAACCAATCCTACCCGCATGCCTCCCCCTGCACCCCCCGAGCGCACGCCCGCGCGCGCCCGGCAAACTGGTGCGCCTGCTCCCAGCCTACCCGGCTAGCCCTGCCAGCCTACCCGAGCTAGCCCCGCACGCCCAGCACCCGGCACGCCCAGCGCCAACCCGAGCGCATGCCCGCGCGCACGTCCGCGCGCACGCGCGCGCGCGCCCTGCCGCTGCTCGCCTGCTGCGCCTGCCTGAGCGCTGCATGTGCCGCCTGCTGCCCGGGATTGCAACCCCCTTGCCCGAGCTCCTCTACCACCCATCCATCGGCCTCCGGCGGCCTCCGACCGCCCCCAACCACCTCCGACAGCCACCCACAGCCGCCGACCACCACCCAACCTCAAATCCACCCTCCTAACATACATCTATGCAAGGAAAGAGAGGAAAAAGGGGTTTACCAAGGGAAGCAGAGATGCTCGGTTGCTCTCCGCGCACCAAAACCTTTCCCCAAAGGCCTCCAACGCCGGGATCTTCCTTGGCCCTCGAATTGGCCCAAATCAGAGGAGAAAAGAGGGGGGATGGAAGGGCTAGGTTGGCCGGAATCCGGATTTGAAAGCACTGGGGTGTAGATCGGGATCCGATCTACACTTTCTATGCTTTGGGTTTTAAGCTTTGAGGGCTTTAAGGGGCTCAAATGGAAGAAAAGGAGAGAGGGGAGAGAGAGATTTCATTTTGGTAGGGATGAGGAATAGTGGCAACCAAATTTTAGATCTCACTTATATAGCAAGTCACTTAAAAACCTGGATACGCCCCGGAACTGTGAAATTTCGGAAACATTGCCGGAATTCGATGAAATTTTCGTGAGAGGCCTAAAATGGCACCAGGACACCAAATATGCAGTTAGATTTTCAATCGGAGTCCTCTAACTCAGAACGATAGCTAACAGTCCAAAAATTAGCGGTTCCGATCGAAAAACCAAAAAAAATGAAAAACTGCCAGAACGCTCCAACGGTTACCAGCAGGTTAAAAGTGACACATATATAACATTATGCATAATTATACACAAACACACAATCATAAACGATTGTACATATCATACTTGGTACACAACAATGCATGAAAATCAAGATACAGCCCATGTATCTGAATTAAAAATAAAATTCAGATTCAATTAATGTATATAATGATTCAAAGTAATGATAAAAAGTCAATAAAACAAAAAACAAACAATTTCATGGTCTACAAGCTAACTAGCAAAACACACATAGATTTTCAATGAAAGTCATTCAAGCCTTTATATACATACGACAATAAGCAATTAAATATTAATCAGATAGGCATCAATCAAATCCATATAAATAATAAATCAAACTTCAATTGGGCTAGAAAACAACATCAAGATACACATGTATCTGGAATTGGAATTAACATCTTCACATTTGATACTACCGAATATTGAATCTAATGGGTTGAATACCAATCATTCAAAGCTATAAAATATGCTGAATGAATTAATATGCATAAATGTATATATACACACCACTAAAAACTGATTATACAGGTTTGAATATAAAACACAAGAACGTATCAGAATTCAGATACACCACACGTATCTTAATTTAAATTAAATTATGTATAAAAAAAAGTTATATGATGATTCAAAGGAACAGTTAAAAAAATCAGATCAAATTCAATTATTCAGATCGAAAATAGTCTAACCTGAATGGATCGCCATTGTTTCCACCACAATCGTGTAATTCTTATATTCTCAACCGATCAAACTGAAAAAAAAATAACGATTACGATGTTTGTTTTCATTTTCACCGAATAAACTGGATCTAAAAATTCTAAATCATCAATTTTTGGGTGTTCCGATTGGCCTAACCTGAATGTTTGCACCACAAACAGATCGCACAAAAACAAAAACGAAACTCGTTTTTCTCTTCTCTTCTCCGCCGATCAAATATGAATGAAAAAAAAAATTTGATGTTTGTTTTCGTTGCGAGAGAACAATCAAAAAAAGAAAAAAAATGAAACTCGTGATTTTTTATTTTCTTGAACATGCAATTGAATTCGTATATTCCAGAAAAGGAAGTGATCTCCATATCGTAACTAACCCCGTAATTATTGGACCGGTTATGGAAACAACGAAGAGATTAATTGTGAGAACTAACCCCGTAATTATTGGACCGGTTATGGAAACAACGAAGAGATTAATTGTGAGGGGGTAATATAGGAAATTCACACTTGCCACCTCATGGGGCTTAGGATGGGGTCTACCAATTGGGGCTCAAAAATCATTATTGTTCCCCTAATTTAGAGAGATTGTTGTCCTTTTTTTTTAAGTCCTAGAACAACTTATTCAACTCCTAAATCCAGGATATGTTACACCAAAAGTCCCCTTGGACCTCCACAAACTCTAATATAAAGCTTACCCAAAAAAATAAAATGCCAGATCTAGACTTCTCAATTCTTCAAGGTGCCATTTGGATAGATACATAATCAATTCTAGGGTTTATGACTATTCTAGGAATATATTCTTATACCAATGAAATAATTTTTTTCTATTTGATTGTATATTTAATTATTCTTATTGTGAAACGTAATAATAAAATTTTTATTTAAAGACATGCTAGCTAACAATCTAGATCAAAATCACAGAAATAAAAAACATGAAAACTCATAATTAAAATATATATACATGATAATAATGTACTCAGATAGATTAAAAATGTACTCAGATAAGTTAACAATGTACCCAGAGAAATGTTTACTTTTGTTTTCTTCGATGGAAGCCTTGAGAAACTCACATAAAAACACAAATACCACATAAAAAAGCAACATAGATTTCGATTAAACAATACCCTCGAAAAGAAACCCAAAACACAGACTCAAACCACTTATATCAACACAAAACGACCAATTTCAATCGCTCGCTGGAAAAAAAAAACCCTAACCAACACTTGGACTGATTCAACCCTAACCAATCTGCCAAGTACTCATCAATCTAGGCACTCACCTCACTTAGACCTCCACCTCCTCAGCATTCTCAAGAAGAATCGTCTTTGTGGGCTCCCGTCGGACATGATTTCGTCAACAAGGGAGGGGTTCGTCCACGGAGGGAGGAGATCGGAGGTTTTCGCTGCATGTTTTTTTTGGGAGAGAAGAGGGGTTTTGGGGGGAGTTTTCGTGGAGGGAGAGAGAGAGAGAGAGGATAAAGTGAGAGGGGTAAAGTTGACAATTGAGATGGAACACATAACGACAGTTAGGTTAAGGGATCCAAAAATAATACATATTGGGTTTCAGGATCTAAAAAAAAATAAAAAAAATTCAGGGACCTGAAAATAATGGGGAATGACTGGGAAGACCTCTCATTAATTTTCCTTAATATTAATTATAATTGTTTAAAAATCACGTGACCTTTGTAAACCATGTGTCTTTGTCAGCTTGTGACATGTGGCTTTCATTCCACTCATACACCCACTGATCATCCTGTCCACATATTTTTTATTTTATTTAATATAATATATATACATTGTTGATACTTGGTTCACTGTAAAAAAAAAAAAGAAAAGTTCAGAAGGAAAAGTAAAGGACGGACGGACAATTTGACAGGTGCAGTGGATGAACAGATGAAGACGACATCCTGAGGTCGACAAAGTCTGAAGAGAGGGACAGAGAGAGATTGAGAGGGGGACAGAGAGACAGAGATTGAGAGAGATTAACTGAAGGAGACTGACCGACCGAGGAAGGCCGACCTGAAGAAGGAAGACGAGGGTAAACATGTTAATTATTCAAAAAAAATATCTGAATCTGTATCTAAAAATCTAAAAAATATCTGATATCTGAAAAATCCATATTCGTATTTAAAAAAATTATTCGTATCTAAAATTTTTGGATCGGATAAGGATATGCGAAAAATATTGGTATTCGAAAATATTATTATATTATTATTTATTTAATTATATATTTATTTTTTTAGGATTAATATGAGTTTTTATTTTTATTTTTATTCTAAAGCATGTAATATTTTATGTATATATTTATAATATTATGTTTTATACTAGGTAATTATTAGATTTTTTTACATATTTTAAATATTATATATATGATTTTTGTTTTTGGATATTAGATCTTTGGATATTTTAATCATTCCATATTTATTTTGAATTTTTTGATATTTTGTATAATTATCCGTATCCGAATCTGGATTTTTGAATTAGATACGAATACTTATTTTTAATATCCGTCGGATATCGGATACGAATATTTTTTCGGATATCCAGTTTTAATACCGATATAGACCTATTAAATTCATATCCGTCTGATTGACAGGTTTAGACAAATAGCTGGGTTGACCGACGACCAAGGAAGCTTGGTTTTTTCTTTCCAACACATGTGCGCCCGCTTAAGCGGGAGCATATGCGAAATCGGGTCGCATAGATTTCTTTGAAACCGGGCCGCATATGCGGAACCTGGTCCACATATGGCCCGATTTCTTTGAAATCCGTTCGGTCTACTTTTTCAAACAGTGTATATAAGTAATCCAATCCATAAAGTTGTACATTTTCAAAAACTTGGCCAAAATTCATCAATCTACATAATGAAACAACATTTGCTTGTGAGTAGAATGAAACAACATTGCTCTACCTAAATATATTTCAGTGCATTTATTAAGATATTAGCAATTAAGCTTAACAAATGGGAATAATTTGGTTTTACAGTGCCACCCTTACTGACATATTTGAATTAACTGGATCCATATAATATAGAAAAGTAAAACATCTCTGTCGGTTGATGTATTACCCAGTAATGAATTGAGATTTTTTTTTGTTTTTCTTTCTATTAGAAATCGTAATTTGTAATATTTTGATACACTACTCTTAAAAATAGTCTCACTTTTAACCAACGGATCATATGAAATTATTTTAAGGTCATACACAGGATGAAATTTTCATGTAAATGCCAATGATCTCAAATAAAAGGAAAGGATTAAAAGTACGGCTAAAATCATGGCTGGATGTAACTAACATTATCCTTCTTTAATTTGTAATAGTCATACTGCTTGTCAATAGAATTAGTGATGGAAGGTGCCATTATGAGTACACCCACCCAATTGCCAAGATTTGTTATACCAAGATTTCATAGTGTTTTAAAATGGAACCATTCAATGAATCAGAAAAATCAGTCAAGGGTCATTGATTCAACCGTCGGGCCAATCAGATTTAAACTGTAACATAATTACAATATAATAAATATATTAATTATTAACATTAAAAAAATATGAAATATTTTAAAAAAACTTTGCATTAATTTTTTTAACATCATAACATGATATTAGTATATAAAATCTAAACTTTTTTTATTAGATTTCATATATGTTATCAAGTAATTAATTATAAATTTTATGAATTAATCATAAATTTTATGAATATATGTTCTCCACGGTTTCCTTAGGCGGCGCTGGTGGCAGCCTGCGGGTTTGGGGCTCGTGGGGGGGCTGGGGGCTCAGGCAGATTCCTCACTTGCTTGGCGTCCTAGTCCTATTGGCTTTGTATTTACTTTTATGTAATATCAATTTAAATTAGATGGTGTACTGCGCTATTTTAATCCAATTCGTGGTAGCTCCGTTTTCCTTTGTCTAAAAGATAAATAAAATAATGAAGAGCAACTTCTAAGATCATATTCACGCGTTTTTATTTCAAGCCTTCAATTCTTCGTCTGCGTTGGCCTTTATATGGTAGCAAGTCACCTTTATTTCCTTGTGTTTATACAATATAAAATAACAAGAATTAAAACAGACATAGTTATTCACTTAATATTCGTTTTGTTTGTTAAAAAAAAGCTTCTTTGTTCATGTATCTGTATATTTCTCTAACACAAAATAAATAATAATCTGTCAATTATGATAAAATCCTATATAAATTTTGAGATGGAGAAAAATACATAAAAATCCCTTAAAATTTAAAATACCAAATAAGCCATATAAAAAAAAAAAAAACAAATTCTATCCAAAAGTTTCTTCTTCAGTCACTTTACCATATAAAATGACGTAATTATTCTCTAATATAATGTGATCCTTAAATTATCTCTTGTAAGTTTCACATTGTTCACATACAAGGATTGAGAGAAGCAGCAAAAGCAATCTCAAGCAACCACATAATGCTCTCTGTTCATGATTTTCAAGTATTGTTTCTATACAAGGATTCAGCGGAGCAGCAGCTCTATCACTAAAGATTTTCATGTATCCCAGATCATGACAACGGCAATCACTCCGACACCAAACACCACGGCCAGCCACCTGCGGAACGGTGAGTCGATCTGGACGGGCCGCTGCGGCACGTAGCCTTTGGAGAGGAGATGGTTTATCGAGACGTATATGAAGACGCCGCAGGCGAGGCCCATCGAGATGGCATAGATCCAGTCTGCCACGTTGCCCTGCGTCGTGGCGTCAATGACAATGCCGATGGCCACCCCAATGGGGCTTGAGATGGCGAATGCGAACGCGTAGGCCGTGCATGAGAGGAGCGGGCGGTCTGGGATCATCCGGAGGAGGGCTATGCCCATCGCAATGGCAGCGAACACCTTGTGGAGGCTGACTGTCCACAGGACTTTCCAGGCATCTGCTTTGTTTTCTGTGGTTCCATGGACATGGTGTTCAGTAAATGTTACTTGAAAGAAAATGACATGATATGAAGCATACCAAACAAGAACTAGGAAAAATTTCATATCAGTATGTAGTGCGTACTATGTACATCTACATGTGCTTGGATAGATGACACGTTTCCATCAAAATACAATGACGGGATTTCAATCAAAATGATTTTTAGCCCTTTGATGGACACATATCAATAGTACATACAATCACATCGTTTGAGATTTTCGATCAGACAAGCAGCTAATGGAATGAGGGAGCCTTGTCATTAGTTCAGAATTAGTTTGGCAAAGGAAAAATTTGCAATTCAGTATAATTCAGGTTATGTTCGGGAAAAGATAAGGAGAAGTTCTGAAAAATATAAAAAATACAATAACAGAAACAATAATTATAACATGAAAAACCACCGGTTTTAAATCAAATCCATGATCGCTTAATGATGTTATTACATCAAACAATGATGAAGACTTATGTGTTCAAGTTGTAATATTTAAATTTATGTGAAACCATCAATAACACGCATTAAAAATCTACCAGAGCATAGTCTAGTTGAGCATTTTTTTCCATTTTGATTTTAATTAAGCTAAAAAGTTAATTTGTGTATGTGCATTTAATACATGTTTAACTCATTTAACACCTGAATTATCGAACAAGGCACGTGTGGTTTTAACAGGAATAAACTTTTAAAGATAAGTTCACATTTCATAAGTCAATTAATCAATAATTTGAAACATTGGATAACAAAGATGCAGAATTAATTCCTAACCCAACTCCAAACCGGCCTATGGATTATTTACATGAAAAAGGATATCTAAACCATTTGAAATGATGATGTGAAATGCTGCATTCAAAACCTAATACAAGGGAAATAATCTAGAGTATACGATCTTCCATTACGTGTCCATGTGGGAATGGCATATCTAATATGAATGCTGATAGAAGAATATAACAAAATAACAAATAACAATCGACATGTCGCTTACCAGCAACTCCAATGGCGATGCCCTCAAAAACGGAATGGAAACACAAAGCGACGATCAGAAGCACGCTATCACCAAGTGAACTAGCATTGACAAGTGAATGGTTTGTAGACTGAAATCCTGTGCTACCATTAGCCTGTCAATTCAACCAAGAAAACATAGAGTCCAGATACATTAGGATTAGGACCCAGAGAATATTTAAGAGAGAAATAAGGTGTAGAAAATGAACTAAAATTTATCATTTCATCATCTAAATATCCAGAAAACAATGCTCCAGTGGATAGAATGAAAATCCCTACCATGGTATTTGGAAGTCTATCTTCCCAGTACCAAGTGTGATTTTTTAACCCACATCTCTGTCACATAACTCTTTCTTCAAATTACTCACCAGTCATTCGTTCTTTCACCCATCATAGATGGCGACGAGAAATAGACACAACAGTCACAAAGGTGCCATCTTTACGGTGTGTACTTCACATATGCCTTATCATAAGTTCGATAATTATTTGTGAAAGGTAGAATTTCTTTATTCGGGAACAATTCATCTAAAGTTTTAAGGAAATTTTGGAAATATAAAAAATAGAAAAATTAATTATGACACACAAAATTAACAATATCTAGATTGAATTGATGATCTCCCTGACACCATTGATGCGCATTTAATGTGTGTTTAATATGTCTAATGCGTGAATTAATTATGATTTCTTCACGATTTAAACAGGAGTAATACTTTTGTTGAAAAGTATGTATTTAATATGGGAATTAATCAATACAGTGGCACATTAAGCAGCAAGGTACATATGTAGATAGGTCTTCTCACAATCCGCGTGATGGAATCTGGTTATTCCATAATAGGATTTGTTGGAGTTGAATGTATTAAATATGTAAATAACGCATTTGACATAATAGACACACCAACATCAAACAACTATGATCTCAACTGTAAAAGGAATTCTTCTCTATCACATGACGTTATCCTTTTTTCCAATCACTGTTACCTATAAAAAATATATCTTAGAAACTCACATTATCAACTGAAGAGAGATACTTTTCCTAAGGAAAAAAATTGACCACTTGGATGCTCTTAATCTACCCATATATCTGAAGATTCAAGACAATCTATTTTTTGAGTGAATGGTGGGAGCTTGCCACCCAAAATATCAATAAGAGACTGTATTGGTCTCGTTTGGAATCAAATTTCAAAAACAGATTTTCATAGAAACTGCTCTCTACTCTCAATTAGTTTTTATTCATGAAACCAAAAGCTAAAGTTTTTTTTTTAAAGTTTGGAACTGATTATCTAAAAACTGATTTTGCGGAAGCAAAAACAATTTGACAATTGGTTCCAAACAGGAGCAACAAAACATTTGGTCCTGTCAGTGTGATATAATCACTTTTTATAATAGATAATCAGTCTATTAGGCTTCTAGTAGATTGCTCTGTCTGATCATATTGGAACTGAATTATTAAATTGTTGAACAAACTCTCAATGACAATATCAGACTAACCCATTCACTGAATAAAAAATGGTATCCATTTCTCAAAAAACCGATCATGCCGATCAATCAGGATATGTAGAAACATACAAGTTCAGTTTATACCAATTATTCATAAAAAAATAAGACAAATTGCAGCACTAAAAATCCACATATCACTATCTCACCTGATTCTGTGATTGCACACCTTCAAAACCTCTCCTGCCCTTTCCATCCTTAACATTCACTGAAGCCACTGCAATAAATAACAAAACTGATAAAAAACACAATATGTTCACCAAGAAATCCAAAACCAACTCAAAATTCAGGCAGTCCACGATTTAATCAACAGATACACTAATCAATCAAACCAACATCTACATTAAAAAAATTCACCAAACAACAAATACCCAATTTGATTTGAGCTCTATTATACACAGTTCTTTCTAGAGTCCCAAATACAGTCCCATATACCTTGTCACTCCTCTCAAGTCACTCTAATGTGATATATATCTCGTTAGAAATTTTTCACATTTCTTATAAATGATATCATTCAATTCATTGAAGTATATGCTTCATCTTTTAAAAAAATACATATCTTTTTAAAAAAATAGAAGAGTGTTGTTACACACAGTCCCCATTTTCAATCCTAATTCCAGTCTCATATATTTCGTTAACGTCGTATACTCACACTAACGAGATATATGTTTCCATACAAATTTTTTATATTTTCTATAAATACATCAATGCAATTCATTACAGTGTCTATTTTATTTTTTTATAAAATCATGTATGGATGAAGTATGCTATTTAAAAAAAAAATCAAAACGTGTATGGACTAGAATTGGGGTTGTGAGTAACATTATCCACAATAAAAACATGTAAGATCTGCATTTTGGACGGTAAAATGTACTGAATGTAACATTTTCAATTTGATTTTCAAGCGAACCCAAACACCCACCTCCATCGGAACCCTCCGCAACCACTCCGCCCTTCCTCTTACACACGTGCGCGATCACACAATCCGCGACCATCGTCACCAGATACCCAACACAGGCGAGCATGAACGCGAACGGGTACTCCACCTCCGTCAAGTCCCCGAAGGTCTCGTCCGAATCCGACAAGAAGTGCATCATTGCCGTCCCGAGGAAGACCCCGCCGGCGAACTGGGTCCCCATCAGGAGGAACCCCTCGTTCCATTTGAGGAAGTAGGGGGAGATCCCGCCGGCGAAGGTGGAAGCGAAGACGATGACAAGGCAGTAGAGCTTGACGGCGATGAGGGATCTGGACCGGAGGTCCGGTGGATCTTCGCCGCCGTGGGCGGTGGCGGAGGCAGCGAGGGAGAGGAGGAGGAGGAGGAGAGGGGGAGGAGACATGGTGGGTGGGGAGACATGGTGGGTTTTGCGGGAGTGTAATTATATGGTTAGGTGGGGGAGGTCTCTTGATCTAGAAGTTTTTGGGTTTTTCTGTTGTACTGTGTCTGTGTGAGGAGGGGGTGAAGGAGAGGGGATTCTCTGGTTGGTTTGCCGGCTTGGGTATGGAAAATGTTACTGCTATTTTCAGTTATTTTCATTTTATTTTATTTTGGTGATATATTTTCATTTTATTTAATGTTATATACTTTATCTATCTCATATATATGATTTTTTATTTTAAGTTAAACAATATGATTTAGAGATAAGCTGAAAAAATTATCTTCCTCTGTTTGTCTTTGATCCCATAAAAAGTTTGTCTCTGATCCCATAGAAAATTCTTTTGAATTTCATTTAACAAACAAGGTATGACATAGTACCAGGACTCGAATCTAAAATCTACCCTTAACAAAGATAAGCCGTGAACCGTTGTGCTACGACCACCGGAGACAAATCCTTGAGAAAGATTTATCTCTAAATTATTTGAGTTTCTTATTAGTCCTTGGAGGAACTAAAATGAAATATATCATTTAAACCTGATGACTTAAATTATAATATGAAGAAATGATTACTAAAAAATATAACAAAAAAAAAAAATCATATTTATATCATGTTTGGATAGAGAAATATAATTTTTTTTTTTTGTTTATAATGAATAAGTGGATATAACAATGTCAGAATAATGTAAGAATAAATTAATATAGATCGGTATTCTATTAAAATAATTATTTATCTTAAAATAATTTATATTGCTATCCAAATGAGATTTTATATATATAAAAAAAATTGAGTGTAACAATACTATTTGAGTTTGGAGTTAACAAGAAACCGGGTGCATTTAAAGGTGAGCAATTTTATTTTAAAAATATATGGGACGACGCGGAAGCGTCCATCAGAGCTTGGGCGTTAGACTCGGTGGAGTGTAAGGGGGTTCGGAGTTTCAGAGCACAGGTATGATGGGGTGCGAGAGTGATTGGTCTTGGGTGACGCGGCTTCTGGCTTCATGAGAGAAACCTCTTTTCCTTGAATCCGGTCTCAGTGTTTTAAATTTCTTTTAATTCTATTCCTCTGTGTCTATGTTCTATAATCTTCTCATCATCATTTCAAACTCTATAACTTTTTTTTAATAATTTTAAAAGTGACTCATATATTCTACCATTTAATTAAAAAAAAAATCCATTGGGTTTTAATCACATGCAAGAGATTCTGCATATGAATTATTCTGACATTCAATCCCATATTTTATGCATTTTATATTGAAATATATAATATTTATTTGAGCACTTTATAACTCAAAATACAGTCCCATACATACCTCGTTAGCCATCCAGCGATGTATATACCTCACTATATCTCAATAATTCTTTTTCACATTTGCTAAAAAAATGAGTTTGCTCGATTTAAAATAAAACGATATACATTTTTTATTAGAATATATACTCCATTAGACGATGTTTACTATTTTTAAGAAATTAAAACATGTAGGAACTGCCTGTGGTAACAATGAATTTCTTATAATGTATCAAGATCTTTGAAGAGGATCTTACACTTGAGTACCTATTATATTGGAGATGCCAATTGTTTCAGTGTCCAAAAAATGTGTGTCCGGGTGCTCCTCCTTATAAATCTCCAAATTAAATGCTAGCAATTGGATTACTCGAAAGGTCCAATATACATAATTTTCAAAGGGAAAAGTATAAATATATGGTATGGATTTATCCAACTAAGATCAATAAATAAATAATTATCACGTATTTGAAGGATAATTGATATGCTTGATAAAGTCTTTCACTTCTTAGTTTATACCAAGGACCACCAAAGTTTTAAATTAAAGGTGCATCTTTTCTTATTTTTGGTAGTCAAGTTTTTACACTTCATCCTCCTCTAAAAATCAAATAAAATTAAAAGGGATTTACTTAATTGGTAATTGACTACCCTAAAAACTTTAATTGAAAGTAAATGAAAGGTAATATTGTATTTTATTTTTTTTAAAATGTTAAATAAACAATCAACAATGAGTAAATGACACATAATGAAGCTTCTTAAATGGGATCCCAAAGTTTTTGGAGCCGAGTTATCAAGACTATTATAAAGTGTGTGTGTGTGTGTGTATATGTGTGATGGTTCGGATTTTTTTTGTGATTTTCGGTGCTATGATCATACTCTAGTTTATTTATTTATTTGACATTAATGGACATTTAGGTATATACCTAGCTACATTTTTAATATGTCGTATTATAGGACATTTTTTAAAAAAACACTTTAGTAGCCTTTTTTATATATATAGCAAAAAGTAATATTTTACCACGCCCTTTATATATATATATATATATACACACACACCGGAGACGCCTCTAATATCACATGTAATATTGAAACAAAATTTAAAATTTTAATTGTATCTCAATAATGAAATTTCTCTTCGTAAGTATACGAGATTTTATACTTTGGATAAAATTTTAATAAATTAAATTAAAATAAAATGTAAATTTTTTTTTTGCTGATATGTGAAAAAATAAGAAGAACCTGATCGATCAGCCTTGAGTATTACATTTCATTTAATTTCTTATACATTATCCACTTCTTATTTGGGTAAAATGCGTTTTTCCATTGAAGTTTTCTCAACCCAGCATAAACATCTTTATAAATAAAAATATGCAATTACACCTCTTGCTTATAGATTTTCAATTAAAATGGAATAAACGTATGATTTTATCATTTTAATTAAATTTGTATCGTGTTTCAACCTTTTAATTAATTGTTGTGAGTTATTTTTCACAAAAAATGCATCCAAATGCATTTAAAGAGTTAATTATTGTATGAATTAATCATAAAATATATCCAGAATTAGTTAATTATTTTTTTATATATATTTAGATACTTAAGGATAAAACTATTTTTTTAAATTATTTTTTTCTCTTCTTAAAAAAAAAAGTTTATATTTTTTAACTTCGGAAAATGTTTTTATAGGTTAAAAAACTTAAGGGATCGAAACACATTTTATCCTTCTTATAATAAGGTTATTTGATGGGCAATTCCATTGAGTTTTGATAAGTGATCTTTTTTTTCTTAACCAAAACTTATTTTAAACCAACTAAGAAATGACACCATTCTATTTCCATTCATGATAAGATATTTATTACTCATTTGATGATGTCAGAAGTAAAGCCTTCTTCTCTTCTTTTAAATGAATAATTGAATAAAGTTCACATTTATTTATTCTGTAATCAATTTTACGTGATTTACTTGGTTGGAGCACTATTTTGCCAAATCCGTGAGATTTATCTCGGTGGTCTTACCATTCGATCGATATGTAAAATTGAGAAAATCTTTTTTTAAAAAAATGAATAGCATTTAATTAAATCCTAATTCTAATTTTAGAATAAGAGGGGTCAAAAAAATCTAATTGGACCTAACCTGAACTCTCATTTGAATTGGTTTATGATTGTTGAAGGTTTTTATCTTTTAACTGTTGCATAAAACACAAGACTGCTGCTAAACAAATTACCTCATCTCATAAAACAAATAGATACGTCGGGAAAGAATGCCTTGCACTATGCAGCATGGAACATTTCTCTGAAGATATCTGATTGCTTCTCACAACTGAGAGAATGCTTACATACGTGAAAGACAATGATGGTCTCACACCTATACTAACAAAGTTCGTGTATGGCAAATATTCGACCAATGTCATATTCAATACGGTACGTGTACATTTGTAAATCATACGGGATAAATACGAAAAAGTACAGGGATAATTAGATAATTTTTTAGATAATTTAAACATTAGTATGTATTAATGAATTTAATATGCATTATGTTCGGTACGGTACGTTTTGTACGTTTGATGTCTAATCAGATTACTTTAACGAATATTCGAATAAGTACGGAGTACTTTGTTACTATGCTCACACCATTCTTTATCGCAATCCAAACCGGCAGTTGTCGCACGGCATGCATGATCCTCGATCACTGCCCGGATATGGGAGAGGTATGGGACATGTGCGGCAGGAACACATTTTACATCACCTTTAAATGCCACTTGGATACGCTGAGAGCTCTTATTATGAAGACCATTGCATTGTTCGCGATGCTCTTGACCACTATCAACTTCACAACGTCCTTCATGTTGCCCAAAGACCTCACAAAGAAGCCTGCCTTTATAGTATTCCTGCTGTTCGACACCATCTCCTTGTGCTGTTGCATGATACTAGCTGCCCTTCTGCTGTGGGGCTCAGTGGGTGACCCCGAATTACTAATTGTTCCTTGACTTTCATGAGCGGGTACTTGTTGGCGTATGCATATTGTGCATCACTAGTGGTGTTTGCAGCGGCGGTGTATGCGATGATATCTGATGAGTGCCTGTGGCTAGTGATTGCAGTTTGCTTATTGGTTTCTAATGTCCCCTTCATCTGAGCTGAGCGTTGAAGGCCACTTCGTATAGAATATTGCAACCACTAGACAGTGATCTGCGCGCACAGGTATCTACGTACATGTAGGAACATATATATTGCTCTTTCTCTCTATGAATTTCTTTTGAGAGCTCATGGAGGTCAACTAATCTTTGCAGAGGCTGCCAGAACAGAGAGCCACTTCATAAACTATCTAGAGCTGTTGGCGAGGTCAAAGTATCAACTGAAGATCCAAATCCTCTAGGTGGAAAGTGACTCAAGATAGCCATCTATTGGCTCACTCATAGGTCCAAGGTGCCATGGAGGGTGCGCAGGTCATACAACTCTATTCAGGAGGACTGTCAACTCCTCCCCCAGCTTGCACTATCACACATATTTCGGGAAGGCAAGTCCTCTCCATTTATCTGATTTTGTGTTTGTTCATTAAAAATGGATTGTTACATATGGGTTCTTGTTGTTTTAGTGATTTGTTGCCATTTGTTTTCCAGATCCCACTCATTAGGTACTACTGTCACTTGCATTTGTGTTTTTGATTTTTTTTGAAAAGTTGGTCAATGGAAGATATGCTTGATTGGGTGAGTTTCAGTGAGTCATTTGAGTGGAGGAATCTCTAAACTTGGGTGGGTGCCTGGTGGTGGAAGGTTGAAGGAATCTCTAAAATTCTTATTGATGAATTAGTATAATGTGATGTTGATTAGTTGTGCAGTTGTTAATAATGTAATGTGATTCTGGTTATTGAATTTTGTTCACAGGACTTAAATTTAAATTTGTGTCTCTGCAGAAGTATGCAAGCACAGAAAATGGGGGTGGAGTTTGTCTGTTGATAGAGATATTGCTTCGTCTTGGGAAACCTTCAAGGTTAGACCTTCTAATTTGATTGATCAAACAGAGCAATGTATGTCAATTGGATTGATAGAGATATTTTTTTTTGGTAATTTATGTTCTGATAGTACTATGCAAATGTTTTTCTAGTTCAGTAGAATTAGTAATATCTGGCATTGCACAATTTTTTTTTTCTAGTTATGTGGTGCACATTCAGGTGAGTGTAATTGATTTTTAGGGTAATCTTTAAATTTTGTGCAATCTGGATATTTTATGATAAGAGTTCTTGCACTTACCATCTTCATGTTATAGAATATGTCAAAAACATCCTACCTCATGGTTAATTACAAAAATTTTGGTACTTTCCAGTGCTCAGACAAGCAGGACTACTTATATATTTTCAAGATTATACCAAAGGAAGGAGTACCTTCATGGTTAATTACAACAAACGAAGGTAATGGTATTCCTAATATACCCATTTAACAAAGCGTAAGATCAATATTTATTCTTTCACACATATCGTTTGGTTGATGTAATAAAATTTATCGACTAATAATATATACGGTACAGTTTAAAGGAATATCCACCTATACCAAAGATAAAATAAATGAACTGTGGCTTGACTAGATCAATGTATTTTAAGAACACATGAAGTTGATGCTTATATAATACGTTCAATTTTTTGAGGTATTACAATCTCTTTTTGACTGTTCAACATTTTGTTCTTTTACTTAATTGTTATTGAATCTCAGGAGTTAATTATCTATTATTTTTAATAATTTTTAGAAATTTTCTTTTATGTTATCTATGTACTTACTTCTTTTTTGCATTACATTGTGAGGGTCCTTTTGATTTTGATAATTATGTTTGTCATTTCATGTGGTTCTAAAATTTGTCTACATTATTGCAGTATTTTGTACAATGTGGTCGCCTTCCATGCTCGGCTCAAGCTGATCCTCTTGCAAATGAACAATTCTTTATGTAAATGCTTTGTAGATGAGTATCCTACATGATGAAGGGGACACTAAAAATCATTAAGCAAACTACAATTGCTAGCCACATGCACTCATCAGATATCATCGCATACACCGCCGCCTCAAACGCCACTAGTGATCCACAATATGCATACCCCAACAAGGAACCGCTCATGAAAGTCGTGGAACTTAGTAATATTTCATGGTCACCCGTTGAGCCCCACAACAGAAGGGCTGCTAGTATCATGTAACAACACAAGAAAATGGTGTCGAACAACGTTGTTTTTTTGTGAGGTATTTGAATTTTGTGATCATAATTCTTACAATCACAGTTTTTTTGAAAACGTGATCAAAACAACCGTGATTAATGTTAAAAATTGTAATAGTTAATAAGAATACTATAAAGGAAGACTTCTTTATGAGGTCTTTGAACAGCATGAAGGGCGTTGTGAAGCTGATAGTGGCCAAGAGCATCGCTTCCAATGCAATGGTCTTCATAAGAGCCCTCCGCATCTCCAAGTGGCATTTAAAGGTGATGTGAAGTGCGTTCCTACCGCACGCGTCTCATACCTCTCCCATATCCGGGCAGTGATCGAGGATCTTGCATGCCGCACGACAACTGCCGGTTTGGATGACTACAATGAATGGTGTGAGACCGACATTGTGTTTCACGTATGCAAGCGTTCTCTCAGTTGTGAGGAGCAAATCAGACATCTCCAGGGAAATGCTCCATGCTGCATGGTGCAAGGCATTCCTTCCCCCACATATCCACTTGCTTTATGTTTTATGAGATGAGGTAATTTGTTTAGCAGCATTCTTGTAATTTGTTCTAGATACATGTCTACTGTTTAGACTGGAAAGGTCAGGTTTTTGACCTATGGGCACTCATGCAAACCCATTCAATGAAATTGAATCAAATTGGTAAAATAATGCCAAATCATCGATATAAGAATTTTGAGGTGTATTTTTTTGAAAAAATGTTAGACTCAATCACATTTATCAATCAAAACATAGACCTTATATGTTTTTATTTTTTTAAATATAGTAAACATCATCTAATGAGGTATATGCTTTAATAAAATTATATATCTCTCCTTTTTTAGTTAATTAAATCCATTTTTAGTAAGTATAAGAAAATATTTAATGTGGTATGTACAACATCTAAAAAGGTATATGTTTCACTGGATTTCTAATGTGATATATAAGACTGTATTTTGAACTAAAAAAAATTGAGTGTTGCAACACTCAATTTTTAGTGGTTGTATTAACACACCCAACTGAGCTGCCCGACCAAATCCAACAACACTCTTTTCCTTCATAAGTAGCAATAATGATTTTTGGGCCCCAATTGATAGACCCCATTTTAAGCCCCATGAGGTGGTAAGTATGAATTTCCTATATTATCCTCTCACAATTAATCTCTTCGTTGTTTTCATAACCGGTCCAATAATTACGGGGTTAGTTATGATATGGAGATCACTTTCTTTTCTCGAATATACGAATTCAATTGCACGTTCAAGAAAATAAAAAATCACGAGTTTCATTTGTTTTTTCTGATTGTTCTCTCGCAACGAAAACAAACATCAAATTTTTTTTCATTCATATTTGATCGGCGGAGAAGAGAAGAGAAAAACGAGTTTCGTTTTTGTTTTTGTGCGATCTGTTTGTGGTGCAAGCATTCAGGTTAGGCCAATCGAAACACTAAAAAATTAATGATTTAGAATTTTTAGATCCAGTTTATTCGGTGAAAATGAAAACAAACATGGTAATCGTTATTTTTTTTCAGTTTGATCGGTTGAGAATATAAGAATTACACGATTGTGGTGGAAACAATGGCAATCCATTCAGGTTAGACTGTTTTCGATCTGAATAATTAAATTTGATCTGATTTTTTTAACTGTTCCTTTGAATCATCATATAATTTTTTTTATACATAATTTAATTTAAATTAAGATACGTGTGGTGTATCTGAATTCTGATGCGTTCTTGTGTTTTACATTCAAGCCTGTATAATCAGTTTTTTAGTGGTGTGTATATATATATTTATGCATATTAAGTCATTCAGCATATTTTATAGCATTGAATGATTAGTATTCAACCCATTAGATTCAATCTTCGGTAGTATCAAATGTGTAGATGTTAATTCCAATTCCAGATACATGTGTATCTTGATGTTGTTTTCTAGCCCAATTGAAGTTTGATTTATTATTTATATAGATTTGATTGATGCCTATCTGATTAATATTCAATTGCTTATTGTCGTATGTATATAAAGGCTTGAATGACTTTCATTGAAAATCTATGTGTGTTTTGCTAATTAGCTTGTAGACCATGAAATTGTTTATTTTTTATTTTATTGATTTTTCGTCATTACTTTGAATCATTATATACATTAATTGAATCTGAATTTTATTTTAAATTCAGATACATGGGCTGTATCTTGATTTTCATGCATTGTTGTGTACCAAGTATGATCTGTACAATGATTTATGATTGTGTGTTTGTGTATAATTATGCATAATGTGTCATTCATCATATTTTTTAGCTTTATATCAGTATTATTCGACTCATTCAGATTGAAGATTTTGAAATACACTAGACATTCACTTGTATAGAATGTGTATTTGTTAATTCAAATTCTAGATACATCTGTATCTGAATTTGAATTCAGCCCATTTTTTTAAGGTTGTTATTTTTATTTTTATGGATTTGATTAATATATAGCTGATTAATATGTAATTGCTTATTGTTGGCATTTTGAAGACCTTTTATGAATTTTCTATACAGTTCTGAGTAGCATGTAGATCATATTTGTTCATTTGGATTTTCAGATACATTATTGTATCTTAATTGATAACATGTGGTTGATGTTCTTTTTTTTCACCAGGCAATGATGGTGATTTTGTGGACACATGTGAAGACTCAATTCATTTGGATGACATCAATGATCCATGTTATGTGAAAACCAGTTTGTTGAAGGAATTGTTTGTTGTGGCTGATCAGCAAAATGTAGAAGAGATTGTCTGAATGTCTGAATGCCTTTAGCTCAACTCTATTGCTGCAAATGTTTCAAATATTCCGTGCACTGTAGATCTGTACTCGGGATAGTATGCCCAGTTTCTTATTTGTTCAGCAACTCCGTCTTTTTTTGCTTTTGCATAATTTGTACAACATCCAGATGCAGTTAAAATGTCTAATACAGTATCATACACATGACATTGTCTTTTCTATACAAATAGTGGACAAACATTGTCTTTTTGTGTATTAAGATACATGTGTATCTTAAAAATGAAATCAAGAGTTTCTAAACAAATATAAGAGAGATCAAAACTATATATACCATCTATATTTCAGATACATATGAACAGCCAGATTGCACACAAATAAATGCTATCAAATGTTTGTTTTTTCAGATATAGCCAAAGGATTTAACCATGTTTTATATAACAATTTCAGATACAAATGATTCAGATACATACAATTTTTACAAGAGCATTAATCTATTTTCATCAAGGGATTTACAGAAACAGTTGAGTAATCCAAAATATAAGATTGAAGTTTTTAATACACAACACATTCTGATTCATGGCTACTTGTTAATAGCTTGTAATGTGACTATTAGGTTCTCTGTTACTACATAATTGCTTCAGATTCATATTTATTTGATAATAGGTTTTCAGATACATGTACAGTTGATTAAGATACATGGATTGTTTACAAAAAAATAAGATATATTCATCAAACAATGCATGTTAATTATCAAAGATAATATAATAATTCATGATCTACATGCATATGATATTTCAAACATTTCATTTGGCTACTATTAATTGCTCAGTTAACCAGATTTTGTTTCACTGAATCATGAAACAATTGCACATTATATAAAATTTTCAGATACATGTATCTGACTTATGTTTTTGTTTCATCAGAAGCGAAATATGCACACGAGAAAACCCTAAACATTCGAAAAATGTAATTTCATTTTCCTTTAGTCTTGATACATTGGCAGACGAAGACAATGTATCAGAAAACAATCTCATAATATATTAGAGATTAATGACAATGTATCTTGATACACATTTTTTTTTTATTCAGATGCATGTATCTGAATCACTGATTTCAAATCATTTTTTTTTATTTCAGATGCAAGTATTTGAAACAATGATTCTTCAAATGGATATCAGATACAATCAGATTAACAAGAGTCGAGATAATCGAAGGAAATCGTTTTATATATTATTTTGAAAAAAAAAAGATTTCATCTAATAAGAAGTGCAAAAAAAAAAAAAAATGCGACCTCTTTATCGTATACAAACGACCTGTTTTTTTTTGTCAAAAAAAAAAACAAATACAAAGCGACAGTTATGTTTCGATTGGCGGAAGAAATCTATCTTTTTTTATTCACCATTGTTGACGGTTTGTTGGGGAAGAGAATCAGATGAATTGAAATCTTGATCGTCTAATTTTTTTCTTTTTTTTCATTCTTATGATTTTGTCCAAATTGAAACCCTAACATTTAAATTTTTTTAAAATATGTTAATTCAGGGAGAGGAATTAATGATGCCCCCATTTGTGGGATTCGGTTACGATTTTAATGAGGATATTAGCCAGTTGGAAGTTATTTTTTAAAATTATAAGAAGGGTAGTTTTGTCATTGACATTTTGTTGGTTTGAAAAAGTCAAACAGGGAATCAATAGGAGAGTGCCACCTATTGGAGCTCATAAATGGAGCTTAATTGTCGGGACCCAGGTAGCAGCACTGCATAAATAGTCCCTGGGGCCTTGAAATTTCTTTTGGGCCCGCGCCCAGCCCAGCCTGGGCTCAGTCCTAGCAAGCCCATGGCCATCTCTAATTTTGAGTAGATGGGGCGCTTTGTTGAGTTCAGATCCACTCAGGAGTGACTTCGATCGGTTCTGTCAGTATCAAACTGTACAACCTATTAATCGAATTACACAATATATGAGTCGAATTGTGCAGTTAATTTGTTGAGTACATGTTCACTCTTCTATTGGATACTGAAGATACTTAGGAATCCATGCTTTATTCAATAGCTGATTGAATCTAACAAAAGAGTGGAATATGTACATAATAATTGACTGTGCAGTTCGATTCATAGGATGTGTAGTTTGATTAATGAGCTGTACAGTTCGGTATTCACATGACTGACCAAAACCAATTCTGATTGGATCCAAACTTCACTTTGTGTGCTTTGATATTGCTTTATCATATATTATGGATTTATTAATATTAAAATGTTACTTTTTAGAGGTGAAATTATAATTTAGGCACTGAATACACTCAATTAATTAGTCATTCATGCAGGTTATATGAACTTTTTTAGATGAGTATACAGTGATTAAGAAAAATACAAGAAAATATGTATTCAATTCATTCATATATATTTCATTTTTTTGTGATCATGAATGTATAAACTTTATTAAATAATCATATATCTTTAAAAAAATGTATGAATTATAAATTTTTAATATTATGTTATTAATAGAAATGTATAATGGTCATAAAAAATAAATCCATGATTCTCAAAATATTATCAATTTTTTCTACTCTCTTTACACTTCTCACATGTTTTGGTTCAATGTACTTCTATAAAATTAAATTTTACACTCCAACGATTTATCTACATCTCTTACTTAAAATATATAAAAAAAGGAATCACGTGTTTTATCAAATTTAATATATACATCGTTAGTGAAATGAGACTGCGTGTAACATTAATTCCTTATTATCATGAAGGCCAGCTACACTGAATTCTCGAACACCAACCATATTAAAGCTACGAAATCCAAAAAAAATATTCAGTCTTTATTCAGCTGCTGTCCATCTCTAGAATTACTCTTCCAACAATCTTCTCGTGAGTGCTATAAAACAAGAATGACACACCTCTCCCTAACCAACAAAATATAATGAAACCCGTGAGTGATGATTCATACAAAAAGCACAAAAAACATGTCACATTCTGACTTTTTTGGCCGTCCATTTCAAAAGTACACAAACATATATCTCCCTGGGTCATTTTCAGAACCATGAAGAGAAAAGATTGATTTCATCAATTAATCAACAGAGACAATATACTTCAAATCTGCTTTGATTGTTTTTAACAAAACAAAACAAAAAAAAACATTACCAGTTAGTCAACATAGGTCTTTTAAATTATAAACAAATGATTGCCGACATCCGAGACTATAGTTGTTTAAGTTCTTTTTTTGTTTGTTAATGACAATTCGATGCAGATCAATTGAGGGTTTTATTAGATTTTACTTAAGAGAGAATGATTTCGTTGATGCTAGGGATTGATAGGAGTCCTTTTTTTTTTGTTTTTTTTTTGGCCAGAGGTTTCCTCGTAGGTCTCAAGTTCGAATATATCAATTCCTTGTCACAAAATAAAAAAAAGATAGTATGAATAAAATTTACATATTTCTACTGAGTAGATTATATCATTTTTCACTGAATTCAACACACTTAGCCATTCTTGCAATACATTTTGCAATCCCCGTGCACTACTAGATTAAGAAAATGCAAAAAGTAGGTACTGAGTTGAAGGATATATTTTAATTTTTTTTGTTTATCTATGAAATATGCATTTTATCAAGTCATGTTAAAAGACTACAAAAGGAACTGGATAATGACTGTCTTTAGACATTTTTCTTTCCATTTAACAAAAATTTTCAATGCTCCATCATCCAAAAGGACATCACTCGCAAACCTGTCTAATTTGTTGTTGCTATTAATTGTACCTTTTGAAGTAGGGATAAGGGAGACCACCTCATATTACTTTACATCAATTCACTTACGGGAAGAGCAGAGTTTTCATGTCAGAAGGACAAAAAGAAGCAAAAACACAATAGCTAGCATACCCACTAATAAAAACCTGACATTCTAGGAAATTTTATACATAATAAAATTTATTTTGGGGTATATGATTATACCGGCATAAGTGGGTATAATAGTGAAATAAATGATTTTGTGTTTGGTTGTGTTTAAATTATTCTCGTTGGGAAATATAATAACAAAATTTTTGTTCTTTGGATAAAATGTGAATAATTATGGATAATGATTTATAAAATGTGAAAAATGATGATAATTGATTTGACAGATAATTTATAAGAGGTGATGACAGTTGATTTAACAGTAGATCCACATATTCTTTGGATAAAATAATCTGGAATAATTTAAATTCTAAAGGTTGGCTGGAATCCATATATCACTTTATATAAGTTTATCGAGACATACATTATCCATGGGTATTCAACGCACCCAAACATCCAAATTCTCCTATTCTGCTTTATTCCATGTTATTCAGTCCCCTATTCCACATCCAAACGGGGAAAAATAAATTCAATTTGTAACCATTCATCACTTGCACAACTCAATCTTTTTTCTCATTTAGATAGCGATATAAATTATTCTATGATAAAAAACTATTCAAGTATAGATAAAGAATAAATCATATTTTATTTTATTGTGTTTTTAATTATTCTCGTTGGAAAACGTGATAATGAAGTTTTTCTTGTTTGATTGACTATGGATAAATTGTGAATAACATGTGAATAAAATGTGAGTAAAGATTTATAAAAGATGAAAAAATGATTTATAAGTGGTGATGATAGATAATTTAACATGTGAGTCTCTTTATATCAATATAATAGATTGTGTGGAATAACACAATTTCAAATGAGATCTGAAATACAATATCAACTTATTTCTATGTATTCTGATATAGCTATACCAACATATTCATTGCAAATAAACATTTTTTTTAAAATCATTCACTGCTTTTTCTTCTTATTCCTCCTCTATTCCACTACCCCCCAAAAAAAAAAGTCACACCAACACAGCATCTCCTGCAAAACCAAATAATAATTTCATTCATTCCCTTTGATTACACAAAAAAATAAATCGCATTCATTGCTGCTTGTTTGCAGCTGACTAGCTTTCACATGAAGCACATAACTCCTAAAGAGATCATCAGTCATGTGTTCCTACAGAATTTAAAAGTAAAGCAACAACAAAGTTAAAAAGATAGAATAGATTGAGAGATAACGTGGGAATCATAAATCAATTCTCAGGTACTTCCAACACTATAAAACCCCCAGCAAAGCATAACAATACAAACCCAGAAACCACAAACCTAAAGTATGGGCAACATCAATATCAATATCATCTGCTTCATAATTCTCAGTCTCAGCTTCACCTTCCACACCTCCTCAGCCAGGCATGCCAAGAACCAACCATCTGCAGTTGTGGTAGGGAAGGTCTACTGTGACACTTGTTTCCGTCGGGAATTCTCAAAGAACAGCCATCTCATCCACGGTATCCTATTTTTTACGACATTTCATCAGATTTTCACACAGGTAACAAATCCATAACACCACCTAATTATCACTCACCAACACGTACGCCTTTCAGGAGCTTCTGTTGTAGTTGAATGTGAAGACCTGAAACAGAACCTCAGCTTCCGAAGAGAAACCAAGACGGACGGACTCGGCACGTTCCGAGTCCGCCTCCCCACCGCGGTCAAGGATCACATCCAGAGCTGCTCGGCGAAGCTGATAACCAGCAGCGACCCCTTCTGCGCCATCCCTACTTCCACAAAAGCTTCGTCGCTAAATCTGAAATTGAAGACAAAAGACGTCCATGTCTTCTCCGCCGGACTCTTCTCTTTCAAGCCATTGACACAACCCGAGATGTGTGATCAGAAGCCAGAATTCAGTCAAGAATTGCCACAGTTTCCAACACTCCCACCTTTACCGACGCTTCCGAAACTACCACAGTTGCCAACTCTGCTGAATTTCAGATCACAAACAAAGAAGCCTATAGTCTCTGCTCCAACAGACCAAAAAGAGGAGCAACCGGCATCCGTACCCACATTGCCATCTCCGCCCACCGTGCCGAACCCGTTTCAGCCCCCGTCGTTCCTGCCTAACCCTCTACAGTCTCCAGTGTTGCCCAACCCTCTACAACCCCCGCCGGCGTTGCCCAACCCTCTACAGCCCCCGCCGGCCACTTTTCTACCTCCGAATCCATTTAGGCAGCCATCGCCTCCTCCGGCCTTCCGCTTCCCTCCATTCGCATTCCCGTTCCCTCCCTTGTCTTTCTTCCCCGGTGCTCCGCCGGCTGTTCCGTCAGAAAAGAAAACTCCATGATTGAGAGAATCAGCTCAATAACATCCTTGGCTGCATCATATCATAACAGTACATGTCTTCTAGTTATTTTTCTTTTGTTATGGGTAAGGTTAGGAAATAAATAAATTAGTTAAGATGCCATGGCATACTGTACCAAGAAGAGATGTCAAAGATGTAGCTTTATATAAATATCAGCTTTTATTACTTTCTCATCTTGCAAAATCGAATGATTCTATTAGAGACAGAATGATATGTCCAACGCTACATGCAAGTTTAGCGACATGAAATATATATCCTTTTAAAATAATCAAATTTGGTTGACCTATAAAAAATGATTGTCTGTGATCCTTGACAAAATTATTCAAATGATTCTCTCTTGCTAATTAGCTGTTAGTCCTGTCAAATGTGGATGATTTGGGGCTTAAAAAGGGGACCCAGTCCACAAAACAGTTGACTTTGAACCATGGGCCACTACTGATATGGCTTCAGGCTTGGGCTCTGTGATTAGGCCCATTTCATATATGGGCCTGCCCAAACTCGAAGATCCATCTTAAATAAATAAAAAAAAAGGTACGCATTCCATTGATTTAAATATATACTCTTTTTTTTTTTTTTTTTTTTTGTGAAAGCATATAATACATTAAAGAAGAAAATATACCTAAAAAAAAACTAAAATACAATGATGAGATTGCAGGAATGACTCTCCGTGACATTTCCTTCAGTATCAAGATAATCTCATAGCTAACCCCAGGTTGTAGCAGGTTGGTTGGGTCTCAGACATACTCTTAAAATGATGCACAATACATATTTATAAAAACAAAGGAGATTGTAATTATTCATACAATTTTTTTTAATTATTACCTAAACTTTCTTAATAATGTATAATAAAGTAATCTGATTGTAAGCTGAAAGCATCTCTAACATCTTAGTGTTAAGTTGTTACATAACATGTAAAAATGTTATTCCTATAGAGATGTTAAAAAAGAGTTAAATATGGCCCCTCATTTTTTTTTTAACTTGCTATATTAATATAAGTATACTATTATGAAATTATGAAATATCGGAAGATCTGATTATATAACATATAGGCTTTATGTCCATAAGAGGTTGTATAAGTTCAACCCGCATTTAACACGGTGGTGATGGACACCCCTCGTCATACGGGGGACTAAGTTTCCATTCCTTCCGGAGGCAGGAGAGAAAAACAGCCCTCTGTGCTGTGTACGTGTGTGGGCTATATGCCACAAGTATGTGTTGCCCAATCTGGGCCTCTCTATACAAAAAAAAAAAAAAATCACTCAAATTCAAATAGCCACCAAAAATTTAGTTTTTGAGCATTTACACAAAAATAAATAACCAAACATTAACACATATTGAAATGAAAAACACAAATTGAAAAAAATAAAAAACACAGATTGAAAAAAATAATAATAACAAACTTATCCAAGGATTCAAAACACAGATTCAAAACACATATTGATGATGGAAAATAAATATCAAAACAAAAAATGTTTTCCATATCATCCTATACCATTGAAGACTTGCAAGTATGCCATATGTAAACCACAATTACCAATTAGAGTCAATTATAAAAGGAAAAAAATCCAAATAACACCTTGTAAAATATCTGAAATCCATATAATCCCTTTATTTTTTCAAAAATTCATATAACCAGATAAAATATTCACAGAATAATTTTAATCTGTTAATAAAAATTAATTAAAAAAGACTATTTAAATTTATATAAGTGTTTTTATTAGATTATATGAATTTTATAAAAATTAAGAGAAATCATATAGATTTCATGCATCTTATAGGAGGTCATATGAATTTTTTCCATTATAAAAAGATCGGTACTTATTGATTCACCCAACTTTCTGACAGCAAAAGGGACCTTGCTCTTGGCTGTCATCCAATTGAACAGTCTGCATCACTTACCCAGAGGAAAAAAAGCTGCTTCTCTGTATTGTCTTACCAAAAAAACAGAAGATGAGTTTGCATGGGGGCCAGAAAATTTTCAATGGCAATTAAAGTTGGAACAGTCACTTAAGGCATAGGTTTTATTTTATTTGAAGGTAGCAACCTGATGCAAATTAAAAGTAAGAGTTGTTTTGATTAATTTTATTATTTTATTTAAATAATTAGTTTAGATCGATAATTATTTTATGATTTTCACATAGATTTTATCTATGGATTTAAAAGCAAGTTTGTTAGGATTTATTAGATTTTGAAATATTCAGGTTCTTAGGAACTAATTAATTTGTTAGACAGAGCTGTGATTTAGGTAAAATATTATCCCATCTCAATAAACCGATAAACTTAATGCTTATAAATATGCCTCATTAGAATTGTAAAAGAAGTTCAGTTTATTATTATTATTATGATCCTTTGTCTTTTTTCTTTCAAAGCTCATGTGAGTAGGCCTATCAACGGATCGTGGGTCGATCAGAATCCGATCAGAACCTAACATGATAAAAAGCGTAAATACCCGATCCGAAGGATATGACAATCAAAACGAGTCGGGTCTAGATTAACCCTGACCTGATCGTATGGACCTGATATATGGACTCAAGCAAAATACTATGTGATTTTTTTATATATTTATGATCCAATCCAACATCTATGATCCAATCTAACATTTATAATTATATATTAAATAATCATTTAAAAATTTAAGCATTCTAAATATTTTTACAACCTTTTGACTTTACGTAAAAACATAATAATTCAAACCGTATTCAATATTCCCTCATAAAACATTAAAAATTTAAAATAGTAAAGAACTAATTATAATATATTAGACTCTGTTAAAATAAATAAATGAAGCTATTTTAGGCCCTTAAGAAGTTTCTCGAGCTCTCTTTTTTTGACCTAGGCATGTTAATGAGTCGACCCAACCCTACCCGAGATCCCATATGAACGTGATCCAAAGTACCCAACAATCAAATCGGTCAGGTCCGGGTCCACCCGATTCGACCTGGACCGACCGTTGAGGTCTACATGTGAGGGAGTCCACTGGTGGGTTCTCTTCACTTACCTAGTTAGTCCCATTGGTTGGACGATCACAAATGAGTGTAGATATTTATAGGATGGCACATTTTCTTTTTCTTTTTTTGGATACATATAGGATGGCACATTTAATGTTACTCATTTGAATCAAAGGTTTAGATGCTTTTTTAGGCAATTTTGAATACCACTTTTATTTTGAATCGATAAGTTGAAAATGGTTTTGTATTTTTTTTAACCCAGATAATAACTTGTGAGCTAGTCCAAGTTAAACTCAATCGATACCGTTAAAGAGTCATTATTAGAATAATATTATGTTTTTATTATCATTATTATTATATTATTAGTTTCCTAGTTTTCCTATATTCCTTTTCTGGTATTTTAGGGTTTCCTCTATGTATCTATAAATAGAGTCCTTTGGCTCCTCTAATACAATAACAAGAATTCCTTTTTTTTATTCTAACATGGTATCAGAGCCACCTCCCTAGATCTATAAAAAAAAGTTTTATTTCTTCTTCTCTGCTCCGATTGAAGAGTCTTCAATCGGGGCGGGGGAGGACTTTTGGTACCCATAATTTTTCTTTTCGTTGTTCAACGCTTCCACCCTTCTCGCCCTGCCGTTGTGCCCTGCCGATGTGCCCTAATCGCCCTGCCGTCGTGCCCTGCCGACGGACCTACCAACCCTACCGTCGTGCCTTGTCGTGCCCTGCCAACGTGCCCTGCCAGCCCTGCAATTATGCCTTGCCGATGTGCCCTGCTCGCCCTGCCGTCGCGCTCTGCGTGCCCTGTCGACGTGCCCTGCCAGCCCTGCCATTGTGCCCTGCTCGCCCTGCTAGCCTTGCCGACGTGCCCTGCTAGCCCAAACATCCCTCGCGCATTGCTGCCTGCCAGCCCTGCCATCGCACCCTGCTAGCCCTGCAAACGTGCCCTGCTAGGGCATCCCAGTGCTCCCGGATCTCCAAGGATCTACACTGCCAGCGCTCCCGGATCTCCCAAGATCACCCCTGCCAGCGCGTGCCAACGTTCTCGGATATCCCGGGATCTGCCCTACCAGCGCGTGTTAGCGCTCCCGGGATCTGCCTTGCCAGCACGTGCCAGCGCTCCCGGATCTCCCGGGATTTATTCTGCCAGTGCGTGCCAGCGTTTGCCAGCGAGTGCTAGGCCTTGCCAGCGGGTGCCAGCTCTCCCGGGATAGTGCCTCGGATCTCCTAGGATCTTGCCCTGGATCTCCCGGGATCCTGTCCGGGACGCCTCCCCAGCGCAACCCAGCGCACCCCATGTGCGTCCCAGAGCCACCCAGTGCACGCCACCAACCGCCATCGTGCACCACCAGCAGCTGCCACTCTCCTCTGTCGGCACCAATGTCCGCCGCCCTCTGGCAGTCCTCCGCCGCTTGCCACCGACTCCGATCGCCGCCTCCCGGTGATCCTCCAGCGGCCCTCTGCCACCTCCAGCAATCTTTCGACCGCCCTCCGAAAATTCTCCGGCTGCCAGTCGCCACCACCAGCTGCCCTCTGCCACCTCCGACAGCCCTCGGCCTCCTCCGGCCTCTCTTTGGCGGCCCTTTGCAGCCCTCGGTGATCCTCTGGCTACTCTCAACCATCTCCAGCCACCCTCTGGCGCTCTCCGTTGCACTCAGCCGCTCTCCACAGACCTCCAATGCATCCGGCCGCCCTCCTATGGCTCTGGCGGCCACCTCGGGATTTCAGAACACTAAATTGAACTTTATTTTCTATCTAAAGGTCCGATTAATGTGTTATCTTCGTGGAACGTCAGACATGGATCTATTTTATGTAAAGGATTCCAATAATGATACACAACTAAAGGGTTATGCAGATTCAGGATATCTTTCAGCTCCTCACAAGGCTCGCTCATAAACAGGCTATGTATTCACTTGCGGTGGCACAGCAATCTCTTGGCGATCTACGAAACAGACTTTGGTCGCCACGTCTTCTAACCACTCTGAGATTCTTGCACTCCACGAAGCAAGCCGGGAATGCGTGTGGATAAGGTCTTTGGTTCATCATATTCGTACTGCATGCGGACTATCTCTCATTACAGATGTTCCAACAACTATATATGAAGACAATGCAGCATGCATTGCTCAAATCAAAGGGGGATATATCAAGGGTGATAGAACAAAGCATATTTCTCCAAAATTCTTTTACACTCATGAGCTCCAGCAGAGACATGAAATTGATGTTCAACAAATTCAGTCAAAAGACAATCTTGCAGATTTGTTTACTAAAGCTTTGTCGACATCAACATTCAAGAAGCTGGTGTATGAAATCGGGATGCGACGAGTTTGCGACCAAAATTCTTGAAATCTTATACTTATGAGGGGGAGTAATCTTTGATGACATTTTGCGAACTGTACTCTTTTTCCTTCGCCTAGGTTTTGTCCCATTGGGTTTTCCTGGCAAAGTTTTAATGAGGCAGTGTCAAACGCATACACTATTATACGATTAAGTTACATTGTACTCTTTTTCCTTCGCTTTGGTTTTTTTCCATTGGGTTTTCCAAGCAAGGTTTTAATGAGGCAATTTTCTTAGCGTGGTGGTCATCCAAGGGGGAGTGTTGCTTTGGTTTTTTTCCATTGGGTTTTCCAAGCAAGGTTTTAATGAGGCAATTTTCTTAGCGTGGTGGTCATCCAAGGGGGAGTGTTGTGAATATGGTGGATAACCACCACTTCTCTAACCCATAACCTCCCCCACTCTTCAACTCCATAACCTCCCCCACTCTTCTATTCCATAACACTCCCATTATTGCTCCACTATCTCCCCCTCACCTCTATAGACTTGTAACTCTCCACCTTTGGGATTCCTCTATTCACCCTATAAATAGAGGAGTTCTCTCTTGTATTCAACCAACAAAAGTGAATACAAGAGAGAACCCCTCTATTTATAGGGTGAATAGAGGAATCCCAAAGGTGGAGAGTTACAAGTCTATAGAGGTGAGGGTGAGATAGTGGGGCAATAATGAGAGTGTTATAGAATAGAAGAGTGGGGGAGGTTATGGAGTTGAAGAGTGGGGGAGGTTATGGGTTAGAGAAGTGGTGGTTATCCACCATATTCACAACACTCCCCCTTGGATGACCACCACGTTAAGAAAATTGCCTCATTAAATAGAGGAACCTCTCTATTTATAGGGTGAATAGAGGAATCCCAAAGGTGGAGAGTTACAAGTCTATAGAGGTGAGGGAGAGATAGTGGAGCAATAATGGGAGTGTTATGGAATAGAAGAGTGGGGGAGGTTATGGAGTTGAAAAGTGGGGGAGGTTATGGGTTAGAGAAGTGGTGGTTATCCACCATATTCACAACAGATGCAAATTTTTGTTTGAAGCATTTTCATCGACAATTTTTGCGTTCGATCGATTCGAGTGATTTGATTATCATTATTTGTCCGTTCAGGTTTGGACTGTTATCTTTATGTTTATTCCCTCAGTTAATCATCATACTGATTTACATTTTTTTGTTGAATCTGATGTTTGATATTGAATCTGGTGTTCAAAATTAAGCTACATTTTTATAACTGAATTATGTATGCATTATAGTCTCTGATTTTAGTGTGATTTTGAACAATATTTACTTTTTCTGAAAGTCACTTACACTTGTCTGATTTATTTTTTTGGAAATATATCTGAACATTATATGTATTATATTTTTTATTTTTTTTTCCTTTTATGCGGTTTATGTTTTTAATTAATGTTTTAAAATTCAATGACATTTTCAAATGTATCTAAATTTTATATGTATTATACTCTCTGTTTTTAGTATGATTTTGAACAGTATTTGTTTGTTGTTTTGAAAGCCAGTTATATTTGTTACATTTATTTTTTTAGAAATGTAACTGAACATTATATACATTATATTTTAAAATTTTTTGTGTCGTTATGCAATTTATGTTTTTCTTTAATATTTTAAATTCAGTTACATTTTCAAATGTTTATGAATTTTATATCCAACACTCTATGTTTTTAGTGTGATTTTGAAAAGCTAAAATATATAAATGATAATATGTATGGATTCTAGCCAACTCTTAGAATTAAGTAATTCCATGTTATTCAAGTTAAAAGAATATGTGGGCCACTATCAAATCAATTGTCATCACCTTTTATAAAACAACAAGCAAATCAACTGTTATCATTATTCACCTTTTATAAATCATTATCCACATCTTATTCACATTTTTATCTAAACAACTAAAACTTTATTATTACGTTTCCCAACAATAATTATTCAAAAAAAAAAACTTTATTCTTATTTATATTTAAATAGTCATAAACTGTATAATAACTTAAATATCTATCCAAACGGGGGCTTAAGGTATCAATGGAATTGTGTTATTCTACCCAATCTATCCCACTGGAATAAGAGTGTCAAATAATTTGTCATCAACTCCCTCTTATAAATCAAGGGTTACATATCAAATCATATTTTATATTTTATAAATTTTTATCCATATCTTATATACATTTTATCCACAAGTTATCCATGGTCAACCATAAAATAAGGACTTTGTTATTACGTTTTTCAGAGAGAATAACTAAAAATACAAACAAACAAAAAATTATTTATTCATTATCTATACTATAATCTACCTCTCAAAATATTATCAAAATTTCTAATCATTTTTCAATTGTCACATGTTTTTGGTTTAGTGCACTTTCATAAAATTAAAATATACATTACAATGAATTATTTACATCTCTTATGTTAAAAAAAAAAAAAAAAATTCACGTTTCATCAAATAAATATATGCATCGTTAGCCAAATAAAACTATGTAACATCATTTTTTATTATCAAAGCTAAGGCCAAATACTAGTTGGACAATTTGATTGTTAAACGCGTTTGTGATCTTTAGATCTTAATTTTTTTTTAAAAAGGATTATAATTTAATTAAATGCTTGTTTTATTTTAAAATCTTTAATAAGATATTATCTCAATACCAATGGCTTTCAATATGTTTATCTTGAGATGATAAGATCTGACAGTTACATACGCGTTGAATAATTAAATTATGTAACTTGTGTTGGACCTAACCCCTGTACTTTCAAGGCCAGCTAAAGTCTAAAAACACCAAGCATCTTAAAGCTATTTAATCCAAAAACGGTATTCAAAGTCTTTATTTAGCTGTTGTCCCATCTTTAGAATTACTCTTCCAACAATCTTCTTGCGAGTGCTATAAAACAAGAATCACACGTATTTTGGCGGTCGGGACACCCTCCCCCTTTGGGAGAGGTGATATATATAGTCTATTATGTAACCCTGACTACAATTTAAAAATGATCTTCTACCTGTTAGTACACTTCGCTATTAAAGTGTATATTTTGATATTATAATATATACTTCTTTAACACAATGAATGTATATATATGGTTGGACTATCATTTTTCTTAATAAAATTTTGACATCCTAGGAAACACTTTTAAAATATATTCAATTTTAATCATTCATCACTTTCACAAGTCAATCTCCTCTTTGTAATTAAAAAAAAAACAAGTCACACCAACATAACAGCCCCTGCAAAACCAAACAGCAATCTCATTCCCCTATGATTCCACAAAAAAAAAAAATCTCATTCATTGCTGCTTGTTTGCAGTTGACTAACTTTCTCATGAACCACGTAATAACCCCTAAAGAGATCATCAGTCGTGTTCCTACAGAATCTAAAACTAAAGCCAAAAACAAAGATAAAAAAGGAAAAGTAAAGATTGAGAGACAATGTGGGTCAGAAATCAATTCTCTGGCACTCTCAACACTATAAAAACCCCAGCAAAGCATAACAATACAAACCAAGAAACCACAAAACCTAAGATATGGGCAACATCAATATCAATATCCTCTGCTTCATAATTCTTAGTCTCAGCTTCACCTTCCACACCTCCACAGCCAGGCATGCCAAAAACCTCCCATCTGCAGTTGTGGTGGGGGAAGGTCTACTGCGACACTTGTTTCCGTCATGAATTCTCGAAGAACAGTCATCTCATCCACCGTATCCTATATATTTTACGACATTTCATCAGATTTTCACACAGGTAACAAATCCATTACACCATCTAATTAACACTCACCAATACGTACACCTTTTAGGAGCCTCTGTTGCAGTTGAATGTGAAAACCAGAAACAAAACCTCAGCTTTCGAAGAGAGTCCAAGACGGATGGACTCGGCACGTTCCGAGTCCGTCTCCCTATCACGGTTAAAGATCACATCCAGAGTTGCTCGGTGAAGCTAATCAGCAGTAGCGACCCCTTCTGCACCATCGCTGCTTCGACAAAATCTTCATCGCTAAATCTAAAATCGAAGACAAAAGGCATCCACGTCTTCTCCACCGAATTCTTCTCTTTCAAGCCATTGAATTATGTGTGATCAGAAGCCAAAATTCAGTCAAATGAAGACAGAATTGCCACAGTTTCCACCACTCCCACCTTTATCGACACTTCCAAAACTGCCACAGTTGCCTCCTCTGCTGAATTTCATATCACAAACAGAGAAACCCTCTACAACCCCCACCAGTGTTGCCCAACCCTCTACAACCCCCGCTGGCGTCTATTCTGCCACCAAATCCATTTAGGCCACCATCCCCTCCTCCGGCCTTCTGCTTCCCTCCGTTCCCATTCCTGTTCCCTCCCTCACCTTTCTTCCCTGGTGCTCCGCCAGCTATTCTATCGGAAAAGAAAACTCCATGATTGAGAGATTCAGCTCAATAACATCCTGTATGTCCACAAGCTTAGCCACACGAAATATCAATTCCTAAGAAAATCAAAATTGGTTGACCTATAAAAAAAATGTCTGTAATCCTAGACATAAAATTATTCCAATGATTCTCTCTCTTCTTGTTAGGGGGACCAGTTAGGTCCAACACGTATTCGACAATTTGATGATCCAATACAATCGTGATCGTCCGATCTTATCACTTTGAGATACAAAATTTAATTGAATTCTAAAAAAAGAAAATGTTAGAATTTAATTAATCTTAATTTTAATTTTAAAATCTGACAAAATATCTCAGTTTTAATAATTCAATAAGATCGAATAATCATGATTGTGTTGGACCATCAAATTATCCAACGTGTGTTAAACCTAACCCAGTCCCCTTGTTAGGTAACTGGCTCGTTAGTCCTGGCAAATGTGGATGATTTTGGGCTTAAAAAGGGGACCCAGCCCACAAAACAATTGACTGTGAGCCATGGGCCACTACTGATAGGATTTCAGGCTTGGGCTCTGTGATTAGGCCTTCCCTGACACAGAGATCTTCTAAACCATGAATCACATTGATAACTCTTGATTTAAGAGTTATTAAAGTATATACATTTAATAAAGTATATATTTCGAGTTATATATTTAATAACGTATGAGTTTTGTTAACGAGTGCCTTTAGGGCACTTGTTAACCTGTATTTATTGTTAACATTTTACGCAACCCAACAAATCTAATTATCATAAAAAAATAAATAAATTAAAAGATTTTTTAAAATACCAACAATACCCTTAATAAATTCACCACATTTTTTTTCTTCCCTCCCATATCCAATTTTTCTCGCCCATAACCAAATTTATTCCTTTTATCCCAAAAAAGTTTCATTCGAAAATGTAAAAATGTATATTTCTTTTATTTTTATTCTTATCTCATATCTCATATCATTATGATACTTGATTTAGTGTTGCTTATATGAAGATATTTTTTGTGCGGTATATAAGATTTTTAATTTTTATTCTTTGTTTGATTTAATATTTTATTTTTAATATTTTATATGCACCTCCATTTTTTATTGTTTTTGTTTTTTTTTTATCATTTGAATATATTTCAATATATTACAAATAAATGGTATTGCATGCTTCTGGCTCTGACTGATGCTTCACATCAAATTGGTGTAGACGGATTCGTGATAATGAAAAAAGAAATGTGTTTTATAATTTTGTATATAAAGCAGATGTTGAAATTTTATGTCTTTCATTATAGTGGGTTAATATTGTAAATAAAAATTAAATTATAAGAAATACATGTAAAAAAAATGTTAATTTAATAAAAAAAATTTGAATATGAGAGGAAAAATTGGGTATGGGAGGGAAGAAAAACAATCGGTGAATTTATTAGGGGTATTGTTGGTATTTAAAAAAAATAATTTATGAATTCATATCATAATTAGATTTGTTGGATTGCCTAAAAAGATAGCAATAAATGTGGGTTAACAAGTGCCCTCGAGGCACTCGTCAACAAAACCCAATAAAGTATAAACTTCTAGTTATTCGATTAGAGAAAATACAAAAAAAGGTACGCATTAAATTAGTTAAATTTTTTATTTTTATTTTTTTGTGAAAGTATGTAATATATTAAAGAAGAAAATATACCTTAAAAAAATTAACATACAATGATGAGATTGCAGGAATGACCTTCAGTGACATTTTCTTTGGTATCAAGATAATCTCAGAGCTAAAACCAAGTTGTAGCAGGTTGGTTGGGTCTCAGACATACTCTTAAAATGATGCACAATACATATTTATATATATAAAAAAAGAAATTGTAATTACTCATACAATTTTTTTAACTATTACCTTAACTTTCTTAATAATGTATAAAGTTATCTGATTGGAAGCTTCGTTGTTCAACGCTAGTTGTGTAATGGATTTAAGTAAAACCTAACTAGATATTTGAGCCATTACAAAAGAAAAAATTATTTTTTATTTTTAAGTCCCCATAAACTATAGGATTTAGTGATCGATCCCTCTCTTCTTCATATTTTTGTTTTAGTTCCCAAATTTAAGTGATATATTTTTTTAATCCCTCCCAAGGACTAAAAAAAATCAAATAATTTAGAAATAGGTCCCTCCCAGGGATTAAAAAGGAACATATTCTTTAAATCTAGAGACTAAAATCAAAATATGAAGAAGTGAGGGATCGATCACTAAATCCTATAGTTTATGGGGACTTAAAAATAAAAAACCCAAGAAAAAAAGGGAAATTGATTCAAAGTTCTTCAAGAAATTCTTAAATTATTTTTAAGTCCCTGAAACATTTAAACTTATTTTTAGGTCTTCAGACCCCATTGTATATTATTTTTGAATCATTCTATCTAAACACCGTTAAGTCCACCATTATGTTTTTCATTTTTATCCCTCCTTCACTATCTATGTACACTATTAACAAGTCTATGTTACACTGTATGTGTACGTTGTTAGCAATATCCATATACACTGTTAAAATTTTGAAAAAGGAACACAATTGAAAAAAAGGATAAAAACTAGAACTAATATTCCAACTAACCTAGAGACCTAAAAACCAGATATTTCAAGAACTTAAAATTAATTCAAGTGCTCCCCGGAGGACCTGAAATTAATTTCCCCAAGAAAAAAAGGGATATCTTGCGTGGAAACTTTGATCACCCCTACAAATTAAGAATAACAAATGCCTTGTGCTCCATTATGGCAAAACTCTATTTTTATTCAATAACAGTGCATCTTGGTTTTTTTTTTTAATGTTAGAGCAGTTTATTTTACTGAAAGGTTACATATTAGATCAGTTGCAGACCTAACTTGTGAATGACATTTGTTTTGGAATGAATTAATCCCCACAACTGTTTCTAGTTATAAACTGCTCTCAAAGTCTTTTCATCACTTAAAGTGAAATTAATCCTGTCTTTTTTACGGTATAGATGGCATTAATGACTAAACAATAACGCTTTTTTTTAAGAAATATTGAAACCCTCTTGTCATAAACCTGCAGAGTTTCTACCTTTTGTTTTTCAAAGAAAGAGTCCTGATACACTCTACTCATTTTATAACCTTGCCTACAATGTAAAAGTGGTCCCTCAATCGCTCATGCAATATACATTACTATAGATTTAAGTGTGGTTTCACAAATTGGTATTTGTGAGGTAGCACATGCGCTCAGGACATATTATCTTATATATACCACGCATGTACATGCAATGTGTCATACGTGCTACCATATGTGTTACACATGTCGCATATATGTGGCATGTGCAACACGCATAGTAACCGTATTTATTTATTTTTTTAGTTTTTACAAGGGACCGTTTGAATGACCCAATTTCGTTTGAATGTCGTTTGAATGGGGTTCTTGTGATGGTTTAAATTGCTAAAATATTAACGCTTTAAGAACGAACTTCATTTGAATGATCAATGTTCAAATGAAAGTCTAAGAAATAAAATAATGACCGTTTGAATGGAAGTCATAGGTATGTTTGAACAGTCCATGTGCGATCATATGTCGATACAGTGTAATATACATTGGGTTGAGCAATCCCAATGTATGATTTTTTTCATATACTAACTAGTATTTTTCAGTTTATAATTCATTTATCGGTATATGCTTCACGTAAGACTTGGCATATCAATTTCCTTTAGGAAAATATACGTTATTGAATATATATTTTAAAAAAATTCAAAATAACATCACTATTCCCTATTGAAATTATCCAGCAAAGGCAATTGTTGCAACCAGAAAGATTGGACAAGGTAGGATTTGGGCTTCTTAATGGTCCGAATGCGTCTCTGGTACGCGTAAGCCCGGCCCATGCAATATAATATTTTATGAAAATGATATGCTCAGTCTTTTAAGCCCGGCCTCAATTGCAATCAACACTAGTTTTCTATTTTTTCTTTTAAGCATAAACTCTCCGATTGAAGTGCGTATTGTTATATGAAATAAAGTATGTATTAAAATACATTAGTATATTTTTTTTTAATTAAAAAAAATGAAAAAAATTTTTGTACCATACACTATGATAGAACCACATACACTACGATGGTGCAATATATACTACGTTATCTAGCGTATGAGGCTGCAAAATGGGTTGAGTATATAAGCACTCAATATTTTAAGAACTCTCTTACATCCATTCATTGGTACAATATCAAATGTAGTCTTAAATGCAGTCATACATACCTCGTTAGTCCCCTCCACTCATTATATCGAGGTATATACCTAGTTGAAATCTTTTTCACATTTTTATAAATGATATCATTCAATTCATTGGAGTATATACATCAATTTTTATAAAAGCAAATATCTCATTAAATGAGGTATTTGATTTAAAAAACAAAATAAAAAACATGTGCTATGTGTGTTTTGAAATGTAAAATGAACTGCGTGTAACATTTTTCTTTATTTAAGAATAAAAAAATGCTAGAGGTCTCAAAATTGGCCCAAATCTCCCCAAAAAATATACTGACCACGGGGATTTCAAATGTCATTTACCTAGTTGATCCAGAAGAATGAGAATGAGAATAAAAATGAACATTAAATTATCCTTTAGTCTGTTTTACATCCCTAGTTGAAGACGATATATAACTAATGCAATATATAAATTCATCTAACACAGTATATATTCTATTATATTAATATATATTTTATTATAAAAATATATGCATTAAATTCTAATAAATATATACATTAATTTAATTTTATAATAAAATTAATTATATTAATTAAGTATTTATTGAAAAAATGTACAGGTTACAAACGGACTAAGCTTATCATTTTTCTCCAAAATATTGTTAAAAAAGGCAGGTATCATGTTAACCTAAGTTAGGATATAGGGTTTTGATTTAACCATGATTGGTGCTTTATGAGGGACAAAGGACATGTACTAGGAAGCAAAACACTGAATTTTTTTTTTTTTTAAACAAAACATTGAATATTGAATTTCTACATGTCCATCCAAGCAGGTCCCGGTTCAACTTGCCTTGCCTGGTCAATAATAATATATATATATATACCAAATTATTTTCTGAAGGGCAAGTTCTTCCAGTATGTTTATTGTCACCACACGATGACTAATTGATTCAACCATATGCGATTTCAGATCTCTGATGTCAGAACCTAACTGTCATGTTTCCTCAAATTCTCACATGGATCATGTCACACATTGCAAATATTGACTTTGAAACCATGTTAATTGTTAAAGACTGATAGATGAGTTCAATGTGATAAATAAATTGAACCACTGTTTTGAGTCTGGAGCCACTGCTTTGGGTAATGTTTTAAAAATCACATCACTTATTGAACCAGAAAGGAAATAAAAACTGGGTCAAGATTTATCGGTTCAATTATCTGAGTTGATTGAAATTAAACTGAAACATTATTGTAATGTAATAATTATATTAATTATTAATTAATAAATATATGAAATATATAAAAAATTAAAAAATATTATCACCCCTCTTATACGCCTTAAATCTTAATATAATATATCTCCTTAAAATATATTTTGATAAATGATGATTGGTTTATTACAATTAGGTGGTTCTAAGAAACTGTCAGTTAAATCGGTGAGTTCGGTGATTTTCAAATTTGAAGCCGGTTCATGCTTGTTATCAGTTTTTTAGGGTTAATCATACTAGAAGTGAGATATTGATAGAACGAGCTTCAATAAGGTATTTTAAATATTCATTTTGAGCACATTTGTAATTGAATTTTCAAATAATTATGTTTTTATGGAAATCCGATCTTCTAAAATCAATTCTAGGACTAATTCGGCAATAAAATAATATTTTGAAGATAAATTATCTTAATTTCAGATGATAAAAATTCAATAAATTTTATCATTATTCATGATTGTCAAAATTGAAACAAAAGAGATGATAAATGTTATTCTACAGGTGAAACAAAAAAAAATCATATTTGTCATTTCTAAATTTGGATCATTGTTCGTAATTATCTTGATTTATTTTTATAAAATGTGATAGATTGCTCTCGCCCGCCAACTAGTCCTAAACATTCACATTCGTCTTAGATTTTCTTCTTGTGCAATTTTAACAATCTTAAATTTATTAAACAATAGATTTTTGTAAATGAAAATGTTAGATACATTCTCATTCATTATCCCATGTGCAATACGTACATGTTTTGATTTTTTAAAAATAGCAAATGCCGTCTAATAAATTGTTTATGATTTTATAAAATATATATATCTTTATGATGAATTGAATGAATTTATTTATAAAAAATGTAAATTTTTTTAATTAGACAAATATACCTTGTTGGATAATTATAATAAGAGTATATGAAGTGCACATGAGACTGTCCCTGTAGGCTAACGTGTAATAGCACTATTTTATAGAATTTATATTCTAGTATAATTTTTCAAAATAAATTATTCAAGAGAATACCAAAAAAAATAACTATTCAAGACAACATAATGGGATTCATGGCACGTGATCTTATTATAAGAAAATAAAACAAGCTTAAAATATGAAATGAATTAAAAAGTAAAAGCAATAAAGCCAAACTAATAAGACTTAATGTTCCTAATCCAAATTTTGTCTCACCATGATATTTAAAATCCAGTTCATTAAACAATTTTATTCTTTCTGATATCTGAACTAAACCTGGAAGTGCTGGCACTATTAATATTATTAATTAGGCAGATTGCGTTGTTTTCGCTAAACTTTTTTTTTTTTTTTTTGGCATCACAACTTGGATTTGTTTAATGAATCTAGATAATAACAAGTTCTGATCACAAGTGGCCTAATAGATTACACTATATATTTTGGCTTCAGTGGTTATCTTTTCTATGTGCATTGAACTGGTTGTTAGTTTAACAGTTCCATCCAAATTGAGGACTAGTTTATGCTAATTGTGAATGCCTATCCACCAATAGATAGGGTTCCAACACAAGCTTTAATAATGTTAGCTTTGGTTGGGTTATTTATTTCAAACAATCCATGACTAAGCTTGCCAACTATCTAATATTAAACTATCCCTATCCACCATACACCGAAAAATAAAAGAATTATCTGATATGATATTTGAATACACAAAATAAGTTAAAAATGGATGTGAATACATATATCGGATATCTGCTTGAAAAAAACACATCTGAATATGACATATGTTTGTGTTATATACTGTATAAATTCAATTATTTTACATAATTAGACACTCATTTTTTTATGATCATTTTTTTTTTTTTGGAAGAAAGGTAGATGTTTGCTACCCGATTTCATTTCTGAACTCGAATTACAAATTCTGAATGGAGGGAGAAGAGAGTAAAATAAAACAAGAAAGAAAGATATTCACAACAAGAGAGCTCTCGTGGCCTGAGTTAGAAGAGGCAGCTAACCGACTTAAGTGAGATCTACAATGGTCATTGACGGAGAAAAAGAAATCCTGATGTCTAGATTCAATCCTTAGTTTTTCTGATTGAACTACAATGGATGTCTAATATGTCATTTAATCATTTCAATTAGCGCTCATATTTAGAAATATTAAATATTCAAAAAATAATGGTATTCGCTTTGAATATGAAAAAAAATATGAATTTAAATATTAATAACAATCCGTACTCAATTAGTTGAAAGGCAAATTCAAGACATACACTTCACATGCTCAGTATTCTTGTTAGGGAGATATAAAAAGTTTGAGGCAGTAAAGCAGAGAATCTCTATGTAAAATCATTTGAGATAATAAAAGAAAAGATAGCAACTGTGGCCATGACAGTATGGATTAGTTGGTGAAATAACTATAACAGTGGCTTTTTGGCTGTTCATGGATTCTCTTTTTCATTATTTACTGCACTTGTTCTGCAAAAAATCTCTGCAGGTCTCAGTCACCCCCATGTGAGGAGGAAAAAAAAAAGTGAGAACATCTGAATGCATCATGTGAAGAACAAGAATCACTGACCATCACTGACCACATGTAACTTTTGTAAAATAAAGAGGGATTTTGCATGTAACCCCCTCCAAAAATTTCTTATGTATGGTGCAGCCTCCTGCCTCATACGGATTGAATACGGAGTGGATATGCTATATATATTCGAATACGTATCTGAATTCACTACCTAGTATTCATATTTGTACATGTATCCAAGGAATAAATTTGAATATGAATTTAAATGAAATATTCAAATTCAGATAATTATCTGATCTATTATACTTATAATTAGTATATATGATACAATATTTATATCTTTGGACTAAATTTATAGAGAATTAATATATGATATTTTCATTGACAGACTTAACAGAAGTATCCTATTTCATAATTTATTGGGGGATTTTTAACAGATATGCTTTAGAAAGGCAAGATAATATTGAGTTTTTTTAGGGGGTTACATACAAAAGAAGCCCAACAGTGAAAAACAAATAACATGGTATCTGAACATGTTATTTATTAAAGTTTGACTGTGAAGTCTTTTGAGCATCCCATATTCACTTGATACAATGTACAAAAGTGGCAGAAAGAGAGAGACTAATTAAGCTTTGTTTAGGTTTTTTTAGCTGTTTCAGAGAAGGTTCAACAACTCCCAATCTGGGTCACCCAGGTCTCCAAAATCAAACCCTAAAAAATTTGTATACACAACTTTTTGAAAAAACAGTATGAACTCATAAAAGCTTGTTCTCCCCTTGCCTGGTCTTTCAATGGCAATGCTTTTATTTTACCAACTTGAATGCCAACAACACCATTCACCTCTCCTTTTTGGGAGGACCCCATTTTGATCTTCCAGATCTAACAAGATCTCCTCCCCAAACAATAACTTCTGAGCTAGCCCAAGTTGAGCTCGATCGATACCAGTTACGTCTATCTCCAATGTCGTGACTCGCATCAGGTTTTTAGATAATCAGTACTAAACATGTACATTTGGATTCGCATTTTTGAGAGTCAAACTTAACTGAAGACGTTTGGATGTGGATTTGGAAAGATTGTGGATTTACAAGAATCTGATTTCCCCAAATCAATTTTCAAACATAAAAAAATAAAAATTACAGACACATTTTTGTAAATAAATGCTCAAAAGCAAACTTTTTTTTAATCTGTTGAGAGATAACTTTCTACAAACTCAATTTTAAACTCAGCTTTTAAAAAAAAAAACTAATTTTCAAACAAAATATTTCACTATAGCTTTTACAAAACATGTTTTTCAAGTTTCACGTGTAAAGTGTCAAACTTTTTGAAAAGCTCACTTTCTAGCATTTAAATGCAGTTTTTAACCGAAAGCTGATTTTCAAATCCACTTTCAAATGGACCAAAAGCTGTTTTAAAATTGATTCCAAAAGGGGTTAGTTCGCTTTCGTGTGCCCTACCACCAGCTAATACAAAAACCAAAGGCAATGACAGCTTCAAAAAACTAACACAAATGGGGCCCTGGAAAGGCCTGTTGGTGATCTCTGAATCTTCTCGGGGCGGTTTGTTTTGACCGCGCCGCCTCCACCACCACTGCCGCCGCCGAATTCATCCTGACCGTTCAATTCAAAAAGATGTAACTATAATCCATTTTTTCAAGATTCAAAATCAAACCCATACAGAGGAGACAGCCTTCCATGTTCACACTGACATTAAAAAACTTGAAGACAAGCTTCCAACAAAAGAGGATTTAAAATTTATATATACAAAAAAAAAACATTTAAGTACACAATGCAAAAGGAGACAAATTTTTTACATGAATATACAAGAACAGAAGGGCCAATCATTCTGTAATTACAAGAGGAGATCCTGTACAGCCTCCTCTGCCTTTTTTGTATGAGTTCCTATAACTTTTCACAGAAAATATGCTGTGAGAGAGATCAAGAGTAGGGTCTGACCAAGCTAAAGTTGCAGAGGGACTTAGACTTGAAGAGACCACTGAACAGGAACCGTGTGGGGGACTCTTGTGGGGGAGACCTCGAGAGCTCGGACCCCCCTTTCACTTGGAGGATCGTTTGGCCGATCACTTGTCGGATGGCATCGATGGTCTTGGCATCTACCATGTTGCCTGCAGCATCTTGGACATAGAAAGTGTTGACGGCTTTTCCGGCTCGGGTTGTCACCTCTGCCCTTGTGACTGATAGGCTGTTCTCCCTGAAGATTCGTGTCACGTCTGATAATAAGCCAACCCTATCACTTGTGCATAGCTCTAGCTTCAAGCCCTGAGAAGAATCACTAGTTAAAAGGCTATCCAATATGGTTCAAAATGAGGAAACTAAAAGGATTTTAAGGCCTACTACACTACATTTTTTTAAACTGTGTTATCTCAAAACTGCTTCTTGACGAGGCCTCATTTGGAACCGATTATCAAAACAAATTTTCATTAAAGCTGCTCTCAATCATCTTTTTCATAAAAGTTACTATAACAAATAAACAAAAATAAAAACCCAACAAAGAAATAGAAGTTCAAAAATGTCATTTGGAACCAATTAACCGAAATTGATTATGTAGAAACAAGATCAGTTTGACAATTAGTTGCAAAACAGGGCCTAAACAATATAAAACAATAACATGCCATTAATTATATTAAGAGATCACATGAACTACTGTTTATGTACCCCAGTCCGTAGGAAAACATCAAGAGAAATATGTAACCACCTTGAGTTTATATCCAAAAGAAACCAAATTCAGGGGAATCCAAAGACAACACAAGTACGCTTGTTGATTCAAACGACGAAAACTCATTCGAATAGACATGAAATCCTTACCTCCGAGACTCTCCTCTCAATAGCAGCCTCAAGACATTGGATTATACGCTGCCTCTCCGCTTCTGAGTTGACAGGGGACCCATCCACATGTCTGATGTAGTACTCCTACAAAGCCCAAACAATAACAAATTTCAGACTCCAAGTGACAAAACAAAATTATAACATCAAAAGATATAACATGGTACCTGATAAGCTTCGGGACTTTCAGCATCAACATTTGCATGGAAGACCACATACTGCATGTCAGTCAGAGTGCAAACTGTATCGAAAAGCAGCTTCGGCCGGTCCTTACACCGAATCGTCACCACCGAGTAGTCCTTATCATAGATATTCACAACAGTCACCTTGGGCCTGAGCTTTTCGTCCGCCAAATCCTGATCAGACCGCTCATAATCACGATCATCAAACATCATCTGGTGGAGCCTCCGCTCCGTGTGGGTGGACCCCAATGACACGGCTGTCTTGGCTCCCCTTGTTTTATTGTTTCCTCTAAGTACATTACATAGGAGATTTTTAATCCTCGAAAGCCTCTCAGGGTCGGTGATCGCCAGCCCAGATGACTCATCGGTGACATGCATCACAGCCGCGGCTCGGGTGTTGTGAGTCCAGACTTCACCATTCACAACGTTGCATTTGAGGTCCATTAAAACAGCGCTGACTTCAGAGAGCAGACCAGGTCGATCAGTCCCAGTCAGCTCTATTGAAGTGTAGTCTGTTGAAGGTGAGACGCCAACAGACCTTTTTCGTGATGGTATAAAACATGAATCCGGTCCAAGGGACTATAAACAAATACAATACAATTAGTGAGGTACCGACCACGAATAGTTTATATAAACTGCATGACTATAAATCTGTAATATAAGAGCATCACCTTATGGATATATTCTAAGATTTCCTCATCACGCAACTTCTTCCCATCTTGATCGGTAACATTGAATACTGTTATTGGATATGGAGACATAATTAATTTATAATTATTTGACAAATCTTGGATGATATTTTTAAAGGTAAAATGAAACATAGTGGAAATTATATATTGTGTTACCATCCATGAACCATCCACCATCAGAAGAAATATAAGCTTTGGTTATAATGAGATTCAAATCAGTGAGGACTTGAACAACCTCTAGGAGAATCCCATGTTTATTTGCACTGTCAACCTTTACAACAACAAAACAATTCTATCAAAATTCATGTTTTTGTGACAGTTCATAGGCATATAATGGTGAGTTCATGAACATAATAGATGGCTCACCCGAATGACTGTCGCATTGACACAGGCTTCGTTATCGATGACAACCCTATATAATATACATAGACTGAATAAAATTAATGTATCATTCAATAAAAAAAAAATGAACAATCGGATGCATCAGAGCAAATACTAGTATGTACCTTGGAGGATTCATCCTCCGGATGAATTTTTCGTATTCATCATCAATATCCCAAGAAGAACTAATATCAGTCTCTGAATCAAAAGCACCACAATATTTCAGAACAAAATCTTAAATTAAGACATCTCAAAGCAGGGCAAAATTATTTAGACAAAAAAGTGGAAACAGGAATTACAGTTGAATAATAAGAGAATTAGAGAAATAAATGATTCAATTAGTTCACCCAAAATTCAACCAAAAAACTCAATAAAAGGGAAATATAAAAACACCCATTATTTAAAAAGAAAAAAAAATCTATTAGAAAGCAATAGATTATCCACCAACCATGAAAATCCAATTCAACAGTACATCAAAACAGTATAACAAAAAAAAAAGAAAAAACATCATCAATAAAAAAATTTACGAGATTAGACCCATTTAAGGATCAAAAAAAAAAAAAAAAAAAACCGACAATCTTACAATACAAGAAACACCCAATTGTACACTCAAAGAACAGAATCCAAAGCCACCCCCAACAAAACAGAGCAAACCCATTGAAACCCATCTCACAAAAACCACAAAATCAACTCACAAAACTTAAAAAACAAATAAGAAGAGGAAGAACCCACAAGAGAAAACACATACCCATTGATGCCCAGATAGGAATTCCTCCAAAACGAAAGAAGAAATCTCTTCAGAATTGAAAATCTGTGAGAAGCAGTAGATACCCAGATAAACAGAACCCTCTCTCTATCTCCACTGAATAAAAAGGGAGATCTTGAAATCGAACGGACCCCCCCTTCTCCCCTCCCACCCCCCGACACGAAAATCCAAAACCTGCAACTTAGACAGTACGTGAACAGATTCCCTCTCTCTCAATTTTTTCTTTTCATTCCCAATGGAAAGAAAGGCTTGGCATCCTCTTGAGAGAGAAAGATATACAGGTCTGTCTCTCTGTCTCTCTGTCTTTATATTTTCATGTGGTGAGTCAGATTAGACTCGCTTGGTTGGGCACGCCGAAACACACCGCACCACATGAGGCACACCATGATTTTTAATACATGTTGGTGTTTATTAAAATTCAGGGGCATATCCATATAACCCCCTGTAAACTTCCAGAAAACTATATTGCCCCCTGCTTTTCCTGAAGTTCATATAACCCTTTAAAAACATTTATGTAAATTCAAATAACCCTCTGAATTAAATTTCTTTTAATAGATGAGAAAAATTATTTTTGATTAACCATGACTGAAAAAACAGTATTCCAAAAAACTCCTATCATCTGTTAAAAATATGAAAAATCCTCTCTGTAAATTATGATTTTATATTTCCCGATGGGGTTTTATATATAATCTATTCGGATGTATAAAATTCTTTATTTATAAAAGGTTTTTCATATTTTTAACACATTGTAAAGGGATTTGATATATTGTGTTTTCAGTTAAGGTTAACCAAACAATATATTCACAGAATATTCATCATCTCTTAACGGAAGTTTAACTCAAGAAGTTATTTGGATTCATATAAGTGTTTTAAAAGAGTTGTATGAATTTTAAGAAAATTCAAAGGATTATATGGATTTTAGGCAGTTTATAGAGGGGTATTTGAATTTTTTCCTAAATTTATAAGCGGCAACTTATGGTTTTTATATTAGGTCCTTTTTGAATTTAGATGCGCATACACACACACTTTGAACGTTTAGTTTTTTCAATATCTTATTTTTTCAGATAAAAAATTTAGTTATAAAAAAATTATCAAAATAATGTTTTTCAAAAATTATGTTTCAAGCATTGATTTTAAGAATCCCACATTTCAACTGCACATGAAAATGCAACCTCTTACGCCAGATTTTTACTCCAATGAAAATGCTAAACGTGAATCTAAACTATTTTCTGCCAACTTTGATTAGATTTTCATGTTTTATTCATTAATATTTTGAAATTTTAAAGTTCTTAAAACAATGCTTTTTAAACATGGATTGGATTTTTAAAAAGTCAACAATTGAACTGTACATTCAAACGAGCCCTTAGAATAAATTCGTGCGATATCTTTGTTTACATTTATTAGAAATTATTTAAGTTAAAAGGATAATTTTAAAAGTGGTAATCTAAAAGTTGGGGGCAATAATGTTTTTGGGATTTATAGTTTATACAGCAGTTTATGTAATCTTCATTTTGAACACGGATATGGTTAACCAATATTATGAATAACAAATATTTATTTTTATTACATACAAACCTAACATTAATTTTACCTAAAAGGGTTTGAATCCAACATTTATCAACAAAAAATATGACATCAATTTTTTACTTTCATAACTCAAACGATTTGTTTTAAGAATTACAAAGTAAAAGATTGGTTTATAGTTTATTCCAATACACATCTAATTTTGTTTATTTGTTGTTTTTTAATCGATATAACAAATATGTCTAATTTTTAGAAGAGTTAAAAATTTATAATCGATATAACTATGATCTATAATCTGTATATGAAAGTTGTACCAAAAATGGCCTTTGTAAAAAAATGTTTTGATATAAAGACTTCCAGTTGTTACTCTTATAACATGTTTTGAATTTTATTTTAAAAAAATATTTATACTATTTTAGGACTATAGAAATGAAATGGCTGAGTGCATTAACACGCTGGGTTTATTAGTATTTTAAGTAATACAACTGTATTGTTTTTTTGAGGGGATTTTTTTTAAAAAGAAATGGAGAGATACGCACGAGGTGTGCAAGGGAGGGGTTAGGATTTGGTGAAATAGATGTTGGGATACAATATTTAATGATAGTTTTATATACCTTTTATAGCTACCCAGTTTATCATCAGGTGTATATTTATGTAATTTCAAATGTAATGAAATGGATATGCTAAATTGAATGCATTACTATACAAAGTATATGCAAAGGAAAAATTATATACTGAAGTAATCTAGTATATGTATCAGAGTGTACAAAAAAATCAATACTTAGTCAAGCACGCGGGATACAAAACAAGCTGTAATAAAAAATTACTTATTTCAAATTGAATTTAATCAAATGAATGGTGATAATTTTTTTTACTAGAACGGTAGGCACTGGCCTTAATATATTAAGGGACAAGAGTACACAAAGGAAAATTACACAAAACAAAAAAAACTAATAAGAGCTCTTAGAAATTAGGTAGAGGAGATCTCTATCAATTTCCGCCATGTAACGGACCAAAGGCTGTTAAGGAATTACAAATTTATCAGCTTGAAAACTGATACCCCTTGCCCTCACACAAAAATTCCCCCAGCCTACGATAAAACCTTTAGCTAGCTCCCAAATGTTTTTCGTATATGGTCTTTGACCCTTAAAAATGACCTTATCGCAACAAAACCAGATCGACCATACCATCGCGGGCACCAATAATAGATGAGAATTGACGGGTGAGAATTGAGAAATAGTTAATGCAAGGATGTATTTTTTATGTTGATAAAGATATGTTTAAATTTTATCTTTTAAAAAAAATATAATAGTGTATCCTCATACATATTTCACTCAATAATAATAATATTTGTATTTTCAAGGACGAGATTATATTTAAAGAAAAAATAAATGAGGACTGCACACGAGGTTGTGCACATAGTTGGATATATCATTTTTAAAGGGAAGCACATATTTCTTAAAAATCTCCTTAGTAACTCTTTGATGACCCCTCTCATAGTTGTCAAGTGAGATTTTTTTAAAAAAAAATTAATAAATCAAATTCGGAATCATACAAAAAGTAAGCAAAAATAAAATTAAAAGAAATTCAAAGTCTTAAAAATTAATTAGTCATGCTTGGATCTCTACCAAAAATCCATAAGTAATACTTTATAAAGAGAACAATTTCACCTCCCCTGACCAATGTGGACTAAAGTAATGAAAGGTTTAATTAAAACACATGGGATAATTGTAAGTTTCCTACAGCTTATTCCAATGAGCTCCAAAAAATTGATCGAGATTAATTGGACTTTGAGAATTTGTTAGAATAAGAGAATACATTTCTCTGTAAGGTGGGTTGAATTTTAGTTTTTTCTTCTTCTGAAATATTAGTACCATTTGGTATTCAGATCCATGAATTAGGAATTCACAAACTGACAAAAGTTTTTTCTCATTAAAAACATTATAGAAATGAATAAAAGATTACTTACATGTTGTATCATTACGTGTGACGTATGATTTGTGACATGATAATTTTAAAAATAAAATACATCAGTTCCATTTAGGTCTATTTCAATTTGCATTCGGACGAATTCGGTGGTGGAAAAGTCAAATAACTCAAACGAGGTATCAAATAGATTTTTGATCACTTCTACATCCTCACCTCTCATACAATGTAAAGATTTTTTAAAACAAAACCAGCATTTCAAAAGCTGGTGAAAGAATGTTTTTTAAATACTGGATTTAAACATTGAATTTTCAAATTTCAGACGTTTAAATCTCGCCCTAAGTCATTGTTTGGATACAGAATAAGCCACTGAATAACGTGAAATAAAATAAAATAAATAATTTTTAATATTTGGATGCAGTGAATACCCTAAGATAACTTATGTTATAATAAACTAGTATAAAATGATATATATATTCCAGCTAATCCTTGAAATTGAAATTATTTCAGATTATTCCATCTAAAGTATATGTTTTGTAATCTAACGTTTCCAGAAAATCAATTTTGTAATCCAACTATCAAACGCTACCTAAAGTTTCATTAATTTTTTTTTTTTTTTTGTTGGTTAAACATTGAATTTTCAAACTCCAAGACGTTTGGATCTCGCCCTAAGTCTCTGCTTAATTTAGTGTATATGCTAAATTCAAGACCAGTTAAACACTAGGGTTGGTTTCATAATTTGTGGGACCAGTCTCAAGGTTCTTGGCATGAACTCATATTCCTCCACCTTGTTAAGTAGCTAGTTTCCCTCAACCACCAAAAGCAACATACAAAAAATTAGGTTATCAAAAAAGAACATTGAAGTAATGATTCACATTCTCCACCTCCTCTTCAAGAAACAAAATAATAATGATAACAAATCACAACTCAACAGGGAAAAACAAATTAATAATGGCACACATTCTCGACATTTGGAAATTTTATTGAACATTCCTCTCATACATCTTGATGCCAGGTTTGGGGCTCACTTCACTCACCAAATTACATAATGCATAGATGGTTCTTTTACGTCTCATTGGATCATGAAAACAAAGAAAAACGTGTGTGTACAAGTGATGGACAAAGCTACACATAGCTCTCCTTACGGTCCCAATTACAGTCTATTTTGTTTTTTTTTTAAATCATATACTAACATTTTAAAGTGCATGCTGTTATATGAAATGAAGTATATACTGAGATATATTAGTGTATTTTTTTTCACGATGAAAAAATGAAAGAAAAAAAAAATTGGGTTATATACTATGATATGACTCATACACTATCATAATTGAGTATATACTGCGTTATCATAGCGTATGGGACTGCAAAAAGGACTGCGTGCATCAGCGCTCATAAGTGATTCATATATAAGATGTAACTTGTAATAATTTGGCTAGGAAAAATGTTAGACTCCGTCACATTCACCAATCGAAACTCAGATCTCACATGTTTTCATTTTTTTTAAAATAGTAAACATCATCTAATGAAGTATATACTTTAATAAAAAATATATATCACTCCATTTCGAATTGAATGAACCCATTTTTAATAAGTGTAAGAAAATATTTAATGTGGTATATACAACATCTAACTAGGTATATACTTTACTGGATTTATAAAATGATATATAAGACTGTGTTTTAGACTGAGAAAAAAACTGAGTGGAACAACACTCTTTGACTGATATTTTTTTCATATTTGGGCCATCCGACCTTTTACATGAGATGCAGAATCCTAAGCATCATTATTGTCGAATAAACTAATCTTGAATTTTTAAGATTTATTTGAAAAATAAATTTGAAATGGTCTAATATTAATATTAATTATACATTAAAATGGAGTTTTTAAAATGTCACGTGGAGACATCTGACACCTTTTAATTTTCTGTTTACCCTATTAATATAGATCAACATAAAATCAAGGGGCTTTTAATTGTCCTATCAGTCATCCCTTCATGTCTCTTCTTGGATGCACATCCCTCGCGCATGCAATATGTCTGGGTCAAGCTAGACAGACGATTAGTGCGTTTGTGTGGTCTATCATGAGTACGCACCATATATAGGATAGCTCTTCCTTTCTCCACAAAAGTGAGCTAGGTGCCTTTTAGAGTCCAACTCAACCAAGCTTTTATACATACATCTTATCTTTTCAAATCTTTCAATGTGAGACTACATCTATTTTTTCAATATTTAACTACTTTTGATCCAGTTTCTCATTCACCCAAGAAATATTTTGAACAAGAATATATACGACATTCATCTTTAATTTTAATGCAATGCAACACTCCATCCACCTTGAATTGTGGAACCAACTCAAATTTCGATCCCAAATATCTTGGAGAGCCAAAGTTTTCCAACACCATTAACAATAGCTGTAGTTTTCCTATTCAATAGGAAGTTAGTACTCCAAGTAATTACCACTTGTAGTTATTTCAACATAGATAATTGCTACAAGCATTTTCTGTGTGACAATGCCCTCCAAACTAACCACTTTATAATAAGATGGAACTGATTGAGAAATGTAATATATATATATATATATATATATATATATATATATATATATATATATATATATATATATATATATGTATGTATGTATGTATGTATGTTATTGAGAATATTTCACTTTCAGAGGCTTTTGCAGATTGTTAGTGAATCGAGTTGTAATTTTGGAATGAAAACTACACCAGAGGTTTGCCAATCACAGGAGCTGGGCTACCAAAAAAATTTGCACATTTGACTCTTTCACATCATATATTGAGAGAGACATGAAAGGGATGCACTTCCACTTTACTAAAATTGAATCCATGATCGTTTGTTCATTATTCACACAAAAAGATGAAAATGATGTCCAATTAATCTATTTTTCCTTCATCTTATGTTGCTCTCTCTCTCTCTCTCTCTCTCTCTCTCTCTTATTAGCTATCTATCTATAAAGAAAGTTAACAAACATTATTTTTGTAGCCCCTCATAATTGTTGATATAGTAAGTTCGTTTTACAACCCCATATAATATATAGCGTAGTGTATACTGTAATATCATGATGTATGAGCTCTATATATTATAGTATCTATAGCTATTAAAAAAATTTACTTGTTCAAAAAAAAAAAAAACATCAGTGTGTGTGTGTGTGGAGGGGGGGGGGGGTGTATTTCAGTATAACAATATGTAATAAACCACACATGTTATTTTGCTATTATTATCTAATTAACATCAATTTAACTGATCCAACTTCCATAACGTCAAAGTATAAGAGAAGAGGTTGTTCATTAATAAAATTAAGGGCACGTTTGGATGCAGTGATTATTTATATGTGTTTTCCTGTACATACAAATTTTATATTGCATGTGTAGGAAAACATTTGCACATATTTATTTGTTTTTATGTTGTGCTATCATTTACACACGTGTTCTTGTTTGTAGCTGTTATTCTAAGTTATATAAATTTATAAAATGTAATTATCAATTTTAAATCTTAAAATAAGATTAGGAGAAGAAATATTTATTTTGGCTAATAAATGAACTTTAATAAATTTGTAAAATTAGATTACATATACTTGAAAATTCGTTTTGGTTAATATAGTAGATAAAAGATATATGAGAGGTGAAAAAATAAAAGCTGTTACAAATGATAACACATGGGGTTAGTTGGGATTTTAATTGTCCCATTCAATGAAGCAAATTAAATGAGAACACTGGGATTTGTTACAATTATTTATGATAACCAAACAAAATATTGTATTTGACACAGTGCAAATGAAAACTCATCTTCATTTACACAGTATTCAAACAAACCCTAAGACATTCATTCGTTCATGGTGGGCATGAATTAGAAATGAAATTAAATATATGTGGCATCATCAACATGTATTTTTCTTAATTTTTTTATAATTTAACTTAATTTTTTTTATTTGAAATACAAAAAAGGCAATCTTATTAGATCATGTGATATCTTTCTTATTTTTATTAATTCTCATTTTTTTATTTTTTATTTTCTGGTTTTTTTATACATATTTTTCTTTTTTTCTATTTTTTACTCTATTTGTTATTTATTATTGTTTGTTTCTATTTCATTGAGATATTTTTATTGGAATCAGTTATATAAAAAATTATGCGATGGCTAATGTATGAGTACAGGTCCCAAAAAAAAAAAAAAAGAATAGGAAGCCAATGAGTTTGAAAATATTACATTAAGTGTATTTTACCATATAAAACATGTTCCGTCTATTCTTTTATAAAAAATTAAATATATACTCGATAAATTGAAGGATTTTTTATTTTTAAGTCTCCATAAATCATAGAATTTAGTGATTGATCCCTCACTTCTTCATATTTTTGTTTTAATCCCCAGATTTAAAGGATATGTTTCTTTTTAATCTCTGCGACAGACCTATCCCTAAATTATTTGGTTTTTTTTTAGTCATTGAGAGGGATTAAAAAGGAACATATCCTTTAAATCTATAGACTAATTTCAAAATATAAAGAATTAAAGGATCGATCCTTAAATAAATATGTTTACAAGGATTGAAAACTAAAAAATCTTAAATTGAATTATATCAATTATTAAAAATAATAAAAATTTCTAACAATATACACACAATATTAGTAGTTTGACAAAGGGTTAAAGTTTTAAGGATAAATTATCATAATTTTAGTGGATAAAATGTTTATCAATTTTGTCAACATTCACATTTATTAAAATTATGACAAAAAGTGAAGTTAAATATCAATCCACTCTTTAAGTGAAACAAAAAATCCTCATTTTTATTTTAAAATCGGGACAATTATTTGCACGTTATCCTGATTATTTTTTTTATAATAAACCAAATAAGTTATCTAACCTCTCATTTATTCATATAATTATCTTTTGTACCATCATTTATCCTCTCGTGAGACACACTTTTGACTTTCCAAGAATAAAATCAGGAGAGCCTAAAACACGTGCCTTCCACGTGATGTATACGGTCGCACGTCCTCCGTTTCCGCCCTTGGTCAAGTAGGTGCGCCCCCTCACACGCGTGTCCTGCGGCGGCTTGTTGGAAACGTGTCTCGCACGTGCCTTTGCCGGCCACGCTAAACCGTTTTAAATCTACTCCCGCGGTGAGTTTAAGTTTGAGATATACCTTATTTAAATTGGCTAGGAGGAGATTAATAAATGATTAATCAATTAGTTTTTAAAATAACGAAAATAATACATAAAATTATTTAATAATTTTATACTATAAAATAATAACAAACTAACATCAAAATAAAATAAATATGTAATATATAAAGTAATTTTATAGCTTATTGGTCAAGTCAACTAGAGATTAAAAATAAAAAAGGGTTAAAGACATCTAAGTCCCTACAAACATGAGAAAACCCATATAAGTCCCTATTAAAATTGGGACAGACGTACAAGTCCCTGAAAACTCAGAAAAACCCAATTATCATCCCTGAGTTAAATTTCCATCCAAACTTAACGGAATATTCCCAGAATATTCCATCACATATAATTGTGTTGACATTGAAGTCCTTATAAACAATCATAAAGACAAATTAATCCCTGCAAAAGACAAAATTGTCCCTAAAAGACTTTTACATTAAATTGTGTACACATTGCTGTCCCTATAAATAATCATAAAGAAAATTAATCCCCGCAAAAGATAAAATTGTCCCTGAAAGACTTTTACATTTAATTGAATAGACATTAGTATTTATAAATAATCGTAAAGACAAATTGGTCCCTGTAAAAGACAAAAATACCCCTGAAGGATTTTTACATATAAAGAATGCAGTCTTTATAAACAATCATAAAGACAAATAATATAATTTATTTATTTATTTTTTCATCTTCTATCCTATCAATCACACTCCACCTGAAGATCATAATTTGGATGTAAAACCAATATTTTAACCGATAGAATGCATTCTTCAAGGGCATTTTGGTCTTTTATAGGGACCATTTTGTCTTTATGATTATTTATAAGGACTGTAATGTTTATCCAATTAAATGTAAAAATCTTTCAGGGGCAATTTTATCTTTTGTAGGGATTAATTTATCTTTATGATTATTTATAGGAACTGCAATGTGTACACAATTTAATGTAAAAGTCTTTCAGGGGCAATTTTGTCTTTGCAGGGATTAATTTGTCTTTATGATTGTTTATAAGGACTTCAATGTCAACACAATTATATGTGATGGAATATTCTGAAAATATTCCGTTAAGTTTGGATGGAAATTTAACTCAGGGATGATAATTGGGTTTTTTTTAGTTTTCAAGGACTCGTACGTCTGTCCCAATTTTAGTAGGGACTTATATGGGTTTTCTCATGTTTGTAGGGACTTAGATGTCTTTAATCCAAAAAAAAAGTAAGGGTCGCCTAAGTAGGTTCGGGTCGGTTGAAGTTTGTTCGAGCTCGTTTGATTAGATAAATGAGCTGAGCTTGAATAATTTTTAAAGTTCAGTTATAAATGAGCTGAGTTTGAGTAGAGCCCAAGTCATGATTCGAGCTTGCAATCGAGTTCGTTTGTTATTTTTGACATGTTATCTGTTTTTTATATGTTTTAATTATTATACGAGCTTTTTTTTTTTTAGCTAAATGAGTTCAAACTCAGGCCTCGGTTCGAGCTTGCAGTCGAGCTCGTTCTACAAATGAGCCAACCCGAGCTTTAACTAAGCTTTTCACTTGCCAAACGAGCCAAGCTTGAATACAACATAAAGCTCAGTCCCGAGCCAAGCAGAGCCCGAGCTGAGCCTAAATATAAATGAGTGGAGCTTGAATATGTCAAGGATCGACTCACTCGACTCATTTACCACCCCTACGTCTAAGTCTAGGAGGGGGATTAATCGGGGTTTAGAAGAGCTTTTTAGAACACACGTATCTGGACCATCAAATCAATGTGTTTATAAAATATGTGCAAAACAGGTGTATCCGACTCGCTCGACTCATTTACCACCCCTACGTCTAAGTCTAGGAGGGGGATTAATCGGGGTTTAGAAGAGATTTTTAAAACACACGAGTATTTGGACCATCAAATCAATGTGTTTATAAAATGTGTGCAAAACAGGTGTATCTGTGCATCCAAACAGGAGATTAGCGTTATTATAGATAATATTTTTTGTGGTGGAAAGACATGTCACGTGTATAGGTTGGGGGGTTTGAAAGTAACACTTTTCCCATTTTTAAAGGTCATCCCAATTGAGAATTGTAGGGCATAGTTCATGTTTGAAAGTTTATTTTATTTTATTGTGAGTGGTAGTTAGTCTTTAATTTGACCAAGTGAAAAAAAAGAAGATTGTTTTTACCCTATTTCATCCATTTTTTTTGTTATATTTGGAAATTGTAATAATTATAATAAAAAATAGATAAATCTATGTTGAATAAGACTTGAATTTATGTGATATGAAAGAGGTATGGTGCCTTTAATTTTTGATCAAATGAAAAAAAAAAAAGTGTTGCTTTGCAGCACCAATTCCAGACTCATTAATATGATATAGAAATCTATGGTTGGGGATGGTGAGAGGGATTGAAAAAGTAAAATGAGATAGTGGGTTTTGATTTTGGGTTTTAGTTTTTTGAATGAGAAATGAGGATGAAGAGAGAGAATGTGATGTGGAGGGGGTATAGTTTGGGAGACTGGTTCACCCGCTAAAGTTGTTTCCTTTTTTTTTTCTTTCTAAACAATCAATGCACAGTCATTTGATTGAAGGGGCACAAAATGGATCGCTCGAGATTTTTTCTCGCACGATGGGCCCCAAAACCACATGACCGCATGTAATCAATTCCATGTGTATATATATACATATATATGTTGGGGATGCCTTTACTTTTTTGATTGATTGAAGGAAAAGATTTGACTGTATTTCGTGCTTGCTTTTAGAAATGAATGGATATGTATTTTCATACATGGGTTTTAAATGTCTTCTCGAAGAATTAAATTTTTAAAAAATGATGAAAATTTTGTATAACTATTCTTTTTAATATAATATGATATTAAACTGTTTACACTATTCAAGAATCTATTTAACTAGTTATAAATATTACGAATATCTCAGTAAAATATAAAATTAATATGAAAATGTTAATATTATGATCTCCTATAAAAGGAAAAAATCCATACAACTCCCTTAAATCTAATTGAAATCCATATAAACCCTTGACTTTTCTTAAAATCTATATAACCCTCTGAAAATACCTAGTAAATCCACATAACCATCTGAACAAAATTTTCGTTAATAGATGATGAATATTTTATGAATATTTCATTTGGTTAACCTTGATGAAAACATAATATACTAAAAAATCATTACAATGTGTTAAAAATGTGAAAAATCCTATAGAAAAGACGATTTTACCATCTCTTGATATATTATGAAACCCTATCCGAAAGGGTAAAATCATCATTTATATAAGTTTTTTTACATTTTTAACACATTGTAAGGTATTTTTTAGTATACTGTGTTTTCTACTAGGATTAATCAAACATAAAATTCACAAAATATTCATCATCTATAAACATAAATTTTATTCAAAGAGTTATTTGAATTTATTAGGCATTTTCAGCTGTTATATGGATTTTTTCCCCTATAAGAACATGTCATCTTCACTCATTTTTATCCACCAGTAAATAACCTGAGTTGGTACATCTTTCTTTCCTTCCTTCATCATTGGCCTCCTTCGTATAAAAACATGTGATCTAAAATTAATATCCATTTTTATCCTTTAGTAAAGAACCATGTGTTGGTATATTTCTCTCTTCCATCCCCTTCCTTGCCTCATTCACCTGTCACTAACCTCCATTCGACCTCCCTATTAACCCGTTGGTCGTTGCCCACCTCTGCGCCCTGTCACCCTATTTGCCTCCCTTCTGGTTCTCTCATTCTCTTTTCGGTAGCATTTAGTAACGCGATTGTAAAATTTATTTTTTGCAATCACTGAGTTTAAAACTGATTCTGCAGGAAGCTACTTCACCCTAGCTTTCTCAAATCGCAGCTTTTGGATACTATTTGCCTGAAATCTGTTTACAGGAAGCTGTGATTGTAAAACTGTTTGGTTGCACGATTACCGAACCAGCTTCCTGCAATCGTAAAAGCTGCGCAATCGTGCAACCAAACGCTGTTGAGTCCTCTATTTCTCCCCTCCCCTAGCATCCTTTCGACGTCCCCAGCCCATACCGCTGACCTCCTTCAACTCTCTCTCTCTCTCTCTCTCTCACACACACACACAGTCACACTCTCTTCCTCTTTTCTCAACCCCAAAAAAAAAAAAAACACTAACTTTAGGTGGTGGGGAGGAAAGAGGTGGTTGGTGGGAGGAGACATTCCCCATGTGTTATTCTACTTTGATTAAAGAAATGAAAGCTTGGTTGTCTAGCTAGCATGTCTTTTATCAATTGTGAAACCATGCATCAATCATATCTTTGGGAGAAGGAATGTTTTCAAAGGAGCCTTGGACTAAACCTATAAGAACATTATGTATTTATAACGATAGTCTCCATCTCCATCTGGGTCACCTCCACGCTTATTAATGCGACGAGGATTGAGTACACACTCCTGGGGTGATGTTCAGGATAATAGTTTATTTATTTATTTATTGGTGAGAATCACCCACAAATTTTGTTAATAAGATAATAGATATTGCTGTAAACCCTAACCCAACATTAGACATACTGAATCCCACCCACAAATTCTATGTATCAATTAATAGATATTGTTGTTTTTCCTAAAATATATATATTTAAGTTTATTTCCTAAAATAATAAAATATTTTTTAAGTTTATTTTATTTTATTTTGTATAGAGACCGAGATAAGATGAAACAACAGTCCCAACTCCTAAAAAAGTTAAAAAGTTAGTTTATTCAGTTTATATATATATATATATATATATTTTTATATACAGGGGCGGATCCAAGACATTATTCTAGGATGGGCTAAGTTTTTATTTTTATATTTCAAAAAATAAGTGTTTTTAACTTTTTATTAAACTAAATAAACTGATGTTTAAAATAGATGAAAAATTCATTCAATGTAAAATTAAAATGACAATGATATATACAAAAAAATAATAAAATATTATTTAAGTTTATTTTATTTTATTTTGTATAGAGACCAAGATAAGATGAAACAACAGTCCCAACTCCGAACTATATAATATAACTAGTCCCAACATATATGGCCCCTTAAATCTTTTAGAATGAAATGTTATTTGAATTCATTGAGTATATATGGTGTTTGCATCGTTATTTACAATAAATTCTCTTTTATAATTATGATAATATTTGAAATTATTAGAATTTATCTATATATTCAAAGACATAAATTGTTTGGATAAACTTTGGTGTGTTGGTATTTGATTTATTAAAGAGCATTGATTTATTAATTAAAATGAGATTTAATTGTTTTACTTTTTTATAGTAAAATAGCATATCATTAATTATAAATTATTTAAGGTCATTACTAAGAATTATGACATACCAGCTTGGTAAATTCATTCTATTCTACATAACAATTGAGTTATATTTTATGTTTTTTTTTACATTAAATTAGATCAATATAATAGATTTAAGATTTTTATGAATAAAATAAAATTTTATTTATTATAAAATACAATACATATATAATAAAAAAATCAAAAGCTGGGCCGGGCTATAGCCCGGCCCAGCCAACTAATATATCCGCCCATATATATATATATATATATATATTATTGTGAATGACCATTTGTAGTCTAACAACTCAACAACAATCTTATTTGTGGAGATGTGCCAAGGTACAAGATATGTTTCGCAACTTAGTCAAAAAGATTTTTATTAGAAAAATGATATACTCATAAAAGTTATCCTAAATAACACTATTTTTTTTGTTTGAGCTACTATGTATTTAGTTGAATTTTTTTTCTATTTTGTATAAATACATGTGATCTCCGAATAAGTGTATATGAGGCGGAGACGATTTTTAGGAGTGGATGTATCAAAGATGCTTCCTTTTTATGACATATCTGCAGATTGCATTAATTGGACGATGCGTAAGCAAGAATAGAGTTCCTTATACTTCCAAAGTGAAAAGTATTTGTTTCAAAGGGGATGAGAGTGAATATTGATGATTCTACATGAATCTTTTGGAAGTTTAACAAAGTCACATGAATGGTAAAGCCGCATGTGCAATATAATCGTTATATCAATAAATAGAGGATCTATGATTTTGATAGGTGCTGCTTGACATGTGGGTTAGTTCAATATTATTTCACAAAATTCAACAACAATCGAAATTAATTGCCAATTTTGTATTCATTTTTATTTTTACACTAAAAAAAATAACATTTGAATTCTCTATTCCCGTGTGTATTCTGAATATCAAAAGCAAAATTTTCTTTTCTAAGAAATTTGATCCTAAAATGAATTCTCATTAGATCAAGTTGATTAGCTAGTAGTTATGTTATGATTGCTATCATGCTTCAATTTATAAATAAAATCGTTTATGAATGTTTATGAATGACCCAAGCTTTCAACGTCATGGGAGAGTCATGAAATATCAAATTGATCACTATAATACAGTATCATACATACAATACAGTACCATACATACGAAGTCAGAATATAAAAAATATAATATTTTATATTCAATGGGTTAGGTCAGACATCCACAACAGGTGGCCAAAGTTGACCTGTGATTGACCCATCGGATGCTCAGATATTCTCCTTCCCGGAAAAAAAGGAACCAATATTAAGGGAAAAATCTATTTAACTCTACGTAAAGTAAGTTAAATCGATTTTAGCCTCTCCATAAAGTATATATGAACCGGAGAGGATTTTTTTTTATTTAATAGGAACATTTTCTAATTTTAGTCTAAAAGGATAGGGAGCGGAGGTGATTTTTCGATTTTCAAAGGATATTTTTTTATTTTTATAAATTTTTAAAGAGCTATATCAATTTTTTTAAAATAAAGGATGATGACATTCTGTTTACTTTTAGGGAAAAATCCATATAACCACCTGCAAACTTATTGAAATTCATATAACCCTCCGACTTTTTTTTAAAATCCATATAACTCCTGAAAACACCTAGTAAATCTAAACAACCCCCTGAAAAAAATTTATATTTATAGATGATGAATATTTTATTAATAATATGTTTGATTAACCATGGTAAATAACACAATATATATATATAAAAACATATAATGTGTTAAAAGTCTGAAATTTTTTTCTATAAATAACAATTTTACCCTTTCGGAATAATATATCCATAGAGGGTAAAATCATCATTTTTATAGGATTTTTTCTTTTTTAACTTATTATATTGATTTTTTAGTATATCGTGTTTTCAATCAGGGTTAACTAAATGAAATATGCGTAAAATATTCATTATCCTCTAATAAAATTTTATTCATGGGGTTATTTGGATTTATTAGGTGTTTTCAGAGGGTTATATGAAGTTTAAGAAAAGTCAGGGGGTTATATGGATTTCAGTCAGATTATAGGGAGTTGTATGGATTTTTATCTAACTTTTAATGTGTAGTTAGGATTAATCATGTACTTTGTTGTTTGATACTTTTCAAATAATATAAGAACTTGTGATGATTTTTTAATTTTACATAGGTTTCGTTTGACTCCACGTTCAGGGCGTGTTCGCACAGACGGACGCGATGCAACGGAAACCAGCAAACAAACACAAAATCTGCGTTTGCAGTGACCAGTCAATTTGTGAGTTTAATATGTAATATTACTCACTTCCTTACGTCTCAAAATATTGATTTTCAAACTCATATACGACTCCATCAACGCTGCGTTACGGAACATATACCCAAAGGAGCCACTGAGTAAAACCGATTTAAGCTAATTTTAGATTTTTTCTGTATTTAAAAAAAAAAGCACGTGATTGTGACCGGCTTTATAGCTGGTGAACTCGTGGAGTCAAATTGTTCTTGGATTTATGGCAGCCGTTCATTCGGTGTTCTCCATTCCTTTTGGGGATCGTTCGGGGCGCCTTTCGGTGGACTTGAAGGGGCAAGTACGTACCACCGCCACGTCATCTCCACGTAGGATGAGGCGGCGCCACCAGATAACGATGAGATGCGGGTTGTACACGTGTCTGTTTCTCCGACGCACTTAGGTGTTGGATATTTTACGCATGCACCCTCAACTATAATTTTAAATAATTTTTTTTTTTTTTTAGTTTTATGCGCAGTCAGTGTGTACTATAAAACTTGTGAAGCCATACACTCAGCTCCATTGTTTGTCTCAAATGCAGTTTGTACCTATTTTGATTTTTTTTTTTTAAATGTTATACGTGATGTTAGCTAAATGCTGAGACATACATGGCCTTTTGATATCAAATTATTTTTTGTCAATCTTGAGCCCAATTGTTGTTATATCCATTTTGTAACTCCCAACGTGGGTTGAATTTTTTAAATGTATACTTATCTAATAATATACATATATGCTTTTAACAATATATACATAAATGAATTTGATGTATTTTTTAATTTTCATAATTTATTATATATTGGTCTAATCTAATATGTATAGTTTAGAGAAAAGTGGGACATAACTTATTTTACAGTATGAAGACAGTCTCATATATCTCATTAATCATTCAATAAGGTATAATATTTACATTATTAGATGAGGTGTCTTGATTTTTTTTTTTTTTACATTTATGAAAAGGGTTATTTAGTTTCCACCTCTTGAAAAACAAGCATATTACCAAAAACCCCATCAAAAAATTGAGTTGATTATCAACCCCTTGCAAAGTTATTACGTCTTATTAAGAAACCCAACCATTTCAGGTTATTTATTTTCTGCCTCCTTCTAAACCAGGCCCGGCCATGGGCAGAGACCACCAAGGCCACTACCTAAGGCCCCCACCCAAGGAGGGCCTCAGCCCTGCAGAGCCCATATAGTTTAAGTAGCCTATGAAAAAAAAAATTTAAATTGGGTTGCTTTGGCTATTGGACCCTTGAATACTCATTACTCACCCCATGGCCTAGGTCTAACAAATGCATTCCCCAAGTACCCAAAAACCATCCTATTGTTTCCTATCCCAATCAAATTTTTTCTAACCATCCCCATTAAATTCCATGAAACTCCTCCCCCATTAATTCTCTAAGGACCTGTTTGGATAGGAGTATTGGGTGCTTGGATTGGGATTGAGAATACCAATCCAGGTCAATAAGTTGTTCGGATAAATTTTAAAAGGTGGATTGGAATTGAGAGAGTGGTATTGGAAATCCTTGATTAGGGGGATTGGGAATCCCCCTTAAGAGATGATATTCCTCCAATCCGGTGGATTGAAAAAAAGACATTTTTACCCAAGACTCTTCATCTCCCTTAACACACACACACACACACACATATATATCTTAATATAATATATAAAAACATAACATATTTAATATAAATATATATATATTTAATATAATATAATATATATTTAAATATATAATATAAATATATTAAAAATATACATATATACACATATATATTCAAGCATTAATTGTGATGTACACGTTCATAAATCCTCTTGATTTACTTTATTTATATGAATAAGGAAGCTTTTATAACCTATTGATTGGATGATATGAGATTCATGTGATTTATTTGAACTAATTTGCTATGATATATATAAAAAAATTTATATTATATTACCATCATAACTAATTTACTATCATGACCAATATATATATATATATATATATATATATATATATATATATTGAGTATTTTTAGAAATATATATTTTTTATATTGTAATTCATGCATTACCAAACACATGATTGAGATTGAGAATCCCAATCCTGTTTTCTGAATCATGTTCCTTACCAAACAGGTTGATATGATTCACAATCCCAATCCACCTGGATTTAGAATCCCAAGATTCACAGAATCCCATCCTACTTGTCAAGCAAACAGACCCTAAAATCTCCCATCCAATCAACAATGTCCCTTTACTTATTTGATTAATTGTTTTTTGCTATTATACATTTTTATTTGATTGATCTTAGTATGCATATAATTATGTATGGATATTTATAAGTGTTTTATGATGTAGTAGTTATAATGAATTTTTATTCAAGAGGTTTTAATTTTAATGATTGTATAATATTGTATTTGTAAATTTATAACATTAGTAATTTAAAATAAGATAATATTCAAGGCCATTTTTTTTTAGTACATATGGGGTCCACTTTAAAAATTTGCCAAGGACTCCACAAAAAAAAAAAAAAACTATTATCAGGACCGGCCCTGCCTAAACAAGTAAATTATTGAAAACCCCTATAACCATTAAAAATGATTGATACAAAATTAGCATGAACAATTTCTACAATACATTAACCGTGTGTGATTTTTATGAAGACAATTTGCATTTGAAGGGTCCTAAAATAACAATGTGTATTTGGAGAGGGTTTTATATAATTTCTTTATTTAGAAGGTGTAGAAGTTAAACATTGAATTTTTTTTAATAAGATGTAATAACTTTATAAGTGGTTAATAATAAATTCATTTTTTATATAAATTTTTTAATAATTCACTAGTTTTACAAGATGGGAAAACTAAAAACCCTTGTGAAAAATAGTTCTATTATGATAACAAGTGACATATATTTTTTTAACAAAACATATAATAAACTTATTAAACAAAGTTGATATTTAAAAAAAAATAAAATAATTATGCTGACTATCGTCCTAAAAATGTATCAACACTATGAACTCTAGATGAGGGATAATTTTACAGAAGCAACCCTGAAAAGGTCCGTAATGTTTTACACAACCCCAAAATTGACGAAACTGGTTTTGCGTCCGCGAATCTCGAAGAAAATGAACGGCTGGTCCCGCAATGATTCGACACGTGGCGAATCAGAAAATGAGGGTGACGGGACGACCAAGGCAAGGCAGTGGGGGGTGCTGACGTGGCAGGACAAGTGGGCCGACAGCTGTATGTCGGCGGCAGTACAAGACGACAGCTCGTTCGGATTCGCTGAGATTTCTCTGTTGATCCTCTTCTTGTCCGTTTCCCACGTGGATTCTTATCGTCACGCCCACACAAGTGATTCTTCACTCTTCTTAACCAGGGGACTCGGGTCCTGTGTATCATCTGATATAAAAAAAAAAAAGGAAAATATCATATAACCCCTTAAACACCTAAAAACAGGATAAATTTATATAAACTCTTGTTTTTTTTTTAAATTTATATAATCCCCTAAAAACATCTAATAAATTCAAATAATTCATTGAATAAATTTATGTTTACAGATGATGAATATTTTGTGAATATTATATTTCATTAACTATGGTAAAAAACACAGTATATCAAAAAAACCTACAATGTGTTAAAAATACAAAATTATTTTCATAAATAATTATTTTATCTTTCTGGATAGAGTTTTATAATATATTTAAAGATGATAAAATGGTCATTTTTATAGGATTTTTCTTATTTTTAACACATTGTAGTAGTTTTTTAGTATATCGTATTTTTAATTAGGGTTAACTAAACGAAATATGAGCAAAATTTTCATCATCTATTAATAAAATTTTTATTCAAGGAGTTATTAGGATTTATTAAGTGTTGTCAAGCGGTTATATGGATTTCAGTCAGATTCTAGGGGTCGTAGGATTTTTCCCAAAACAATTATCAGAATAAGTTGATAAATGTTATTATAAGTTGATAAGTAATGGGACAAGGGATAATTGTATAAATAAATAAAGATGAAGATAATTTATCCTGTTTGACATAAAAATAATCCGGATAAAATATAAAAATTTGTCTTGATTTTGAAATTAAAATGATGATTTTTATTTTGAAGCTAAAATAACATTTAACTCCCATTTTTTGCCTAATTTTAACAAATTTGAATGTGGACAAATTTTTAGATTTTTTATCCCATAAAATTAAGATAGTTTGTCTTTAAAACTTCGTTATCCAAATTTTAAGAGATAAAAAATTCAGTTTTTATTTATTTTTTTTATCTCTCTCACTCCCATCTATTGTAACTGTATTCAGATATTATCTGTTTTGATTTATGATTGGAATAGATATGTCCTAAAGTTTTCAAAAAGAAATTCTTTGTCATCCTTATTTTTCTTTTTCTTTTTTTCTCTCCCTCCCACCTGTTCTCTGTTTTGATTTATGATTAAGATAGATATAGCCAAAAGTTCTTAAAAAAAATGAATTCTGATTCCATTTTAGGATTATCACATACATTAGTATGTGCTTGTCAAACTCTGACTTTAAATTGATATCACTAATATCTTGCTTATCTGGTGGTATACGTGAATGAATTCTGATTCCATTTTAGGATTATCACGATTAGAGTTAGTTATGAAAAAAAAATGTGTCAAATTCAAAAAATTATGTTTATAGACATGGAATTTTTTTTTTTTTTTTTTGTGTGCAAACACATGGCCTTTGTTCAAAACTTTGTCAAAGACTGCTTATTTTGACTACCTCTGAGACTGCAAGATATCTTCTCGTGCTAAGTTCAATTCATCTAAGCTCCATCATTCATGTAGTTTTAAACAAAGTATTACTCAATTACGAAAATTACAAAATGGTATGTATTCAATTTATTTGAGCATATATTTCATTCTTAATGAAAGCGTAAAAGACTGCTTATTTTGACTACCTCTGAGACTGCAAGATATCTTCTCGTGCTAAGTTCAATTCATCTAAGCTCCATCATTCATGTAGTTTTAAACAAAGTATTACTCAATTACGAAAATTACAAAATGGTATGTATTCAATTTATTTGAGCATATATTTCATTCTTAATGAAAGCATACATGCATAATATACCTCTAAAAAATTTAAAAGATGCTAAGACTGGCAAAGTAGCTGCATGAATGACCAAGTGTAAGATTTTCCTTCATGTAAAATGATCCACAAATGTGCTTTTTAAGTTACATGGAGCGAATGACTGTAAAACAGGCACCAATATCATGCAGAAGCATGGTTTCACATCTTCATGCCATTCAAAATAGATTGTGGGAGACTGCAGCCCACAATGGACAGATGGAAGAGGCCTTCCAGCAAACTCTTTTTTTTATAGGTAAATGTAATTGGGACTTGAATTCATAACCTTGTCGTTGAAAATTCTTCTATCAACTACTGAACTACTGGTCAAAGCCCCAACAACACTAAACCAGCCCAACATTCCTCCAATGAGCTTTCTCCTCCAACATTTGGAGAAATTTTGTTGAAAAGGGCTGGACTTGGCCAATTTCCTCATCTTTCAGGTATTGATTGGTTCTTGGCTTCTTTGTCTGCATGATAAATGTAGAAACCTCTCACTTAGTTCCATAATGCAAGTCTCTCTATCCTCCCGTCTCAAGTGGAATATTTTGTTCTTCTGTACATTGTATGTAAATCAGTCCGGACTTGACCCCTGATGTACTTCCTGTAACTAGCTATTCAGTAATACAACCTTTTACTTAACAAACAAAACAAATCACCCTCCCAATGCATGTATCATATTAGCAACTCTTGAGAATCAAACAATTAACCCACTCTTTGAAGTACACTAATTTTGTTTAATATACAATTCATAAAATCAAGATTTGGATGTTGTGGGCACATGGTGTGGAGTTTCGAGATAACTAGCACTGTTTTCTCACGTTGGTGTTAAGATTTGACATATATCACCTCACACGTAAGATTTGCTGCTCTTTTAGTCACATATCAGTTTAACTTTGAAAATTAATGAGATCTGATGGGATCAAATCTTGACTAGCTTCTACATATCTTGAAAGGAAGATGAGTTCTCAGGGTATAACAATGGAGAGCACATATTAGTCTTACTTTAAAATTTGACGAGATCTGACGGGATCAAATGCTGATCATAACTCCTATCTCGAAAGGAAGATGAGTTCTCATGGTATAACCTGTAAGAATGTGACCCATTAAGAAATGAATATGGACATGTAATGATCAATGTTCCATTTCATTATTTGGTTCATAAAAGGGTACATTGGAAGAGTAAATCAATTAAGTATAAATTAATTAAGTTTTTATGTGGTTCAATTCCCATGACTATCCATTGAATAATACACAATGTATAAAGAGTAATTGTGTGTATCCCATTAAGTGGTACATAATGTATGTACATTTTCATTAAGTGATAGACAATGTATATACATCTCTTTAAAGTGGTACACAATGTATGGAATAATTGTGTACATGTATAGCCATTGGAATGAGGAAAATATTCAATGTCTTTGTATTCCCAACACCCACCCATTATTAGATACATTCCCAAAACATTTAGTAGGTTCATTGGATTCTTCAATGGGTTTTAAGAATCCAATTTATGTTTGAGTGTGGGAGGGTTCCCCCTCTCCATCTATAAAAGGGAGTGGACTCCCAACCCATTTGTCATGTCTCACAACATCTTGTGTTTGCACAAGCAAGAGTAAGTCCACTCCATAGAGAGATAGGAGAGTGAAGAATCCTTCTATTCTTCTTCAAGTCCTTGTACCAAAAGAAGACTACTTACCATGGAGAAAGGTTTGTATAGTGTGTGTGTATATATATATGTATATATACTATAATGATTCCGCATGACAGAAATATATGATTATAGTATTCGCAAACATGTTAATCAAGATTCTAAGTGCTATTATGATTTATTTTACATGTGGTATCAGAGCGTGGTTGTGATTTTCATGTTTTTCGGATTATAAGATTGTTTTTGAAAGTTTAAGCATGTCTTTCTCCATATTTGATAAGTTTTTCCATCCACATAATGTTAGTGACTATCCATATTGTTTATTGTACATTATTGATAAATTGTATAAATGAAAAAATAACTATGGAATTTTGAAGTAAAAGTGGATATATTTAAATTTGAATATATAGGTCGTGACTTTCTTGCCTTATGCTTTTATCATTGAGAAAGTATTTATGTTAGATCTATCATATTATATTTTATTATTTATGATTATATGTTTATAAAATGGAATAGTTTGGTAGTCACCAAAGTGGCCCAACCATAAAATTTTATAAACATATATTATATGAAGATAGATTAACAATTTCTATTTAGGAAGTTGTAGATTGACCCAAAGGTGGATCTATAACTAAATAATTAGAAATTGGAATAAGACAATTTTTATGCACCCATAATCAGATTTTATTTTTGTTGCCCAAAGGTCAAAAGTCTATCAGATTATGGATAATGTCATCAATTAGTCTTATTCATTATGTGAAATAAAAAAAAAAAAAAAATGGAACGCTTTGTATGTCATGACTCGGCCCAAAGGAAGAGATCATGATGATACTATTTGTTCATAATTATAATTGTGCAAACTAATTGGTGAGTATTTTAATCTTATTTCAGTACCTGTTACTCCTTCTCTTCATGCGCATGCTTCGTCTGTTCCCGTTCTCGATGGATCGAACTTTTCAGATTGGAATGAGCAGATACAGTTCACCCTTGGTGTTCTGGATCTAGATTTGGCTCTCCAAACTGAAAAGCCCGCTGAACTCACTGAGGCTAGCAGTGAGGATGACAAAAATATATTTAAGCAGTGGGAGCGATCCAACAGACTTAGTCTAATGTTTATGCGCATGACTATTGCAAATAACATCAAGTCATCACTTCCGAAAGCTGATGATGCACAGACCTACCTGAAAAATGTGAAAGATCGTTTCAAAGCTGCTGATAAATCATTAGCGAGGACACTTATGGCACAACTGACAACTATGAAATATGATGGGGTGCGAGGTATGCAACAACATATCTTAGAAATGACTAATATCGCTGCAAAACTCAAGACATTGGGAATGAATGTGGATGAATCCTTCTTAGTGCAGTTCATTTTGAACTCACTTCCACCTCAGTATGAGGCATTCCAAATCTCGTATAATACGAATAAAGACAAATGGAATGCCAATGAGTTAACAAGTATGGCCATTCAAGAGGAGGCCAGACTTAAGCAAAGAGGGATTCATTCAGTTCATTTCGTTGCTCATAAAGATATTAAAAAGGGAAGAAAGCAAGGAAAGGGCAAAGGTCAAGCCCCACCAAAGGTCCATGGTCCTGCTGATGCTCCTCAGGTTCATGTGAAGACTGATAAGGGTCCAAAGTGTTTTTTCTGTAAAAAGAATGGACACATACAGAAGGACTGTTCGAAGCGTAGGGCATGGTTCGAAAAGAAAGGTAAGCACTTTGCTTATGTATGTTTCGAATCATATCTTGCTGAAGTACCTTCGAATACATGGTGGATTGACTCAGGTGCCTCTATTCATGTTTCCAATTCAATGCAGGGATTCCTTACAACCCGGAGCCCAAATCCAAATGAAAGATACATCTTAGTAGCGAACCGCATGAAAGTTGAAGTCTTGGCCATTGGAACCTATCGTTTGTCTTTGGATAGTGGTTTTTATTTAGATTTGCAAAATACTGTTTATGTTCCTTCTGTTTCAAGAAACCTTGTTTCTCTTCCTAAACTAGACCTTGATGGTTATTCCTTTTATTTTGCAAATAAATCCTTTAACTTGTTCAAGAATAATATTTTTATGGGTTGTGGAACTTTATGTGATGGCTTATATAAATTGAACCTTCATTCTTCTTTTTCTGAAGCCTTAATGACCTTGCATCTTGATAGAAATATTGGAATTAAAAGAAACATGATAAATGAAAATTCTTCCTTCTTGTGGCATAAACGACTGGGACATATCTCCAGAGAAAGAATGGAAAGATTGGTAAAAGATAAGGTTCTTCCAACCTTAGATTTTACTGATTTTATAGTGTGTGTGGACTGTATTAAAGGTAAACAGACCAAACACACTAAGAAAGGTGCCACAAGAGCTAATGAGCTTCTTGAGATTGTTCACACTGATATATGTGGACCTTTTTCTTCTCCCTGTTTCAGTGGTGAAAAGTACTTTATTACCTTTATTGATGACTTTTCTAGATTTGGATATATCTATTTGCTTAATGATAAATCTCAGGCTGTGGATACCCTTGAGGTATATATTACTGAGGTTGAACGGCAATTAGACAAAAAGATTAAAGTCATTCGTTCTGATAGAGGTGGTGAGTATTATGGGAGATATGATGAAACAGGACAACACCCCGGTCCATTTGCTAAACTCCTAGCACAGTATGGAATTCGTGCACAATATACGATGCCCGGCACTCCTCAACAGAATGGTGTAGCTGAGAGGCGCAATCGTACATTAATGGATATGGTGAGGAGTATGATAAGTAATTCTATCTTGCCTGAATTTCTGTGGACTGAGGCCCTTAAGACTGCTGTTTATATATTGAATCGAGTTCCTAGTAAGTCAGTCCCAAAAACTCCTTTTGAGCTTTGGACTGGTAGGAAACCGAGTTTACGACACCTACATGTTTGGGGTTGTCCAGCGGAGGCTAGAATTTACAATCCACAAGAAAGAAAGTTGGACCCTAGAACAATAAGTGGATATTTTATAGGGTATCCAGAAAAATCAAAAGGGTATAGATTTTACTGTCCTAACCATAGCACGAGAATAATAGAAACTGGAAATGTAAAATTCCTAGAAAATGGTGAGAATAGTGGAAGTGATCAACCACGAAAAGTGGTCGTTGAAGAAGTAAGGGTGCAAGTTCCCTTGCCCATAACTTCTGAACCGAACCTTGCACCTATTATTGATAATCGTTCAAACAATAATGAGATGCAAATAAATGATCAACCACTCAATAATGAAATCACTAATAGTAATTCAACTCTAGAAACATCACAAGGAGTAGCATTACGAAGATCTCAAAGGGAAAAGAGATCTGCTATTTCAGATGATTACGTGGTGTATCTACAAGAGTCTGAATTTGACATAGGAATGAAGGCAGATCCAATTTCATATGCAGATGCCATAAAAGTAGATAATTCTGACAAATGGATAGATGCTATGAAAGAAGAGTTAAAGTCTATGGCTCAAAATAAAGTCTGGGATCTCGTTGAATTGCCTGAACAAGCAAAGAGAGTTGGTTGCAAATGGGTCTTCAAGACCAAACGAGACTCTAAAGGCAATATTGAACGATTCAAAGCTAGACTTGTAGCTAAAGGCTTTACTCAGAAAGAAGGCATTGACTATAAAGAGACCTTCTCTCCTGTATCCAAGAAGGACTCTCTCAGAATTATAATGGCATTGGTGGCTCATTTTGATTTAGAGCTTCACCAAATGGATGTAAAAACTGCATTCTTGAATGGGAGTTTAGAGGAAGATGTTTATATGGAGCAGCCTGAAGGCTTCTCAGAAAAGGGAAAGGAACATCTTGTTGCAAGTTGAAGAAGTCAATCTATGGACTTAAACAAGCTTCACGACAATGGTATCTTAAGTTTAATGATACCATTGTTTCCTTCGGTTTTAAGGAAAATACCGTTGATCGGTGTATTTACTTGAAGGTTTGTGGAAGCAAGTTTATTTTTCTTATCCTATATGTAGATGACATCTTACTTGCAAGTAGCAATTTAGGTCTGTTGTACGAAACAAAACAATTCCTCACAAAGAACTTTGAAATGAAAGATATGGGAGAGGCAAATTTTGTGATTGGAATCGAAATCATTCGAGACCGAGCACAAAAGATATTGGGATTGTCTCAGAAAAGCTATATTGAAAGAGTTCTTGAAAGGTTTGGAATGCAGAATTGTTCGCCTTCAGACGCCCCAGTACAAAAGGGTGATAAATTCAGTCTTATGCAATGTCCTCAAAATGATTGGGAACGAAAACAAATGGAGGTCATTCCTTATGCATCAGCCGTTGGGAGTTTAATGTATGCGCAAACATGTACGAGGCCAGATATCAGTTTTGCAGTCAGCATGCTCGGTAGATACCAGAGCAATCCAGGAATGGCTCATTGGAAGGCCGCAAAGAAGGTTATGAGATATTTGCAAGGAACGAAAGATTATATGCTCACATTTAGAAGATCTGATCACTTGGAAGTGATTGGATACACAGACTCGGATCATGCTGGATGCCCCGATAGCAGAAAATCTACCTCTGGCTATGTCTTTCTGCTTAGTGGAGGGGCTATATCATGGAAAAGTGCAAAACAAGGAAGTATCGCTGCACACACTATGGAGGCCGAGTTCATTGCATGTTTCGAGGCTACGAATCATGCGTTATGGCTGCGAAATTTTATCTCGGGACTTGGGATTGTCGACACTTGTCACGCCCCAGGGCGGCCGTCCCCGGGACACGGCAAGTGTATATATGATATCAGTAAGCAGGAAATCAACAATATACCACAAACAACCACTAAAATGACAACACAGATAAAAGCAGGGCTGACATGATATATACACCAAATGCGGAAGCTAAAAGACTGAATCTGTAATTAAAACATACTACAGACTCGATACATAATCATATGTCCTGTGAGAGCCAACATATCCACATACACATCCATCCAAATACAATCCATACTAGGTGCCCAAGCACAGAAATATATACATACAATGAAAGAGAAGGATGGTGATGGCCTCAAAACTCGAGGGACGTGGCGCTACTCCGCTACTGGTGTAGTCGCTCGGGAAGCTCCTCCTTCAAGTCCTCCTCGGTAATCACTGGAGAAAATAATTATGCGAGGGGTGAGCCACACGCTCAGTGAATAGCACAACCCATGCATACAGTTTATATTAACCACATTTATCAAGTCAATAGCCTCAAAGTGGCATAAACAACACAAATCCGGGGGTTCGTTAATCGCCGAACCACCATACCCTCACCCTCACCCTCACCCCTCAATAGGTGACAAATGATGTTGGGACTTAATAGGCTGATAATCACTCTTACACAATCCAGTGGGTCGCCACATCGCCGGCTCACCATACCCTCACCCTCACCCCTCAATAGGTGACATAGGCTCTTGGGACTGACTAGGCTGTTGGTCACCCTTGGTCCACCGATAGTCTCTCCCCACTCCGTAGGTCGTTTGGCCACTCCCACATTCGGCACAGTCCATCTACCAAATCAGGAGGTGCCTACTGATGGGAGCCCCTGCACGGGACAACCTTTCTAACGCTGAGGTAGTCTCTACACGGATCCAACGAAGGGAACAGAACAGCCTATCCATCGCATATGATCCACTCGGATCTGCTGACAGCACATCTCTACTACTCTAATGTCTCGAATTCTTCAGAATTCCACCAGCGCGCATAACCAGGATGCGGGGAAATATATAAGACAGAAAAGGAGGAAAAGAGACCTTGGGAGGGCAACCTGAGGTCCCGATGTAGGACATCCCGCCAACCAAACAAGGAACACGGAGTACCCTAACCCGGGTCTCAATGTTAACCTCGCAAGGCCCCCTTATATTCCCTAAGGCATGCTAATAATATAACGAGTTTGCATTTAATTAAATAAATCAAACTAATAGGACGCATGCATAGGTCGGGGCTTCGCTAGCATGATAACAAGGTGACAGGATGCACGGCTCATGCACATATCCTAAGGGTGCAAGTCCCTAACATACAAGTCTAGGGTGGCATGCATTCTACACATAGATCATGCTTGCATGGATTACAATAAAGCAGTTAATATTAACTATGTGCCCCAGGGGAGGACGGTACACGCCCAAGTGCATGTAACGCCTCCCAAACTGGGTTGGGTTGTCCCACTCACCGGAAGTCGGGTCGACGCGCGACCGTCCGTCGGGATCTGCAAGACAGGGTATCAACTGGTAAGTAAAAATCCACAAAATACACAAAAACATACAAATAAACACTCAACACTCGGGTAAACATGCATACGGCCCGTACGCACGCTAACCCGAGCACCCCGGCTCACTCCCGCACCCCCGGCAACCACCTGCACGGCCACCCGCCCCCGGATGCACTGCCGCGCCACAGCCCGCGCACCCAGGCGCACCGCCGGGCCCCTGCCCGCCGCCTGGACACGCCGCCCAGCCTCCCGGGTGCACCGCGCGCCCACTACGCCCCATCGCAGCAGCCTGCGCGCACCCGCACGCCCCGCGCTGGCCCGCGAGCACACCCCGCGCTGGCCCGCGAGCACACCCCGCGCCCCGCGCGCCCAGCGCCTCTCCCCGCGCGCACCCCGCGCGCACCTCCGCTGCCTCACCGCGCTCCGCCCGCACCCCGCGCGCACCTCGCGCGCACCACCGGCTCGCCCAGCACTCCACCAACTCGCCGCGCGCGCACAGCGTGCCTGCGCCCCTGCGCAGCGCTCCGCGCGCACCCTTCACGACGCCCTGCACGCAGCGCCTACTCGACCAGCACCCAGCATCGCCCAGCGCCCAGCACGCCCAGCGCCCGCACGCCCAGCACGCCCAGCGCCCGGATGCCCAGCACCCGCACGCCCAACACCCGCACGCCCAGCACCCGCCTGCCCAGCACGCCCAGCACGTGCGCCCTGCTGGCCTCCAGCTCCACCCAAGCGCACGCCCGCGCGCACGCACGCGCGGGCCCTGCCAGCGGCTCCGCCTGTGCTGCCTGTGCTGCTGCCCTGCCCGAGACAGCAACCCCTCCTGCCCGAGCACCTCCACCACCAACCATCGGCCACCAACGGCCTCCGACCGCCCCCAACCACCTCCGACAGCCTCCCACAGCCGCCGACCACCATCCAACCACAAAACCCCCTTCCTAACATACATCTAAGACAAAAAGAAGAGGAAAAAGAGCTTACCAAGGGGAAGAAGAGATCTCCGGTTGCTCTCCGCGCACTGAAACGCTTCCCCAACGGTCTCTACCACCGAGACCTACTCCCACCTCCGAAATGGCTCAGATCTGAGGAGAAGAGAGGGCGGATGGAAGGGCTAGGTAGGCCGGAATCGGGATTTGAAAGCACCGGGGTGTAGATCGGGACCCGATCTACACTTTCTATGCTTTAGGTTTTAAGGTTTGAGGGCTCTAAGGGGCTCAAATGAAGGTTTTTGAGAGAGGGGGAGAGAGAAAACAAAAAGAGGAAGATGATGAATAATGCATGGCATGTTTTTTTTTTGCTTTCATTAAATTGACAAACCTCACTTGAATTAGGGCTAAGCAAGATTAAGTGAGGATTAGGGTGATTTAAGTAAGCTTTGACTTGGGTCAACCTAACCACACAAAAAGACAAAAAGGGTTGACCAAGTCATGGGCCCACTTTGACCGAGTCAACTCTCCCAATGACTTCTCGCTTGGTCAAAACCCGGATACGCCCCGGAACTGTGAAATTCCAGAAACGTTACCGGAATTCGATGAAATTTTCGTGAGTGGCTTAAAATGGCACCAGGACACATAATATGCAGTTAGATTTTCAATCGGAGTCCTCTAGCTCAGGACGATAGCTAACAGTCTAAAATTTTACGGTTCCGATCGAAAAATGAAAAAAACTCAAAAACTGCCAAAATGCTCCAATGGTTACCAGCAGGCCAAAAAGTGACACATATATAACAACACTATTGCCAAACCGTTGAGAATATTTTGTGATAATACTGCAGCAGTCTTCTTCTCTAAGAACGACAAGTACTCTAATGGTGTCAAACACATGGAATTAAAGTACTTATCGGTCAAAGATGAAGTACAGAAGCAAAGAGTGTCAATAGAAAATATAATTACCAAGCTTATGATAGCGGATCCATTAACCAAAGGTTTAGGGCCAAAGGTTTTTAAGGAACATGTTGAAAGAATGGGTCTTCACCGCTATCCATAATGTATTATGACCTTATTGTATGATTGACACTAACGAGATCTTAAGTTTAATGTGCTTTTGTTATTTCCTATTTTTCATAATGTGTACACATGAATTGTAATGGATGAATGATAATAGGAAAATGTCCTGACAAGACACTTATGTGGAACCATTATAATAGGCTGTGTAATCTAACCTATTTGATATCAAACTTATGATCAAGTTAAGTAAAATTATAATGTTGTAGTACATGGAAGGGACTACTTGTTTATTAAAGTACAACCGCCATGACTCACATTAGCAATTTTGCTTAATTATGATATTATGATGAAATTGGGTGATTAATGGGTCAAGTGGGAGAATGTAAGAATGTGACCCATTAAGAAATGAATATGGACATGTAATGATCAATGTTCTATTTCATTATTTGATTCATAAAAGGGTACATTGGAAGAGTAAATCAATTAAGTATAAATTAATTAAGTTTTTATGTGGTTCAATTCCCATGACTATCCATTGAATAATACACAATGTATAAAGAGTAATTGTGTGTATCCCATTAAGTGGTACATAATGTATGTACATTTTCATTAAGTGATAGACAATGTATATACATCTCTTTAAAGTGGTACACAATGTATGGAATAATTGTGTATATGTATAACCATTGGAATGAGAAAAATATTTAATGTCTTTGTATTCCCAACACCCACCCATTATTAGATACATTCCCAAAAACATTTAGTAGGTTCATTGGATTCTTCAATGGGTTTTAAGAATCCAATTTATGTTTGAGTGTGGGAGGGTTCCCCCTCTCCATCTATAAAAGGGAGTGGACTCCCAACCCATTTGTCATGTCTCACAACATCTTGTGTTTGCACAAGCAAGAGTAAGTCCACTCCATAGAGAGATAGGAGAGTGAAGAATCCTTCTATTCTTCTTCAAGTCCTTGAACCAAAAGAAGACTACTTACCATGGAGAAAGGTTTGTATAGTGTGTGTGTATATATATATGTATATATACTATAATGATTCCGCATGACAGAAGTATATGATTATAGTATTCGCAAACATGTTAATCAAGATTCGACATGCTATTATGATTTATTTTACATGTGGTATCAGAGCGTGGTTGTGATTTTCATGTTTTTCGGATTATAAGATTGTTTTTGAAAGTTTAAGCATGTCTTTCTCCATATTTGATAAGTTTTTCCATCCACATAATGTTAGTGACTATCCATATTGTTTATTGTACATTATTGATAAATTGTATAAATGAAAAAATAACTATGGAATTTTGAAGTAAAAGTGGATATATTTAAATTTGAATATATAGGTCGTGACTTTCTTGCCTTATGCTTTTATCATTGAGAAAGTATTTATGTTAGATCTATCATATTATATTTTATTATTTATGATTATATGTTTATAAAATGGAATAGTTTGGTAGTCACCAAAGTGGCCTAACCATAAAATTTTATAAACATATATTATATGAAGATAGATTAACAATTTCTATTTAGGAAGTTGTAGATTGACCCAAAGGTGGATCTATAACTAAATAATTAGAAATTGGAATAAGACAATTTTTATGCACCCATAATCAGATTTTATTTTTGTTGCCCAAAGGTCAAAAGTCTATCAGATTATGGATAATGTCATCAATTAGTCTTATTCATTATGTGAAACAAAAAAAAAAAAAAAATGGAACGCTTTGTATGTCATGACTCGGCCCAAAGGAAGAGATCATGATGATACTATTTGTTCATAATTATAATTGTGCAAACTAATTGGTGAGTATTTTAATATTATTTCAGTACCTGTTACTCCTTCTCTTCATGCGTATGCTTCGTCTGTTCCCGTTCTCGATGGATCAAACTTTTCAGATTGGAATGAGCAGATACAGTTCACCCTTGGTGTTCTGGATCTAGATTTGGCTCTCCAAATTGAAAAGCCCGCTGAACTCACTGAGGCTAGCAGTGAGGATGACAAAAATATATTTAAGCAGTGGGAGCCATCCTACACTTGAACAAAGACACTCTTTCATTGAACACACACATAAAATATCAAACCTCTGAAAGATACATCAACCATGCAGTACTGATGCACACACTAGTAATGTTCATGAAGCTGAACAAACACCACTGTGAGAAAGCCCATTCTGGTCACCTGAGCCACCAAAGAAGCTCAAACCATCAGAACCACTCACCTTCTCTTCCACCACTCGCTCGAGCCGCCTGACATTCTCTGGCGTAAGACACCCACCCCAATCACCAACCTTACCGGACCTAAAGAAAGTCCGGTTCTCGATCCCTCCCCGCGCCGTCTCGAGCACCCCAACCTTATTCACCTCCAAATTCTTCAAGTGCTCAAAGCTACAAATCCTCAAAATCTCCTCAACAACCCCTTCTTTCTCCTCCTCCTCCGAAAACGGGCGCCCGAGAAACCCCGCCAACCTCTTCAAATGCAATACAGGGTCCCTCTTCATCTCCTCATACTTCAAAAACAACACATTGTCCGGCCTCTCCAAGCTCACCTTCCAGTACTCACTCACATGCTCCCATACCGGTCCATGCGTCGAAACCCCCTTACAGTACAACTCAAACACCTCTTCCAACGAGATGGGCTCCAATCCTTTCGGTTTGATCGCGTTCATGAAGTGAAACAGCGACACAAATACATCGCGAATGTCGCGCGAGAGGTAGACGATGCGACAATTGGATGATTTAACGGACTCTGGCAAGGAAGAATAGGGGATGTGTGTGGCGAAGAGCCTTGGCGGGGGGAGGGCGTCCAAGTCGGGGATTCGGTCGTTCGTGTAGAGTTGGATTTCTAAGAAGGGGACGCATTCGTGAGGGTTGGATGCGTTTAGCGATGATAAAGCATCGGTAATAATGCCTCCTCCGTGGCGGTTGGTGATGGCGAAGACGAGGGCTTTGAGCCACACCGTGCCGGATTCGGGGCTCGTCGCGAGGAGAACGTTGAAAATAAAGTGCTGATACACGCAATCTATTTTACAGTCTTATACGCTATGATAACGTAGTATATATTACACTAACATAGTGTATACTACACTATCATAGTATATATTGCAGTGCATTTTTTTCATTTTTTTACTATTAAAAAAAATACATTAATGTATTTTAATATATACCTCATTTCATATAATAGCATGCACTTTAAATTGAGAGTATATAATTTTATAAAAAAAGAAAAATGAGATGGACTGCAATTGGGGCTGCTAATGGAGCTACGTGTATCTTTTTTCATGAAAATAATCTCGCAAGCTCACCTTAATTTTTTTATCCTCAATTTTTGTTTTATTCCAAATTGCGATGTTATGAATCTACCCGGAATGTTTTTTTGTTCGTTTTTGTTTGGTTGTTTGGTTTGTTAGTTTCCATTATAATAACCGGTTGATTGATGTTATTTAGGTACAGATAAAAAAAAATTGATTTTTCAGACATATTTGTTTATTAGTTTTGATTATTTAAGTAAAATTTAAAAAAATTAATAGTTTTTTGTTATTATATAAAGTAAAAATTTAGCTATAAAAATTTAGTTCATCCCACTCTAAAATAAATTCCTTGATCCGGCCCTGAGTCCATCCATCAAGCTACCCGAAAATAAAATATGACAATGCTTCAAACTTCAAACTTTTCCAGCACGAAAACAAACTTCAAAACTTTTTTTTTAAAAAGTAGCACATAATTTTTTTTTTTCTCATGGAAGCATAAAGGACATATGTGAGAAGAAGGTTGTTATTAGTAAGTATGGATAGTCCAATGGATTCGATTCCCACAATATTACAATATATGTTATTTCAATGTATATGTGATGTTTACTAGATTTTATTTTTTGATTTCAGTAAAACAATCTTTATATTTTGTCACATGACGAACAGATCCAGAATCAATATGCCAAGCTAATGAGTCACAATTAGTCAAAAAAGATTTGGCAACCACGCAAACAATATCTATTTTATATTCATTATTTTTATTATGATGGTTATTACAATTATTTTTTCAATTGTTTTTCTTGAATTTACAATTTTTTGAATGATGACATGGTTCTTCACCATTATATATAACATTTATTAATTGATCCTCTTTTTTAAAAAATTAAATTTTTGCAGCCCAAATTTTTTATTTTTATTGAAATGTGGCTTGAGGTTTTTAGAAGTCTCATTACTTATTTTTATTTTTCACCTGGAAGAGGAAGTTACAATTAAAGCTTGGGATTGATTTTTCTTAGCTCTCCTTTCGTGTTCAAGAGTTAATAACATTGAAAGATTTTTAATATTTATTGTTGACAAAGTTACATTAAAAGCAATTACCACATGCTCCAAGGAGCTTGACAAACTATTTAAAATTCTAGAAACTTGAATTCTTTTATGAATTGGGTTCCCTAAACTAAAAAGTTCTTTAACAATAATAAACATTTTATTGACATGATGAACCACAGTTTCAGATCCTAACATTTTATTAGAATTATATTTTTCAAGTTACATGTTAATATAGGTTTCAGAAAAGAAAAGCTAAGATATGTTGAAATAACTCCATCTGACATTTCTTTAGCCCTTTGGTGTTCTTCGAATAAAATTTCAATATCGAATTCCTTAATTTAAGTATGTCATCCTATTCAAATGGTCAACTTCAAAACAAATTTGGTATAATATTCTATTAGCAATATTAGCATTTGGACCAGGATCATTAGGCATAGATAGGTGTGCCCAAGATGTATTCCACTTTATCTTGAAATAAAACATGCCTTAGTCTATGTTTCTAAGTTAAAAAATTCACATCATTTAAATTTTCAGTTTTATTTAATTCAACACTAACAACTCTACTATCCATTGCAATTAACATAGATAAAGTTTAGGGTTTTCAAAATGATCGGTGAAGCATAGGAGGAACCAATCTACTGTGGACAACTCTTCTCTTGTAAGGGAGCTGTTACAATCAGTTTTTTTACAGTTCAAAATACAGTTATATATACTTTATTAGAAATCCAGTAAAGCATATACCTCGTTAAACGATGTATATACCCCATTAAATATTTTTTTACACTTATTAAAATTGTTTATTCAACTCGTAATGGAACGATATACACTTTTTATCAAAGCATACTCATTAGATAATATTTATTATTTTAATAAAATGAAAATATGTGTGGTCTGAATTTTGATGGATAAAAATGACAGAGTCTAACATTTTCCATCATGTAATGGTGGACAATCTCTTCTCTGGTGGGCCTCACAGGTGGAGGCTTTGATGGAATTCTGGTGGGCCTGTGGTGGAACATGGGCCCAATAGTGGACTATGGCCCTCTTGTGCAAGAGACTTGAAGATGATAGGCCCAGTGGATCACTATAGAGACGAGATATGATGGACCAAAAGTCTAACGTCTCCGTTTGGATAGAGAATTAAGTTATTTTGAGGTTCATTATTATTCTAGTATATAAGAAATAAGCAATTTTTTTTATTTGTTGTTTTTAATTATTTTCGTTGAAAACGTAATAATAAAGTTGTTGTTATTTGGTAGATTATATATAAATTGTGGATAAATGTGAATAAGGTGTGCATAAAAATTTATAAAAGATGAAAAATGGTTTGACCTGTGGGCCCCTGATTTGCAAGAGATGATGATGATTGATTTGACAGTGAGATACACATATTCAAATGAGTTGAATAACTGGAATTACTTAATTTCACGGGATAACATGAATAATTATATCAACCTATACCAGTTAATTTTGTATACAAATTCTTATTTATTTCAGCCTTCTAAACACTCGTATTATCACTATTCCACCCTCTGCCCATTTATTCACCCCAATTCCCCAATCAAAACACGAGGTAAGGTTTTTGGTGGTCCTAAATCTAATGGACCAGAGATGGTGGCCCTTGTATAGTGATCGTGGTCCCTTTATTGATGATCTGTGGACTCCTCTTCATTAGAGCACCCATAGAATTAACCAGCCAAGATGGAAAGAAAGGATAAGTGCAGATTGATGGAATTTTGTGACAAAAAATACATGCATGCACTAAGCCAACATTCATGCATCATTTGAGTTTGAATTAAAATGGAATACCATGTTTTGAAACGCTTAAAAATGTATCATTCAATTGCATGCGCTATGGAGAATGAAATGGTGAAATCGAACCTTCATCAAATGCGTTTCCTTGGCGAAACCGTTGCATGTATCATTCAATTTCAGTAGATTAATATTGTTGCATGCATAAAGGCCTTATGCATCGTTTGATAATTGATGAAGTGTGATCATCAACAAAACAATCATTCATCACCAACCCATGAGGAGTGAGAGACAGTCCATTTTTCTTTTTCAAATATACAACCTAGGCCTCTGTTACCCACTCTATCACCCACTGTATCACACATATATACACAGAAAAAAAAACTTTGTTCACATCACAAGGCTCTACTCTATTCCCATAAAAGTTTCATTTTTTTGTTGATCTTGATCAAGTTTTATGCATTTATTCCAGCCATCGACAAAACAAATATTCGGTTCTAGGGCATCGACAATCAATATTTTAATATTGATTTTTCAAAACTATTATTTGTTGAGATACAATATTTTTATAATTTTTTTATATATATATATTTCTAACACGGATTTACCGCACAGAGCTTGGAGAAGCAGACGACCACAAATTGAAGTGATTCGGGATGTGGTGGATATCACATGTCTGATGCCTGTGATGAAGAAGGTGATGATCATTCAATTCTTTAAACCATTCAACTCTTTTTTTTTTTATCTTGATTTATATTTTATGGTCACTTATTAATCACATAATACTAACAATATGATAATACATAAAACAACCACAACTTTTAACACAGATAAAAGCCTAACACTTGAAACATTTGACAAGGAAACATGTCCTAATAGAAGCTCTCACATTTCTCTCATGTAAGAGAACCAAAGGCACCAATCATCGACTCAGTCAGCCCATCAAGCTGTCCGATCATCTCCGGCGTGAGCCACCTCTTCGAATCGCCCACCACGCCGCGTCTGAAGAACAACTGGTTCTTTCTCTTCATCCTTGACAATTGTAGTTCTCCCACCCTTTTAACCTCCAAATCCTTCAAGCTATCAAAGCTACACACCTTCACAATCTCCTCCACCCTCCCTCCCTTCTCCTCATCCTCGGAGAACGGGCACCCAAGGAACTCCGCCAACCTTTTCACCTCACTCACTGGGTCCTCCATCATCTCCTCGTACCTCAAGAACGTCACGCATTGTGGCCTCGCCAGGCTTGCCTTCAAATATCCCAATTGATGGTCCCATATTGGCCCGTAGACGGAGACTCCGTCGCAATAGCTCTCAAACGCCTCTTTGAGCGATATCGCCTCTTTCATGTCTTGTCGAACTTCGTTAACAAAGTGCCACAAGGACACAAATACATCTTTGATGTTGCGGCTAATGTAAACTATTTGACAACCGGAGTCCTTTGCAGACTCTGGTAGCGAAGAGTAAGGGATGTGGGTGGCAAGAAGCCTAGGAGAAGGCATCACATCTAGGTTGGGGATCCGGTTTTTCACGTACAGTTGTATCTCTAAGAAGTGGACATACTCGTGGGGGTTGGATGCGAACATGACATGATTCGATTTAGGGTTTTCGAGATTTCTGTTCAAGAGAGCGAAAACGAGGGCCTTGAGCCATGTTGTGCCGGATCTTGGGGAACTTGCGACGAGGAAGTTGGACAGACGGGCCTTGAAGTTGTCTTGGACCGACATGACGGCATTGAGGAGGAGGCCGTTGTACCAAAAGCCTTGGTACTTGTATTGGTCGTTGGCCCAGGATTTCTTTTTGGGGAGAGTGGATATGATATGGGTATATTTTTCTAGTGTTTTCTCATCTGCTCCTCTCACCTCTTCTTGCATATTGGGTGTGGAGATATTGTCTTAATTTTTGTTTGTCTATGTTTTATTGTGGGAGGATGAGATCTTGAGGAGTCTTCTTTATAATGACACGCATGGATTCGTTCATGATTTGAAGTATTTATAATCGTTTGATTTTGACTATAATAATGTGATAACCTCAAAATAAAAGTCAAGTAAGATACAACCATAAAAAAACAAGTAGAGAATCCAAATCCGTCTTGGAGAGTCTTCTGGTACACGGGGATTTTATGAATGATTTATATATTTTGATTGATAGTAAGATAATATTTGATAACAAATAGATTTTAAAGATTTTATCTTTGCAAGAATTATATTTAATTTAAACTCATTTTCAAACCCTCCACTGGTTTTAGTGTTTGGGCGCCGATATTTCCACCCACAAAGTTATTCAACCCAGCCCTCCCGAAAATATAAAAATGTGATTTTTTTAAGAGGTGAACCCACCTGACCCACTCGACTTTGTAAAGTTATCCATTATGTCACAGGTCGACATCACATAGTTGAACTGGTCACAAAGATCTAATCCCTCTCTGCGACCCATTCGACTTTGTGTAGTCGTCAGTTATATACTCTGTTCGACATCGCAGAGTCAAACATGTCACATAAATCTAACGCTCTGATGTGACCCATTTGATTTTGTGAAATCGTCAATTATGATGTTAAGTAATATATTTATGCAAAGATTTTAAAAAATATTATGTATTTTTATTTAGTAATGATGATTAAAAAAATTATTATATTATAATTATGTCATAGTTCAAATCTGGTTGACCCAACAGTTGAACCAATGACCCTTGACTCATTCATTTTTTTGGTTCATTGAACTGCTTGATTTTTAAAATATTGCCATTATGTCACAGATTGACAAAACATAGTCGAACTGATCCCAGAGACTTAAGGCCTTCTCTACGGCCCATTCGACATGTGACATAATGGACGACGTCACAAAGAGATATCCAAACACTACATCAGGTGATCCGTCTTTCATGATATTGAACAACGCACCATTGTTTGAAGATATCATTTCATTGAGAATGCTATAACACGTGAACACATTGTTCAAAACACAAAGTCGAATAGGCTTTAGGTCTCTGTAACTAGTTTGACTCTGTGATGTCGACCTATGAAATAATGAACGACTTCAAAAAGTCAAATGGGCTACAAAAAGGGCCTTAGATCTCTGTGATCAGATCGACTCTGTGATGTCGACCTGTCACATAATGGACGACTTTACAAAGTCGAATAGATCAGGGTGGAGTCACATTTTAAAAAAATTACATTCTGATTTTTTGAGAGGGGTGGGGTGAATAGCTATGTGAGTGGGAATATCGATGCCCTTAGTGTTTCACCAAAGCATAAAATGACTTTTAATTATAGAAAATAACTTTTCAAGCATTAACAAAAGTGATTATTTCAAAAGCTATTTTATGTTAAAAACAAAATTTTCAAAAGCGCTCTGTTTTTAATTGCTCTGTATTTTGTGTATTTTTGTGTTCCTTCATCCCTGTGGATCTATTATTTAATAAGTCCGTTCTCCAATGAACGTATTTATTTCACAACAACTAGTATATCAAAGTAGATCTGATTTGTTTCCTTGTGCAACACATGAAGAGAGGGGGTTGGGGGATGTGATTAAGCTAATTTTCTACTGATAAGCATGTACTTATTCAATAATAAACATGGATCATGCATTATTGAATTATCTTATATACTAGTAATATTGTAACATTTTTATAATAGCCAAAGTAGAGCATGTAGAATGTTCCGACGATACACAAATTGTTGTAGTCAAAGCGTGTATCACATTTGGCTATAATAATTCTCCTTAGGTCGTCCTTTGAGGAAATAAATCAACCAGGTTAGTGTCTAGTCATTTTGTTCTCCCAATTTTTTTCGAGAAGGGAAGATCATATGAACGCGGAGTAGGAGCGTTGAAGGAAAAATAAATTCAATATGTGTGAACGGCAAAAGTAACTGTAAATCCTTTGAAGGCAAGGGTGGAACCAGGAATTAGCTAGAGTAAAAGGGGTTAAGAGAGTCAAAATACTTAAAGTAAGATAAAAATAAATTATAAGTATATAAAATTAAAATAAAATTAATACAGTTAAATAATGATCGAGTCATTTGATCGAGTAATGATAACTCAGATCGAAAGTTTTTTCTTTTTTACTATATTTAGTGATTTGAAATAATTTACATATCAATTATAAAAAATTAAAAATAAACAAAAATCACAAAAAAAAAATCAATGATTTTTTAACACTTCAAAACCATATACTAACGTCCTTGAGAAGAAAACTTTTCACATTTTTTTAAAAACATCCACGACTCCAAATCTAAAAAACTGGTATTTATACACTCAGTCCATTTTACAGTCTTATTTGTATCGTCATGTCTGACACAGTATATAAAATTGACAAACTCAGTATATATTTCACTATCTTCGTATACAATTATAGAAACCATAAATTAATATAAACATTTATTTTATATACCATGTATTTTATTTTTTATAAACGATTGTAATATTTTATTATATAGAAAAAGATACATGTAGCTCTCATTGCAACCCCAATTGCAGTCCATCCCATTTTTTTTTTTTTTAAATCATACACTCACTTTTTAAATCCATGCTGTTATATGAAATGAAGTATATACTGAAATACATTAGTGTATTTTTTTATGATGAAAAAATGAAAAAAAAATATGGGTTATTTATTATGATAGTACAGTCTATCATAGTGTATGGAGCTGTAAAATGGACTGAGTGTATCGAGCTCTATTATGCTAGTATACACTTGAAAATTTCAAATATATGCTTGCTAATTGTGATGCAAATAGAATTGAATATAATATTTTTTTTTAATTTTAAACCCACCCCACTCATCAATTCAAGAACTTTAATGAGTTGATCCCTCTCACGGGCTTTTTTTATTTTTAATTTTATTCTAGTCAATGGATCACATAGAAAATACAAAATTACCATACAAAATTTCCACGTAGCAAACCCATCAATTGAAACCAACAAAAAAAAAAAAAAAAAAACTACTAATCAACCGATATTCATCACTAAGTAAAAAATAATCTTAAAATAAAACCCCGTGCCTCTCGCATGCCAAGCGAACGCTCTACCATATGAGCTACACCCCCAACGAACAAAAGAAGTACATTCAAAATAGTAAACACAGATTTTCAGTCTTCATTAGGGAGGGCTGAGATCAGGCAAGCATATTAATTCGTTTATTAAAACATGAGAATGTGGTTGTTTCTTTTCAAAAGTTTTTATTCTTTGATTAAGCTAATTTTCTGCTGATAAGCATGTACTTATTCAATAATAAACATGGATCATGAATTATTGAATTATCTTATATACTAGTAATATTGTAACATTCAGCATCTAGAATGTTCCAACGGTATTCAAATTGTTGTAGTCAAAGCGTGTATCACAGTTGGCTATAATAATTATACTCAATGTTGATTATAAAATAACTATATTCAATTTGTTTGTATTTTAATATGAGTTTGGTTACGAGTGCTCTTAGGACACTTGTTAACCCATATTTATTGTTAATTTTAGACAATCTAACAAATCTAATTATGATATGAATCAATAAAATAAAAGATTTTTTAAAATCCCAATAATACCCATAATAAATTCACCACCTTTTTTTCCTTTTTCCTTGCCATACCCAATTCTCCATCAAAACCTACTATAATGAAAGACACAAAAATTAAATTTTAACATTACAAAGCATCTCTTTTTTTTCATTTCTCATGAATCTGCCTACATTGATTTGATGTGAAGCACTGACCAGAAACATGCAAGGCCATTTATAAATTATATATTGAAATAAATTCAATGGAAAATGATAAAAAAAAACTTCTAAAAGTTATAAATACCCAAATCAACCACTTTTTAAAATTATTCAAAATAAAGTCTCATTTCATATCTTTGAAAATTCAAAAGATTAACCTACCATTATATAATTAGATCATTACAGGCCTCTAACTCTTGTTAGGTGATTTCACACCAAAAATCTATTTTCCCTACAAAATAACTCTCTCTCTCAATATGACCAAAACCAATCCCTTTTCTCCCTACCCGTTAAAAAAAAACTAAGACCTTAGCCGTGTGATATTTTGAATTGTGGCAATGGAGATCGATCACATTGAGATAATTTTAAAATTATTCATAATATTTATTTAAATATCTCTCTATTTTTATGTGAGTCTTCATTTAGAATTAAAATTTTTTTTGTACGAGCACGTCTCATAAAAAGGGAGTTCATCATAAAAAATTCAGCTTATATTAGCACATATATCACAAAATCTATCTAATGAAAAATAATTTAGTGTAAAAAAAAAGTTATCTATGAGAATGTGTGAAATATTTTAACAAAAGTAAGTGTGGAATATTTTAACAAAGTTAAGAGGTGTGAAATAATCTAATAAGGGTTAGAGGTATGTTAAGGATCTAATTACACTAGGATTTTGAGTTTCCAAAATTGTGAAATGAGATTTTTTTGGGTATAATCTTCAAAGTTGCTGATTTAGGTATTTCTAACTTTTATTAAATTTTTTTCAACATTTTCCCTAAATTCAATTGATAAAAAAACTAATAAAGAATGAAATGCATATAAAATATTTAAAACAAAAGATCAAATAAAACAAAGAATAAAAATAAAGTACCTTATATACTGCACAAAAATATTTTCACACTAATACAAGTATCACGACCATATGAGATGTGAGTTAAGAATAAAAATGAAAGGAGATATACAATCTTACATTCTCGGATGAAACTTTTGTGCGAGAGAAAGGAGAGTCGAGCGAAAAGATTCAGGTATGGGAGGGAAAAGTAGGATGTGGGAGGGAATTGGGAAGATGAAAAAAGGAGGTTAATTTATTAGGTGCATTGTTGGGATTTTAAAAAATCTTTCAAATTAAATTATTGATATCATGATTAGATTTGTTAGCTTGCCTAAAAAATTAGCAATAAATATGGGTTAACAAGTATACTAAAGAGACTCGTTAATTTACCTCAGATTTGGATGTTTGTCTCATGCACGTTTAATTTGATGATCCAAATTACACTGGCGTACATTAATTAAGAAAGAGATCAAGTGAAGGTTAATTTTACTGTTGGAATATGTTACTGACCACCCGCATTCCTTTCAAGAGGTTGTGACATTCAGAGTGAGGTTTTCCCTCCCAAAGAGGAATGTAGGAGCTATTGTTTGATAACCCCTTGTACATGGCAAACACATTTGACAGCAATACTTACTCTTAGGAAAATGATATGATCAACCTCTTGTGCAGCCCCATTTGTAGTTAATCACTTAGGAAAATGATATGATCAGCCTCTTGTGCAGCCCCATTTGTAGCTAATCACTTTATAAAAATGATGCATTCCATTGAAATTCATGTTATACGAAATGAAGTATGTACTGAGATGTAATAGTGCATTTTTTCTTTTTGATAAAATGAGAACTTTTTTTTTAACTTTATATATACTATAATAAAATCCCATACACTATAATAACGTAGTATATGAAACAGTAAAATAGGCTACAAAATGGATTGAGTATACCAGCGCTCTATTCAAATTGAGGCTAGTTATTTTGGTACCTAATTTTTTTTTCTGGTTATTTTCTTTTAGGGATTTTTAGTTTTAAGTCCCCACAAACCATCATATTTAGTTATCGATCCCTCCCTTCTTCGTATTTAGGTTTTAGTCCACATATTTAAATGATAGTTCCTTTTTAGTCCTTGAGAATGACTTATCCATAAATTATTTAATTTACTTTTTAGTCCCTGTGAGGGACCTATCCATTAATTATCCTTTAAATCGGGGGACTAAAACCTAAATACGAAAAAGGGAGGGACCGATCACTAAATATGATGGTCTGTGGGGACTTAAAACTAAAAATCCCTTTCTTTTAATATAAGTAGGAAGATTGGCCATTGCAGGCTATAAGTGTCTTGTATAGCCTGAGGTTATATGAAAAGCAATCCTTAGGTCATTTGAGGAATAAATCCACCATGTTAGTGTCTAGCCATTTTGTTCTCCCATTTTTTTTGAGAAGGAAAGATCATATGAATGCGGAGTAGGAGAGTTGAAGGAAAAACAAATTCAATCAAATTCAATGTGATTGGACAGCAAAAGCAACTATAACTCTTTTGAAGGATATGTGAATAAAATGGAATTTAATAAAAAATAATCTTTAAATAAATAAGTGAAAAGAATGGAGGTGCGGGGAATCGAACCCCGTGCCTCTACCATATGAGCTACATTCAAAACAGCAAACAAAGATTTTCAGTCTTCATTAGGGAGGGCTGAGATGAGGCAGGCATATTAATTCATTTCTTAAAACATGAGAATGTGGTTGTTTCTCTTCAAAAGTTTTTTATTCTTTGATTATCTACTAGTTTAATTTAATTTTAAAATTCTTTTGTTAGACAATGACATTGAATTACCATACATGTGATGGAAATAACTAAACAAGAGGGATAACAATAACAATATGGATGATGACAACAAATACTCTACATCACACCTCAAACAGGTGATAAGGGCTAGTTTGATATTCATTTTCATTTCTTTATTAGACACCCCGTAAAATTTGATTTGAAATACTCTACTATTATGTTTATTCCTAAACATCCTAAGTGGAATATATATATCTTTTCACCGAATCGGATTCTAAAAGAAAAATTAAAATTCTTTTTAAAGTTAACAAACTGCTCCTAGAAATCTAACAAACAAACACTATATGCAACCACTACACACTATACAACCACTGCATCACATCTTTGATTCACAATACAAAACAAAATCCAAAATAAATAAAAAAAGTATGAAAGTGAAGAGAGCGCATGCATGTCATCGAAGCTTTTTATGTGAGGCAAATGAAGAGTCCACGTCTTTCACAATTTATTTAAAAAAATATGCTGCCCATTAATATATTAAATCAATTTTCTATTACATACCCAATCACGATATTCACAAAAAAAAAGTGAGAAGTGTATATTTCCAAGCTAAAAAAAAAAAAAACAAACCATTTTAATAAAATTAAATTAAACCACTCAAAGAGATGAATTAAAAAAATGGAAAACACTGATTCACCCCTCGCCCTTTGCATTACTTCTGTCTTTGGAGTACTTTTCAAGGATAAACCAAGAGTGCTAACTCCAGTGGTATGGTCTCCTCCCCCTATTGGATGGCTCAAAGCAAACTCTGATGGTTCTCACTCGGAGGACAGGTTTGGTTTTGGAGCTCTACTCCACACGTGTGATTGGAGACTGTGTTTTAGCTTCTTCTGCTAGAGTCCGGGCTTGCTCGATTAATCTCCTTGAACTCAAAGGAGTGGTAGCGGGAACCCAATTGGCGCAAAGAATAGATGCCTAGCAAGTTTGGAGTGAAATAGATTCAACCACAATTGTTGCCTGGGCTCAAGGAAAAGGCACCATCCCTTGGACTGCATTTAGGAACATTCGCACTCTCAATAACATTACCTCATCTTTCCTCCAGTGGAAGATCTCCCATATATATTGCGAAGGAAATAGAGTGGCTGACTTTCTCGCTGCTCACCAATCTCAGATGGGACACTCTATCTTTAGATGAACTATGCTTTGGGAACCTCTAAAGCAACTAATCAAGGAGGATCGAGATGGTTGTGTGCAGATCAAGATATGCTAAATTTCAGGCTTAATTTAGTGAAAATCTCCTTCTTCTCTTCCCACCTAAGATCTCACACATTAATTTTGTAAAAAAGTGTCACCTTGACTACTCTTAATCCTCTCTCTTTATCTTCTACCACTTCAAAGTACTTTTGTAGATTTGTAAGTTTTGCAAGGAATACAAATTTATTTACCAAGCAAAAAAAAAAAAAAAAAGTATTATAACAAGTTTTGGTTAAGTCGGCAAACATCTCCCACATTTATGAAAAGGTCAATGGATTAAATTATGAGAAGCAACATTCTTCTAAAAAAAAAAAATATTGCATTACAATGTTGGGCTCTAACACAATTCACTAGTGTATCTCTTCAATTCGTGTAACAATTATCTTTTTTAAAAATGAAAAATGAATGTGGATGTGGCAGCACATAAGTTGGACATATCATTTCAAATGCCTCCCCAAACAGCCGCAAATACTGTTTGCGGCGGTTTAGGAGGAGATGTAACCACGCACGTTGTAAATTATATGCGGCGGTTATAAACTGTCGCAAAATCATTTTTGCGACGGTTTAATGCGGCTGCCATTAATAAATAATATTTACTACGGGATTATTTGCCGCCGCATATAATGAGTTTTTGCGACACTTTTTAATACCAATCGCAAAAGATGTTTTTAAACTTATGTATATATAGTTATTTGCGACGGCCCAAACCGTCGCAAATAGAGTTTTTAAAAAAAATATGAATTTAAAATTTGATTAAAATTATCCCGTAATAATAGATAAAGTAATAGTTCACATGATTCAGGTTGACTGTCATTCTATTTAATGTAGTCATTAATACAAACACAAACAAACAAAAAATTCAATTATATTGTAATCATCAATAAAAAAACATTAAATGACAAACACAACGTGAGTTTTAGCGTTTTATTTAAAAAAGAAAAGAAAAGTGAGTTTCTGTGTATAATATGGACACATCATCTCAGCATCTCTTCCAATTATCTCCCTCATAGAATCTCCTTTGAACCCCTGAAAAGAAATATGAGATATTCAAATTACGTCACAAAAATCCATATATATATGGAAAATTAGTTCATGTGAAATAAAATGAAAGAAATAATTGCATTTACCTGCAAAACAAACAATTCTTCATCACTCTCAATTTTCAAAACCACCTTAACTTGTTCACACATCTCCTACCTCCAGACAAAAAAAAAAAAATTCCACAAACATTATTCCTAAAGACATTAAGCAACGATTCTGAATTTTAAGTATGACTGTTTACCAATTTATCCAAAAAAATTGAAAGTAATAGCCAAAATGAAACTCACATTACATGAGATCATACATCAGATAGTATCACAAAAATCATATTAAATAGCATTGCAAGAATCATACTTTTTGTTGTTCAAAATCTGAAAAGCCTCAAAATATATTTATTCATTTACCAAAGTGTATAAGTTTTTGCAGGACACTTATCTTTCAATCACCATTCACAAATACACTGTGTGCAACAGTGCAACCCATTCATTTATGTTCTTTGAACTTCCATACCATGAATTTAAATTTAGCTAGATATTGACCACTTCAAAGTTCAACTGATTGAGGAGATCTTAGACAATGTACACTAGATGCGTCTGGATACTGCACATAATATTATTCTAGGTTAAAAAATATGTTTACATAACAACAAATCTATAGTGGTATACGTAATAATTTACCTGTCGACTACTAGAAGGCTCTGCGCGAGCTTGTAGTGCTGTTTGTATCGCAGCTTGCAACTCATTGCGCATATCTTCTTGTAATTGAGTGCGCATCTCTTCTTGTAATTGATTGTGAACCTCCTCTCGAATTTCCTCACATATCTCCTCATGAATTTTGACCAAAATTTCTTGAGAATGCCTTGATGATTTAGATGGCCGCTCAAGCGTGTTTATATGGGATGGACAGATACCACATGTTCGTACATGGCCATGTCCATCAGGTCCCATCACCGAAGTAAAGATTCTCTCTCGAAAAGCTTGTGTCTGTTCGGACTGTGGATCCTTAGAAAGTTGATCTAGCATCTTAGACTAAAGACTCGATAAATCACAATCATAACATAAACCACAATATAGATTCATATTTTGTTTCAATATAGTAACTATTTGTCCATCCAGAAAGCACCTTTAAGTGCAATAGCCGGATAATGAAAGAAAGTGTTGTGAACTTCGCATATCCAGGGTATAGCTCACGTTCTGCTTCTTGTAGAAGTTTAAATTTTTTTTGGGTTTCTTCATCCGGTCCCCCCGTATGTTCATTTATAAGAGATTGGTTAGATTCTATTCCAGCATTCACATTTGGAACTCCCATTACCTCATGTATCATTCCCACCATATCATCTCTTACAATTGATTTTGTTCTAATTTCAGAGTCTTCATTTCCATGAACATGCACATAACATTTCCCATGACTAGACCAAATCTTGTAATTTGACAAAAAAAACCCTTGATAATGATATGTTCTCTCGCAACATCTCGTTTAACCAAGTACCGATTGCAACACTGCTTACACGGACAATCTATCATACTATTAAGAGGCTTATTAGTGTATGCAAAGTCTAGGAATTTTTCAAGTCCATTGATGTATGTTTGAGAGATCCTATTTTGTAAATGGATCCAAATCTTATCCATATTTTTTGAATCTACAAAGTAATAAGTAGGCCTGTCAACGGATCGGGTTCAGACCCGGACCCGACCCGACCCGGACCCGATTACACGTGTAATATACCCGACCCGATTTGGACCCGACCCGAGTTGGACCCGACCCGGCGGACCCGAACAAATAAACGGGTCGGGTCCGGGTCCACCCCGCCCCGACCCGTTGGACCAGAGACCCGATTGTTTTATTAAAATATGCTCATATATTATAAGACCATTAGTATTAGTTGATACATAATTTTATTTCTTACTTAACTTATTTTTGTATCTATATGTTCATAAATCATAATCATAACAAGCCTATAAATCGGTTTGTTTTGGACAATTAACTTATTAGCTTTTGAATTTGTATGATTAATTAGTTTGTTGCATGATTTATGTTTATTATTTAGGTTAATATGTTAGTGTTTATTGTTTTGAATATTGTTTAGGTTAATATTGTTTTGAATGTTGTTTAGGTTAGTTATGTTTATTATTTAGGTTAATATGTTTTTTTATGTTAGTGATTATTGTTTTGGATGTTGTTTAATAATTCATTTACTTCTTTTGAATTGTATAAAATTATATTCAAACATAGTCTCATTAACAATAATGTTTTATTAAAAAAAATTTCAAATAGAATAATAAGATAAACAAATACATGAGCTTTTTTTTTTTTTTTTTACCTAACCATCCGGGTCGGGTCGGACCCGGACCCGACCCAGGTCCGACGGGTCCGGGTCCGGGTCCACATTTCCCCGGACCCGCCGGGTCCTGTCACGGGTCGGGTCCGGGTCCACCCCGACCCGACCCGACCCGTTGACAGGCTTAGTAATAAGTATTCTCAATCGACTGTGAGTCCGATCTCTTATCCATAATGTGAGAGATCGGACTCACAGTCGATAGAGATAGAGAGAGACCTAGACTGAATGACAGGAGAGCTGAACCCTAGAGAGAGAGAGTTGGACCTCTTTGAGGATGACATAGATCGGACGACAGCATGTTGGACTCGCTGAGATCGGATGACGGCATCGCGTGTTGGATTCGCTGAGACCGGACGACGGCTTCGCGTGTTTAGACTCGTCGAGATCAGACGACGGTGTCACGTGTGGGACTCACCGAGATCAAACGACGGCGTCACGTGTTGGACTCGCCGAGGACAATGGGGATCCTCTGTGGCGCCATTTTTTTCTCACGAGCGAGAGTAATCTTCAGAGATTAAGGAGTGGAGTGGGTGGTTCTGATTTTTTTGAGAATATAATGAACGGCTATGATGCTTTGAGAAGAATAAGGAGTGGGGTGGGTGGTTCTGATCTTTTGGATTCAAGAGTCTACCAGATTAAAAAAAAAAAAAATTTGCGACGCATGCAGTAACACAACGCAACAAATTCATTATTTGCGACCTACGTCTAAAATGATGCCGTAAATAAAACATTTTATTCATGGTCGCAAATTTTGTCAAATATTTGCGACGGTATTAGCTACTGCCACAGACAATATGGACACAAATAGAACCTTTTCTCGTAGTGCCGATTCAACTCTAGATGGGCCCTATCTCCTTTAAGTGGCATCTTCTAGTCCCAAACCTCCGCCTCTGCGACTCTCCTCTCTGGCATCGACGACCGCTCTTTCAAACAGTCCCCATATTTGGAAAGATTGTAATCTCTGGGTTTTCAAATTCGATTTATGTCCTGTGCACATTTACCACGGTTCTTGATGACGATATTTCAATCTTAATTATGGATTAATCTGTATAAGCTTCTATGTGGCATTCCATTGTTCACTCTATAAAGTGGGACATGTATTTCATGGAATAAGTCCATATTTTTGAAATAGTTCAAAATTAAGCATGTTTTCAAATATTCAACCAAATATCAAAATGATATTCAACACTTATTAAATAGACCAAAATATCATTGTAATAAACACTACTGTTAAGTAGTGAAACAAACACACTTATCTGAATAAGTGTTTATAAATTTTTTTCCCAATTGATACATATTTTTGTTTAGGTGGTGTTACATGAAATTGAGTATTAACAGTACTAAAACTCTTGTCTACCACTGTTCACTTCAAATTTTCGATTTTTTAGATGGGTTACAAAAAAACATTTGTTTATGTTTTTGAGATTTTTGCACATATACCCTTTAACAAATTCTATATTATTAAAAAGCCCTCTTGAAACTCTATTTCCAACAATACCCTTCAAAAGAGTTAGATTGTACATGTATGTCATTTTCAAGGGTATTTTTGTACAATATAAATTTTATATGTTTTACCGTAATATTTTTTAAAAAATCATTTATGCACTATTTAAATTCTTTTAAAAGATGAGGTTGGAAATAGTACTTCACCATGGGTATTTTGATAAAATGAGATTTTTTTCAGGGGTTTATATGCAAAAAACCATGAGTACAGGTAAGAAGCTTCCCTTCAAATTCAGAATCAAGAAAAAAAAAATTAGTTCAACTTCAACTAAAAAGAAATGGTTTCAGAATTTTACGAAAATCTAAATTTATGAACCCAAAAAAAATCTAAAATTTTCACAACTACAACAAGCACTTTGTGCATGTGAGAGAAATAGCATTAGAAAATACTCACACAAGTACAGTCTTCTATGTTCATGTAACCAATGACAAGTTTTTATCCCTCTTTGTTTTATCGAATTTAGATGATGTACTATGACTTTCTCTAATAGATTCCTAGTAGCATTTATCTATCTTTACTTAAAAAAAAAAACACATGTGCCTAAACCAATGATCCCTTCTGTTTGGTGTCAACATGTGACAATATTAATTTTTTTTTTTTTTTTGGTATCAGTGACTCTACTTAAAGATGAATCATGCACACTGACTCAACACCACTTAAAACCACCTTCCAAATGGGAGTCGACCCACTTATCTATACGCGAAAAATGGGCAAACCATGGCAATCTGGTAAATTATCCTTCTTTGCAGAACAGACATCAGTTCTACCAATTTTACAATCAGACTCCTATCTGTGTTATAAACAGATATCTGATATTTATAAACAGGTCCCTGACTGAAATTGGCTAACTTTGTCCTTTCTGGGCTATTTGCAGATCCACCCCTATTTTCTACCAGTTTCATAACCAAAACCCTATATGTGTTACATGCATATCCCTTATTCAGATTTATAACCAGGCCTTTTAGTCTCAAAACATGACTTCTCAAACTTCAAATTTAATGAAATTTCATTTAATGTTTTTTTGAGACAATTAAGAAACTCATAAAATTATAAAATAAATATTTGGTTTCATTTAATAAATACTAAAATTACAAATGGAATGTGACCCATTTGACCCAATAAAGTTAATGATAGCAGGTCTCTACTGCATTTTCAATTTTCATTTTTATATTTACAACCATATCACATTGATGATCATAAAACTAATTATTCTATAAATTTTCAAAATTCTTTCTTGATTTCATGCAGTAAGTGTATCCACCTGTCCTTGACTCTCTCTCTCTCTCTCTCTCTCTCCTTTCAATAGGAGATTTTGACCTCCACAAAAAAGAGTTAAATCATTTTATTGATGATTAATGTCATAAATATTATTGAATATTAGGGTTGTATTATTATTTGAGAATTTTGGTGGAATATCAGGTGTCCCACGTGAAAGAGTCTACCGTGAGAAGTGGTGGAAAAACATTAATACATAAGAAAATTGCTTAAAAAATTTAACCGATCATGTGACCTCAAGTTTAATTAATTATCTAATTTATTTATACAATACATTTGTTAAAAAAGTATATGATATAACAGATAGTATTATATGCGCAAGTGCGCGTGCACCTTACTGTATTATTATAAGCAAGATCCAAATGGAATACACACACACAGCACACTCCTAAAGCATGGTGCTTTAACGAGAAAATTGTGCTTGCTTGGGATATTTGCAGATAGGCCCCAAGTTCCTTGTATTTATAACTAGAGCACAAAAATTGAACAATTTTGTCATTTCCTGGCTTTTCTGGTTTATTTGCCGATCGGCTCTCATATTCCACCAGTTTTACAACCAGACCCCGATATTGTTATAAACAGGTCCCTCATAGATATAAACAGCTCCCTCAAAACATAAGGCTATTTTTGTCTTTTTATGGGCTATTTAAATAACCGTCCTCAGTTATTTCATGTTTCACAACCAGATCCGTATCTGTGTTACAAATAGGTCCTCATTCAGATATTTAGATTTATAATCAAGTCCCTGATATCATAACATTATTTTTCAAACTTCAAATTTCAAGAAATTTCATCCAATATTTTTTTAAACCATTAAAATACTTATAAAATTATAAAATAAATATTTTAGTCTCATTTAATAAATGTTAAATGACAAATGGAATCAGATCCATTTGAGCCCATAAAATTATTGATGGCAAATCTATATTATGTTTTCAGTTTTTGTTTTCATATTTACAAACATATATATTCAATTCACATATGGCACTTCACGTTGATGATCAGAAAACTAACTATTCTGTAAATTTTCATAAATCCTTCTTCATTTCACGCAGCAACTGTATCCACCTATTTTCTCTCTCTCTCTCTCACTCCTTTCAATAGGGGATTCTAACTTCCAATAAAAAGATTTAAATCAGTTTATTGATTATTAGTGTCATAAATATTATTGAATATTACCTATTAAATATTATGTTTGCATTAATCATTCAATGAGAGAGTAAAACATAATTTACATAAACCATGCATATAATGCTATGTTCATAAAATTATACTATTATATCTTTTTTTTTAAAAAAATGGATTTGCATAAATAAAGTCATGTTGATTGCTTATTATTTTCTTAAACTAATTACACTACATAATTAATTAAACTTGAGGTACCATGAATCAATTGAATTATCCGCTAGACAATTTTCTTTTGTATTAATGCTTTGCTACCACTCTTCGAGGTAGTCACTCTTCGAGATAGGCTCTTTCGCGTGGAAGGAAAAACTATTCATGTCTATCTAATATAAAGTTTTTCTACCATTTGAATTTAATTTTTATTAAAGTTTTTCAGTATTAAAATATGATCAATAATATGCATGTATGCATGTACAGAGTACACTTGTATATAATAACTTATTATTTTAAAGGACAGACCACCAAAGGCCTAGTTAGAGAGGAACAAAGAGAAGAATCATTAAACATGCCAAGCTCCGATAGTGAAGCCATGGATGTGGTGAAGGCCTTCCACATGAAGGAAGGAGTTGGGGAACCTAGCTACGCCCAAAACTAATCTCTCCAGGTTACATAATTACGACATATAGTTAGGACATAATTAATACATATACATATGTGTTAACTTGATTTCAGTTTTTTTTTTTTTAATTTAAATTCTATGTTGTAGATGAAGCACATAAATTTATCAACCATAGTAGATCTATACATTGCAACGACTCCGCCTCGCCTAGCCATCGCCGATCTTGGCTGCTTATCTAGACCCAATTCACTCTCTCTAATCAAAGAGATCATCAAAAGAGTAGATGAGGTGTGTCGCAGATTAGATAGGCAGCCCCCGGATTTCATGGCGTCGTTGAACGATCTCCCGACCAATGATTTCAACCCCATGTTCTTGGGCTTGCCTGAATTCTACAAGAAGCTCAATAGAGGATCACAAATCAATGTTCATAGCAGGTCCCCATACAACTCGAACAGTTCCTTGATCAGTACTCCCTCCGCGAAATATTCCACCATCATCGATTCCTGAATCGCCCTTATTGACCTCGCTGTATCTCATTACGGAATTCGAATTACAAACTCAGAATCAGGAGAGACGAGAGAAAGGACGTGCATTGGCGCCTCTTGATTTGAAAGACTTGTTTGTTAAATAAATTTGATTACCAGTGAAACCATGATTGAGAAGGCTTGTGCTAAGACATCCCACAAGAACATAATGCTGTTGCCCCACCAGCAACTGCCGCCCCTCCCCGCCGTGATGAGCACCATCCATCCCCCAAGAGCCAATTCCACCGACCTCAATCGGAGGAACAAATTGAAGTCCTCCTCGAATTGCTTCTCATAAGCCTTCGCCACCGATGGGGGGCTCATCAGAGATATGTAAATGTTCCCCTTGTTTATGCACTTGCCATTCTCATCAAATAAATCCTTAGGGACCTATGATTGAGCCATTATTTCAAATATATTTATTGGAGATGATATGTGATTGGAAATTGTAGCACAAGTTAATCATATAACACTCACTTCAGAGAGCCAGTGAAGGCTGAAAGAGAAGTGGATGAAGTCCAAACTATCGATAGGGAAGAGCCTCCAATAAAAGAAGCCAGGGACCCCTTCTTTGAATACTGATTGTGATCCTCTGTTGAGCTTCTTGTAGAATTCATGCAAGCCCAAGAACATGGAGTTGAAATTGTTGGCCGGGAGATTGTTCAACGACACCATGAATTCCGGCGACGGCCTATCTAACCTGCGACATGCCTTGCCTACACTTTCGATGATCTCTTTGGTTGGAGAGAGTGAATTGGGTCCAGATGAGCAGCCCACATCGGCGATGGTTAGGCGAGGCAGAGTCGTTGCAATGTATAGATCTACTATGGTTGATAAAGTTATGTGCTTCATCAAATTCACCACCCTCATCTACAACATAGAATTTTAATTAAAAAAAAAAAACTGAAATCAAGTCAACACATATGTATATGTATTAATTATGTCCAAATTAACTATAAATTGTAATTATGTAACCTGGAGAGACGAGTTTTGGGCATAGCTAGTCTCCCCCAACTCCTTCTTCCATGTTGAAGGCCTTCACCACATCCATGGCTGCACTATCGGATCTTGGTGCACGCGCGCACACAATATATAGAGCATAGATATGTGCGCGCGCGCGCACAATATATAGAGTATAGATAAGTGGGTCGAGCGCGCGCGCGCACACACAATATATATGTAGTATTGATAAGTGGGTGGACTCTCCTTTGGAAGCTGGTTTTATGTGGTGTTGAGTCAGTGTGCATGATTCATCTTTAAGTAAAGTCACTGGTTGGCACCAAACAGAAGGGAGCATTGATTTAGGCACATGGTTTATTTAGCTCCAATTGTGAAATAAAGTCACTGGTTTGTTTGAAAACACTGTTTGATTGAATCGTTATCTTTTTGGAAAATACATCTTCAACACTGATTTGATTTTCTGGTATCATTACACATAGGTTTTTTTTCCAACCCCAATCCTAATCTTATATGTATCAATGGAAAATTAACAGAGCATATGCTAACATGGTATATACTTTAATAGAAATTTTTTACATTTTTTTGTAAATACATTAATACAATTCATTAAAGTTTATATTTCATGTTTTATAAAAGTATAAAAGAATTTAAAATATATGTTGATTGATATTGGGGCTAAAAATATAACTGCACATTTCTATAAATTAAATTCACAAGATAAGCAAATGACATTATATTGTTTGTGTGGTGGCATTTCTATAAATTACTAAAGAGTGCTGCTACACTCAGTTTTTTGTTTAATCCAAAATACAGACCTATATACCTTGTTACAGATTCAGTGAAGCATATACATCATTAAATGATGTATATGCCTCATTAATTTTTTTCTTACACTTATTAAAAATGGATTCATTCAACTCGAAATGGAGTGATATATATTTTTTATTAAAATATATACCTCATTAAATAATGTTTATTATTTTTTAAAAAATAAAAATATGTGAGATCTGAGTTGATGAATGTAACTGAGTGTATCATTTTTCATTATTAAATTCACAAGATAAGCAAAGGAATCCTGACCCATTAATTGTGTGGTGGTGTTGAACATTCCAACTCTTTACATGCAATTTTGCAAATAACCCCCCCATAGGGCCACAAATATTCTGTAGTCTGTTGTCGGCCCACAAACATCCATCCATCCAAAAACGAGGACAAGCACTGCTATGCAAAAGCTTTAGAGTGAAATATCTTGTCCAAGTTTTTTTTTTTTTGGTGGGTATCTTGTCCAAGTTGCCACTCTTGCTTAAGGTGGGTTTGAAAGTGAAAAACGAGGACAGGCACTGCTGTGCAAAAGCTTGAAAGTGAAATATCTTGTCCAAGTTTTTTTTTTTTTTTGGTGGTTATCTTGTCCAAGTTGCTACTCTTGCTTAAGGTGGGTTTGAAAGTGAAATATCTGGTCTAAGTTGCTGTGCAAAAATTTTTATATAAATTTTTTTATTGGAGTACTCACTTTAATTTTTATTTAAAAATTACATAATTTATTAAATGGGATGCACTATTTTTTATAAATTAAAAAAATTGCAGATTATATTTTAGGTTAAATGCGGTATAGGTGTAACATTTCCCATCTTTCAAAACAATGAATACAATTAACAAAAAACAAAACTGAAAAAAAAGAAAAATGTTAAGACTCAGTCTTTTTCACAGTTCAAAATGCAGAGCATATATGTTTTTTTTTTATTGTAAACATTATCTAACGATGTATATGTTTTAATAAAAAAATTATATAATTCTATTTCGAATTAATGAATCCATTTTTAATAAATACAAAAAAATAATGATATATATAATTCATATAATGATGTATATGTTTCACTGAATTTTTAATTATACATATATAATTGTATTTTAAACTGTAAAAAAAAACTCAGCGAGACATCACTTAGAAAAGAAAAATGTTATCATCATTCATCATTCATGAGCAACTCTATGTTCCGTTGGGATACAGACGACTTATTCTTGAGTATACAATTATTTTGGTATAAGTAGTTATAAATAAAGATAAAATGATTTTATATTTGGTTGTGTTTTGAATTATTCTCGTTGAAAAACGTAATAATAAATTTTTTATTGTTTGAATAAAATGTTAAAAAAGTATGGATAAAGATTTATAAAAGATGAAAAAATGATAGTAGTTGATTTGACAGTGGTCTCACATATTCTTTGAAAAGAATAACTTTAATTCAACATGTTTTATAGAATGACTATCGATATTAATGACAAGTTATTCAAATATAAATTATCTCTAGATATTTAACTCTTTCATATAACCAAAATCAATTATTGTGTTTTATTTCAAAATATCTACACTTTTGTTCTACTTTCAAACGAGCTAAAGTCTCTGGCCCTCCCCCCTTCCTTATCACTGGTACCAATGATTTATTACTCCATCACTCTCACTCTCTCTTTCTCTCTCACTCTTTTTCAAGTAATAATTGTAGAAAATGAGAGGGAATCCACATGACAGAAGCTCCCCCTCAAGAGAAGACAAACAAGAGGCAGTATGCAGTGGTGTTAAAGTTCCAAATCTTTTTATGCAATTTTGCAAATAACACCCTGCGATTTTGTCCTTTGATAAAAATGGCCATCCCCAAGATAAGAAGATATTGCAGCCCATGAAAAAAAGGACCTTAAGGCATTCCATTCTAAGGGTCATGAAAAAGGACCTTAAGAACCTTAAATCCTGCCCGGGCCCGTTCACGGACCGGGCTCAGGCCTCCCTTCTGGGCCCGGCCTGTAGGTCTATGTGGGGCAATTCAATAAATGAGTAACATATAATTTTTATTTGAATTGTGGTTTAAATATACGAATTATTGACATTTATGTAGGTGTCAACCTAGTTAGGTACATGTTCAAATAATTAATTCATTTAATATTTTTATTTTAAAAATTTAATAGATATAAATATTTTTTTTAACATTATACTTTAAATTTTGTGTTATTTTAACATTATATACAGATAAACAACTTAAATTAAAAAAATCAAAAGAAATAAGATGTTTAAAATTTGGGCCTGTAGGCCTGCATGTGTGCCCAAACCCAGGCCCGGCCCGTGAGGCTCGTTCAGGCCCGGGCCCGTCAGCAGGGCCTGGGCCCTGTTTTTTGGCCACCGGTTGACCTGGCCCGGGCCTGCTAGCCAAGCAGGCCCGCGGGCGTGGGCCCTATTTCAACGGGCCAGCCCGGCCCGGCCGGCCCGTTGTCGACCCCTATTCAATTCGGCACATTTGCTTTGCCTCCACAAACAATGGTCTCAGGATTCTTTTACTTTGCCTCCACGTTTAAAAAACGTAGATACATTTAAAAAAAAGAAAATGTTAGACTCAGTCACATTCATCAACCAAAACACAGATCTCACCTGTTTTCATTTTTTTAAGGGATTTTTATTTTTAAGTCCCCACAAACCATCATATTTAGTGATTGATCTCTCACTTCTTCGTATTTAGGTTTTAGTCCCCAGATTTAAATGATAGTTCCTTTTTAGTCCCTGAGAGGGACCTATCCATAAATTATTTAATTTTTTTTAGTCCCTGAGAGGGACCTATCCATGAATTATCCTTTAAATCGGGGGACTAAAACCTAAATACGAAGAAGAAAGGGATCAATCACTAAATATGATGGTTTGTGGGGACTTAAAAAAAAATATTTTTTTTTAAATATAGTAAACATCATCTAATGAGGTATATGTTTTGATAAAAAGTGCATATCGCTTCATTTTGAGTTAAATGAACTCATTTTTAGTAAGTGTAAGAAAATATTTAATGTGGTATATACAACATTTAACTAGGTATATACTTCACTGGATTTCTAATGTGGTATAAAGGACTGTGTTTTGGATTGAGAAAAAAACTGAGTGTAACAGCACTCTTAAAAAAAATATGAACAAGTTTAGAAAACGTAAATAATACATTAAAATAAATATGAACAAGTATCAGATTTTACGATCCCAAACAAGGAGAACCTTATCAGCATTTCCACACCATGGGAAATACAGTTCCCTAGGATCAAGATCCAGGAGTTCTTGCAGTTCAGGCCGGATATGAGTGGGTGTGATTACCGCGCAGCCTGGAGAGATTTGTCGCGCAGTTAGGTGATCAGCCACTTAGTTCCCTTCCTTGTGAACATGAGAAATTTTTTAGGATTCAAGAAATGAAAGGATGTCTATCAGAAAAACTTTTCGAGAAAATTTTCCAAAACTTTGTATATGTGAGAGAAATAGCATTAGAAAACACACACAAACAAGTAATCTTCCATGTTCATGTTGGAAAAATGTTCTCTATTATCAGACAAAAAACAGAGATAATATGAAGACAGGGATTAGAAGAGCATGGTATGGAGTCATGTGGTAACCCTGTCTTCAGAACAGAATACGCCCCCTCAATCGCACAGGGTTCTCGACAATCTGTTCCCAAGATAAAACCACCCAGCCCTCGCTGTTCTCTTCTTGGTGCAAGCAAGAAGAGAAGTTAAACCGGACGCAGACTTGATCGCCCAAAAGAATAAAGTAAAGACTCTGTTTGTGTGGAGGATTTCTGGTGGAACACTTAGTTTTTCGCATACCTTGAATCTCTGTGAAGGTAGCCTTTTTATAGGCACAGAGATTCGACTGTAGAGGTGTAATGTTAACATTAATTATACGCCCCAATTATGGTAAGCGTTTACGGTTACCATATTTATTTTCAACGTTTAAATTCAAATTTAAACGTTGCTAGCCGTTGCGAAAAAATAAAACACGTTCCAAATGATTTTTACGTTTAACCCACACCCATACCCATACTTGTACCCTTGCCCATGCCCATGACCATGTCCATGCCCATTTCTGAGTCTGAGTCCGAAGTCCGAGATACGAGATACGCAATACGCAAAAGAAAATGCAAATGTAATTCACAAGCCCTAGCCCCTTCTTGGTTCCCGACCCAAGATCTACACGAGGCATATTTAAAGACTGCTTCATCGCATTCTTTAACCGATGTGGGACAAAACATATTAGAGGGAATTAAACATCCCATTAAATTTTTAATCTATATTTGGAAACTAATTAATACATTTTTTAAGGAAATGTATTAATTTTTTCCAGCATTCCCCCATAAGATTAAATAATTTTATTATGAAGAAAATAAATAAATAAATAAATTTGGGCGATACAATACTGTGTGTTCGGTGAGGTAGCTTAGGGCTTTGAACCTCACTTAGTGTTAACTAACTTTCATTTGTAGGGACGTAGTGAACTAGGTCTTGAACTAGACCCTATGATCAAACTTCAGTAAGTTACACAACACAGTATAAGCACTAGACCAGGTTCTTTATCAGTGTGCGCATTACGGCCGTTACGCTTATCTTGTTTCATGAGTGCTTTAGAGATCAGCCCCTGTTCTCATAGATCGCGGCCCCACGATCACACTCACATAGTAGAATTCTCAAAGGGTGCACTGTGCGGTGCTACACCCTACCTTAGAGGCCTTGAATTCATTAAGAGCGATTGCTCTTCTTAATTATACCGATACAGTTATAAGTATTGGCACCATAGGGATGTTCTATAAAACATTGAAGTTCAATTTTATTTTAGTACTTAACATAGATACACATCAGTTTGTTTTTTCCTTTGAACCTATCCTCATGGGATCTCCATTTGGATAGGTAGGGTGTCCACTGTGGTACTACATTATGGGCTTTAGACCCATCCCCCTCGATGCTGAAAAGACTAGCCTCCTCGCTAGACCTTTAGTAAGTGGATCTGCAATATTATTCACTGATTTGACGAAATCAAGTGAGATTACACCATGTTGTATGAGATCCCTCACATTTTGATATCTGAGCCTCATGAATCTTTTTCTAGGCTTGTCCTTGGTTTGTTTAGCCTTATCGATTGCAGCTTTATTGTCGCAGTGAATTGAGATAGCTGGTAGAGGCTTCTTTATTATTGGCAAGTCCAGCAGAAGGGTTCTCAACCATTCTGCATGTTCTCCAGCGGTATCGAGCGCAATAAACTCGGCTTCCATGGTAGACTTTGCCCGGATAGTCTGCTTTGTTGATTTCCAAGAAACAGCTACACCACCTAAAACAAACACATAGCCACTGGTAGATTTTGTTTGATCTGAATCAGAAATCCAATTAGCATCAGTAAATCCTTCTAGAACAGAAGGATATCCTGTATAATGCAATGCATAATCAATTGTACCCTTAAGGTATCTAAATACTCTACGCAAAGCAAACCAATGATCAGCATTTGGATTACTGGTATATCTACTCAATCTCCCTATAGCATATGATATGTCAGGTCTAGAGCAGTTAGCTAAGTACATTAAACTACCAATTATTTGCGCATACTTAGCTTGTTGTATAGGTGCACCATCATTCACTTTTAAATGAAAATTTGCATCATGTGGAGTAGACACAGTAGTACAATCAAAATATTTAAAATTTCTCAACATTTTTCAATATAATGAGACTGTGATAAAGCAATGCCATTATCAAATTTTGTCAATTTAATACCCAATATTACATTAGCCTCACCAAGGTCCTTCATATCAAATTGACTGGATAAAAAGCTTTTAGTCTCATTTATAACATTGATATTTGTACCAAAAATCAAAATATCATCCACATACAAGCATAGAATAACACGTGCGCCATTTTGAATTTAACTTTAAATACAATTATCTGATTCATTGCTTACAAAACCAACAGATAAAACAATTTTATTAAATTTTTCATTCCATTGTTTAGGAGCATATTTTAAACCATACAAGGATTTCACTAACTTACATACTTTGCTTTCTTGTCCAGGTACTATAAACCCTTCAGGCTGATCCATATAAATCTCCTCATCAAGATCACCATTTAAAAATGCGGTCTTGACATCCATTTGATGGATTTCGAGTTTATGGATTGCAGCCAAGGCAATTAGTACCCTAATAGAAGCAATTTTTGTTACAGGCGAAAAAGTATCAAAATAATCTATACCTTCTTTTTTATTAAAACCTTTAGCAACTAATCTTGCTTTAAATTTATCAATAGAACCATCAGTTTTAAGTTTTTTTTTGAAAACCCATTTACAACCAATAGTTTTGCAACCAGAAGGTAAATCAGTCAAAACCCAAATATGATTATGCATGATACTTTCAAATTCATTTTGAATGGCTTCCTTCCAGAAACCAACATCTACAGAATTCATTGCCTCTTTATATGTCTTAGGATCATCTTCTATAAGATAAGTATAAAAATCAAGATCAAAACTTTTTTCAATTCTAGTTCTTTTATTTCTTCGAATAGCACCTAAACCTTCAGGTTCATTTGTATTTGGATACTCAGTTTCATCTAAAGATGGAACTTCACTAGTATCTAAATTACTAGATGAACCTTCACCAACTGATCTAGAAACTTTATCTTTCATTGGAAAAATAGTTTCATAATAAACAACATCTTCAGGTCTAGTTTCGAAAATAGTATTAACATGAAAATTAAAAAAATTCAGATTTAAAAATCAGAAATCTATTAGTATAACCGTTATCAACATATCCAAGAAATATGCAATCTACAGTTTTAGGGCCCAATTTTCTTTTCTTCATCTCAGGAATTTTAACTTTAGCTAAACACCCCCACACTTTTAAATATTTCAAAATGGGTGTCCTTTTAAACCAAAGTTCAAAAGGAGTTTTATCAACATGCTTAAAAGGAATTTTGTTTAAAACAGAATTTGCAGTTAAAAGAGCTCCCCCCACAGTCTATTACTAACACCAGATTCAGAAAGCATAGAATTAACCATATCAATCAAAGTTCTGTTTTTCCTCTCAGCCACCCCATTTGATTGAGGTGAATAAGGGGCAGAAACTTCATGCACAATGCCATTTTCTTCACAAAATTTATTAAGATCATTGGAGGTGTATTCACCACCTCTATCAGACCTTAATCTTTTAATTTTTGTTTCTGTTTGATTTTCTACTAAATTCTTATATGCCTTAAATTTATCAAATTGCTCATCTTTTGATTTCAGCAAGTAAACATAACAGAATTTAGAATAATCATCAATAAAAGTAACAAAATATCTCATATTATCTCTAGTAAGTATACCATTCAAATCACAAACATCAGAATGAACTAATTCGAGCAAGCAGGAATTTCTTTCAACAGACTTATATGGTTTCTTAGGCAATTTAGCTTGAACACATATTTCACATCTCTTGGAATTATCAATATGAGATTTAGGTATTAACTGCATATTCATCATTTTTCTTATGGAATTTAAATTAACATGGCCTAATCTAGCATGCCACATATTACAAGATTAAGTCATAAGAGCAACAGCAGAATTATTATTACTACAGAAACATAAGAGTCTAAAATATTTAATTTAAATAAACCATCACAAAGATATCCTTTGCCAATAAAAGTACTAAACTTCGTTATTACAATCATATTAGACTCGAACACTAACTTGTAACCCTCTTGGATTAACAATGACCCACTAACTAGGTTTCTTCTTATTTTGGGTACATATTGCAAGTTTTGAAGTGCTAGGACCTTTCTAGAAGTAAACTTCAAGTCAACTCGTCCAAAGCCTTCAACCATTGCAGCCCTAGAATCTCCCATCATCACGCTTCTTCCATTGCATTTATGATATGAGTAAAAAAGGGAGCGATAGAAGAAAATGTTTGTATTAGCTCCGGTATCAATCCACCAATCAGTGGAAAGATTAACATAATTAATTTTAGGAGTTAAAGAAACAAACCTAGCAGTGTTCTCAGAGGTGTTCTCATCTAAGGTCAGCATATTGACTTGTGAGGTAATGGTAGCTTGAGGGTTTTCTTTGGCCTTGGGATCCTTCCGTTTACGACAATCTTTAGCAAAGTGCCCAGATTTGCCACAAACATAGCAGTGGAAGGTCTTTTTATGGTTTGGATTGGTGTTGTTTTTGGAATTTGTGGGTTTGGAGAAAGATTTCTTGGGTTTGAAATTTTTTCCTTTAGGTTTGAACTGCTTCTTGGTTTCTACAAGACTAACCTCAACTTGTTTGTTTTTCTTATCTTTGGTTCTATGGATATCTTCTGTTTTAAGGGATTTCAGAAGATTAGTCATAGACATGGAACCCTAACGGTGCCTAAGAGTTTTGGCAAAATCATTCTAGAAAGGCGGAAGTTTTTCAATAAGGGCCGTAGCCTGGATATTTTTTTCTAGAGTAAAACTTTTGGTTCTAGCATTTTGAATACGGTTTCTATACTCTAGGATCTAAGCGGTTATAGTTTTTGTTTCGACCATCTTGTATTCAAGTCAATCAACAAAAGTGTACCGCTCTAATCCAGCATCCTCTAGGACAGTCCATAACACTAAGGAGGTTTTTGTCAAACAGTAGGCATCATACAGCTCAGGGGATAAAGTGGACAAAATACGACCATGACAGAGATAATCAATTTCTATAAAACTAAGCTGTGGTGTACTGGTAGAAGGAGTGGTCTCAATGGTGGCGGTGGTCTTAGTTGGGTCAGGGGTGGAATCTGTGGACTGTGTTTCTATGTAATTTTTCTCAGTCTCGGTAGGGGTAGGCTTGAGGATGGCAGAAACAAGGCCAAGTGTTGTAAGCCAGTACCGAACTTGTTGATGCCATCTTTGGAAATGGTTTCCATTGAACTTCTCATCAGGTTTGGCTGAGGTTTTATCTTCGTTAAAAGCCATGGCAGACAACAAAGACTGATAATCTAAAGCTATTCTATTATGAAATTGTTGGAAAAATATTCTCTATTATCAGACAAAAACAAAGATAATATGAAGACAGGGATTAGAAGAGCCTGGTATGGAGTCACGTGGTAACGCTGTCTTCAGAACAGAATACGCCCCCTCAATCGCACAGGGTTCTTGACGATCTGTTCCCAAGATAAAACCATCCATCCCTCGCTGTTCTCTTCTTGGTGCAAGCAGAAAGAGAAGTCGAACCGGTCGCAGACTTGATCGCCAATAGAATAAAGTAAAGACTCTTTTTGTGTGGAGGATTTCTGGTGGAACACTTAGTTTTTCACATACCTTGAATCTCTGCGAAGGTAGCCTTTTTATAGGCACAGAGATTCGACTGTAGAGGTGTAACGTTAACATTAATTACATGCGCCAATTATGGTAAGCGTTTACGGTTACCATATTTATTTCCAACGTTTAAAATTCAAATTTAAACGTTGCCAGCCGTTGCGAAAAAATAAAACACGTTCCAAATGAATTTTACGTTTAAGCAGTACCCATACCCATACCCTACCCGAGCCTGAGCCCGTGACCATGTCCGAGGTCCGAGATACGAGATACGCAAAAGATGCAATTCACAAGCCCCAGCCCCTGTTTGGGTCCCGACCCAAGATCTACACGAGGCATATTTAAAGACTGCTTCATCGCATTCTTTAACCGATGTGGGACAAAGCATATTAGAGGGAATTAAACATCCCATTAAATTTTTAATCTATATTTGAAAAATAATTAATACGTTTTTTAAAGAAATGTATTAATTTTTTCCAACAAAACTGTCTCATTAATTAGCATTAATTTTATACCATTCTGATTGCTCCATATTTATTTCAAGGATGCTTATTTGTATGCATCCCAGTTATACAGTGGAAAAGCAAAATAACAAACACATACGAATTGAAAAACTAGCTAAAATCGCATATGAATGACGACAAGATTTAATTTATACCAAAAGATGTATACATCTATCACAAAAGAAAGAACCATGACATACTCAATCTATTTTGTAACCCCGTTTATAGTTCAGAAACACTCCCTAACCGTCTATACACTATGATAGTGCATGTGGTGTATGAAAATTAAAAAAAATTATTTTTTCAATGATAAAAAGTACACTAATACTATATTTTACTATTTATAAAAATATATATTTTAATTGGTATTTTATATATATATATATATATATATATATTTTAAAAAATGGTTGAGGGTTCAAATTGATCTTTTTTGAAAATTAAAGGTACAGGTGGCCCTTGATCTCATGATCTCTTTAATGATACGAGGCAGCCAGCCGGCTACCACAAGCTCGGTTTGTGGTTACAAATGGAATTTCATCAACTTCTCCCAGAGGTATCACAAAAAAAAAAACAGAAAAAGACAAAAGATAAAAAAAAAGAGCCCCTTCTTGAGGAGGTTGACACGCATGCATGTTTGATCAAATTGTGCACGTCGGCCATCCAATCAGATTTATTACGTGCATGAAGGTGCTTCACATGTTAGTGTATATATACATTGAACAAGTGTCCCCAAGTTCCCAATCAATCACCATTGCCATTAACATGTACACACTTTCATTTGACTTAATTGTGTACTTGTAACTAGATGTATAGTCAAAACATTGACTCCCCAACCATATATTTGTTTTTTTTTTTTTTAGGTCCTCTGCTATCCTCAAATCAATTGTGATGTTGAAGTGTGTGTATATACACACACACACAGTACACATTACCGACATACACTCAGTTGACTTGGTATATTATATAGATATATATGGAGGGCTAGCTAGCTATTAATTACACGCAGTCCACGTAGATAATCTCGGACAGTCATATGTCTCCAAAGTTATGCAGCGAGGTATATACGATCTTCTTAGATCAAATATACGAGTGATGGTGGGTTTGAATTTTTGTGCTGTATATATACGAAATTCAAAATAGTTTTTTGTGGGACCAGGGATAGACAGACGAAGGTAACTTTTCCAGTTTAACTGTAAGGTCAACCACGAAGAGTCCCGACATAAAAAAAAAAAAAAGTGTACGAGTGATAGATATTTTTCATCAAAGCATTTACTTAATCACTAGATGTTTAATGTTTTTCAAAAATCAAAGCATGCGGACTATCCATGGAACTATCCTTAATTAACATTATTCATAGATAGTGTATCAAAGCATTCACTTCCCAACTATACTGTTGTAGGTCCACCCCAACCACCAAATTAATTGAATCATCTCAAAATTTTGCTATATATAGAGTTGAAGAGAGCAGGCATTACATATATCTCAAACTTCATTAGAGAATCTCTTCTTTGAGTGAAAAAAAAAAAGAATGGCTTCAAAGGCATTCCTCGTTTTGACTCTTCTTTTAGCATCTGCTCTTCTCTTCTCTTCATTAGCAGTTGCTCGTGAGCTCTCAGAGGATACTTCCACAATGGACCTTGCAAGTGAGTTTCAATAAGTATAACTATATATATATCCACTATTAATCATGTTATGTAACTATAACGACTCGAGGGATATGCTTTTATATAAATAAAAAAAAAAGAAATATATACTCCAATGAACTGTGCGGATGCATTTAAAATATAAAAAAATTATGATGAAGCTTATATATATATATATATATATAGACAGACCCTTTCTAAAGAAGGCGTCCACAAAAGCTTAAAGAGCGGACACACTTTTCCACCGTCTGATGCACAAACAAAACCCAACGTAATGTTTGCATTTATTTCCCACACGTGAACCACCCATGTCACCACCCACGTCACCACCTACAAACAACCCAACCCTGATTACCCACCCAACCCAATAACCTAACCCCACTTAAACCCACCCAACCCAAACCAATAACCCCCCTGGGTTATTCTTTCTTCTTCCCCTCCCATGCAACTCCCGAAACCAAACGACGCATAAACCAGACGACGCACACAGCACCGATTCAGGTACCCCCCTTCTCTCTCTCACACACACACACGCTCACACAGACACTCACTCACTCACTCTCTCTCTCTCTCTCTCTCTCTGTATATCCATGTGTGATTTAGATCTAGGGTTTGAATTTTTTTTTACACACTTTAGGGTTTTTATGAATCTAATTTTTTTTTTTTTTGGGCAGACATGATTTTTTTCATTTAGTAGTTAGACATGATTTTTATTTATGGGTAGACATGAATATATAGAATTGATTTGACTCATGATTTGGGCCCCTAAATTATTTTTTTTTCACTATGTCAGACATGGAAAATTTGGACGTTGAAATAGTAAGTGCAATAACTCAACAAGTTGAAGACAATGATTCAAATGGTGATGATGTTGTTTACACTCCTCAAGTAAAAAAGGAATTGAAACCTTCAAAAGGCCAGGAATTTGAAACACTAAATGATGTTCATGAGTTCTACAATAAATATGCAAAAGAAGATGGGTTTAGTGTTTGAATTTATTCAAGTAGGAAGGGAAGGAATGATGAGATCTTAAAGAAGGAATATGTATGCTATAAACAGGGGACATATTCTAAGGAAGAAACTAATGAAAAAAAAGGCGCCGAGGAATAATAAATGAGGGTTGTAAGGCAAAAACTGTTGTTGTGAAGTCTAAATCAGGTAACTATGTGGTGAGCATGTTTGTTGGGGGTCACAATCATCCATTAGCAACCCCAAGAAAAGTGCATTTGCTAAGATCTCATCATAGTATTTCCACTGTTCAAAAAAATTTAACCCAACAATTAAGTGGTGTAAATGTACCAACACATCAGCAATTTAGCATTCTTGCAATGCAAGCCGGAGGAATAGAAAATGTTGGTTGCAAACAAAAGGATGTTTATAACTATGAAAGAGATCAGCGTAATGAAATGAAGGGCCATGATGGAGATATATTGAATGATCATTTTCAATTAGAACAAGAAAATAATCCATCCTTCACTTTCAAAATTGAGGTAGATGAAGACCAAAGGATTACCCATTGTTTTTGGGTCGATGCAACTTCTAGACATGCCTATAATTTTTATGCCGATGTGGTGATATTTGATACAACATACAACACCAACAGGTATGGGATGATCTTTGCACCGATGATGGGAGTTAATAACCATGGTCAGACAATCATTTTTGCTTGTTCTTTCTTTAAGTGATGAGACCCTCTTTAGAGAGATTCTGTATATATATATATATATATATATACACACGAGCGATGGGGTGCGGTCGTGCGACCGTGCACCCCATCGTGCGCCCAGATCGTGGACCGTCCGATCGCTGCTCTCGCGATCGGACGGTCCACGTTTAAAAAAAACAAAAAACAAAAAACGAAAACGTCGATCGGGGTCGGCGTCGTCTGCAGGGGGTCGAAAGGGGGTCGGCGTCGTCTGCAGGGGGTCGGCAGGGGGGTCAGAAGGGGGTCGGCGTCGTCGGCAAGGGGTCGGAAGGGGGTCGGAAGGGGGTCGAGGGGGTCGGAAGGGCGTCGTCGGCAGGGGGTCACGGTCGTCGTCGACGGGGGTCGTCGTCGACGGGGGTCGGAAGTGGTTTCGAGAGAGAGAGAGAGAGAGAGAGAGAGAGACAGCGAGAGATCGAGAGATTTCGAGAGAGAGAGAGAGAGAGACAGCGAGAGAGAGAGAGACAGCGAGACAGTTCGAGAGATTTCGAGAGAGAGAGAGAGAGAGGGAGAGAGAGAGAGAGAGACGGCGTGAGAGAGAGACAGCGACAGCGACATCGTTTTTTTTGTTTTTTTTTTAAAAAAAAACGTCGACCGTGCGATCGACGAGTACATCGATCGCACGGTCGATGTTAGGGACGCACGATAGGATGCACCGTGCACATGGGCGCACCCCATCAGGCCCCTATACATATATATATATATATATATATATATATATATATATATATATATATCTTATAAATGTGAGTATACGAACGAAGCATATGAGACTGATTGAAGCTGGAGAAATAATGACTGTGTGTAGTAGCACTTGTGTGTGTGTGAACTTCATGAACATGTTTTTCTTATACCATGCTTACAGAGAAGGGTGAGGAGGTGAAAGGTGTGGAGGATGCAAAGTACGACGAATACTACGGTGGATATCCGGGCGGCGGATATGGTGGATACCCAGGCGGAAGATACAATGGAAGATATCCAAGAGGAGGGTATGGTGGATATCCACATGGTGGCTATGGAGGATACCCTAGGGGTGGCGGCTATGGCGGCTACCCGGGTGGTGGCTATGGAGGATACCCGAGGGGCAGCGGCTATGGCGGCTACCCGGGTGGTGGTTATGGAGGATACCCGAGGGGCGGCAGCTATGGCAGCTACCCTGGAGGTGGCTATGGTGGTGGATACCCTGGTAATGGTGGTCACCCTTGAGAGAACACATATATACATGTTTGTTATAGACTTATAGTGTGAAAATAAAAGTTGCTTTGAAGCAACCTCTCCTTGTTGTATACTTATATTTGCATGTAAGTTGTTATAAAGTGTGTGGAACTTTAAAGTGATAATATATATGTATTTTTATGAAATTGTTTATGTAATGGTTTTGACTTTAATCTCCAATGTTAGATATGCACTTCTTCATGACTTAAGATAAAAACATACATCAGAAAAAAGCACAAATTTATAAAATTTCAGAATCCATCAATTTTTTTTTTTTTTTAGAATTGTGGGCTTATTCATTCTAATATAATCAAAATAAACTATGCCCGAATGAGAGGTGAATGAAAAATAGAGCATACAAAAATATAGTGAAAAACAATAAAGATGAGAGCAAGAAAAGGAGATGGATAGTGCGATGGAAGGACAAGAGTTAGGCTGAAAAGATTTCTACTGGCCTCTTGCCCAAAACACCACATATCGCTCAGTAATTATCATATACATGATCCTCCTCCACCAATCCATTAATTAAATACAAATAAGATACACGACTTCCACAATATTTACAAAACTTTTAATCCTCCCAAATTCTCTATGGATCTCGATCTCTACCTATCTCTTTATTTCTCTCCCTGCATATTCATATTCATGGAATATCCTTTTCTAATAAATTCTTTCTGAATGATGATATCTATAGAGAATAAATCTCAGCATCACCTAATAGCAAAGCAAACTTTGGTTAAGTCGACAAACACCTCCCACCTATGTAAAAGAGGTCAAGAGATAAAATTTTAAGGAGCACTATTCTTAAATAAAAAATAATAATAATAAGTTTTTTAATTTTAATAAACGAACAAATTAAGTTTACAATAATATACCACCAAATTATTCATTTTATCAAATTAATTAAGATTAAATCTTAAATAATTCTATTAGTTAGGTGTTCATCTCAATATAACTTCATTACTGTATACCATCAAAAGTGAATAACCGGATTTGAGACATAACCCCAATAAATACAAGGCCTAAGTCGATGGCAAGAGTAGCTTCACAGAATATTTTTGGATGACCTCAAGAAAGTGTTGTTTGTCAAAACCATGAAACCCCTTAAGCAAGTGATCAGCCACAATTAAGTTTTTCTTTATTCAAGATATAAAGGAGGAAAACCCACAGTGAAGAAAAGACACACGTGTCTGTTGTTATATGTAATGTTTCTTCATTCACAAAAATGTGTTTATAATATAAGCAACCAATTTTTAGATGATCAGAGTTTTAGTTCTTTCTGCGAACAAGAAGAAATGGTCTCCCAACACCTATATATGTACTACGATAATGCAGTCTATATTGTAATAGCGCAGTGCATATTGCACTATCATAGTGCATACGTTCATCCATGAAAAATAATTTTTTTTTATTTTTTTCAATTAAAATCTTTACTAGTGTAACTCAGTGTATACTTTTTATAACAGTATTTACTTCAATGAATGTATTTTTTTTAAAAATGATTTAGAATTTTGGATGGAGCTAAACACAGAGCTAGAATATCATTTTCTTGAATACTCACTAGTCACTGCAAGTGGTAGTCAAGCAAAATAAAATAATAAATAAATAAAATCCTCATTCCATTCTTGTCACAAAACTAATCATTGCATCGCGTGATAAATTAATTACAATTATAAACTCAACTCTAAAAAAGACATTCATACATCACAAAAAAATGATAATGTTACTTACCACTTTTCTTTCGATTCCAAATCAGTTCACATATGTTTTGATTTTATTAAATTATATGTATTTTAATGAATTGTATGTTTGGATCTATTCATAGAAAATGTAAAAAGTTCAAATGAGATATATCATTTGTTATTATAAGTGTATTAAGCTGATGATGTACATAAGAGACTGAAATTGAGACTAAAAAAAGACGACGTGTAACCAGGGGGGCGGACTAAAGGGTTGGCTGGGCTGGGCTATAGCCCGGCCCATATTTTTCCCAAAAAAAGCCCATTAGCCTCACATTTACTAGTCTTCCGATCAATCGATTAATTGTTTTTTTCTTAAACTTTTTGCATGAACTATTATATTACTATTTTTATCCATGGTTCTTTAATTCTTTAGTTATTTATGTGTGGTGGGCTTTCGTTGTTTTCCCACTTTCATTGCAACAACAAATATGAATTATCATGGGAGATAACAAGTGAATTCTTTTGAATTTTTAGGAATACCTTTTTATATGTTATTTATGAGATTTTATTAATTGTTTGTTGCTTTTGTATCATTTAGATATGTTTGATTATGAAATAAGGTAGATTTTTACTATTTCTTTTTCTTTTTTTTCTTTATTAAATCAATGGTTTCCATAGGATCATTGAATGAATTTTTTAATTCTTTATTTACGTGTCATGTTTGGATTAAATTTTCACTTTTTGGGATTTTTTTTTCAATTTTTTTTTGAAATTTTAAATTTTTTTTATTTCTTTCATTTAAATTTTTTAAATAAGGCAGAATTATACAATTTCATTTCATAAAATTATAATTTTGAGTACAGAGAAAAACAAACTATTTTTAAACATTGCAAGACTCAACTTCAGTAGTGCTGTACTATATAGTCTTTTTTATATCTTTATGTCATCTTGACGAAATTTTGATTATGAACTTGATTTGTTATATATAAATATTTGTTTAGTATTTTATCTGTTATACAGAAAGTTTTATTAAAACTTCTTTCAGCCCATCCTAAAATAAAGTCCTGGATCCACCCCCTGCGTGTAACTGATGAACACTGCTTAAAAAAAATCATTTTTATTATCCAAGAGTTGACATGGTGGCTCAAACATTCTATATCAGATTTATTAGTGTGCATGAAGTGATCTTTATATGGTAATGTTGAACAACTAGCTAAACCCATCACCATCTGCATTAATATGTACACACTATGAGTTGACCAATATATATACATGTAGGACAGATGTTAACTCTCCAACCATATTTGTTTTCGGTATGTCAAAATCATTGCATGCCTTTCTATGCCTCAAAGTTCCTTTTTTTTTTTTTGTGAATAATCATCATAGAAGTTGATTGAATGAGGACAATGAAATATTGTGATGGGATCATAGTGACGCTAATATTGAAATTGGGACCGGAAAGTTGTGTTTGGTTACGTGGAATGCTGATTTTAAGTGTTAAGACTGTGACAGGGGATGGGGTCTCGCAAACGGGAGACGGTGAAGCAGAGGATGTTGTGCTCCTCGGCTAGGGTTTTGTGAGGAAACCCTTCGCTCGACGGGAGATGGGGCCTTTGATCAGGTATTCCACAACGGTGGTGGACGTTCGGTGATTAGGGTTTCGGGGGGTTTCACGTGTGGCGTAGAGAGGGGTGAAGAGAGAGTGGATCTCGATAGAGGGGTTAAATACCCTTCGTAAATAGCTGATATTAGCAGGGATAGCAGGGATAGTGTGGTGTTTTTTATATTTAAGCCTATTTCAAATCCCCGTATGTATTGATAGCCCACCTAAAGTAATTGTAATGACACGTATACTAAATTTTTGTACACATTTTATAAATAAGTTTCTATAATTTATAAAGGAAGTTGTTTCCCCTAGCTTTTTCAAATCGCAGCTTATGGACACTATTTGTCTAAAATCTGTTTGCAGGGAGCTGCGATTATAAAACTGTTTGGTTGTACGATTGTAGAACCATCTTTCTGCAATAGCAAAAGCTGCGCAATTGCGCAACCAAACACTGCCTTAATTTTTATATAAATATTTATGATTTTTTAAATGGGATATACTATTTTTAAAAATTTTAAAAATTGTAGATTAAATTTGAGATTAAATATGATATGGGGTTAACATTTTCCATCTTTCAAACCAATGAATACAATTAACAAAAAGCAACACTAAAAAAAAAGTTTTTTTACGATTTAAAATACAGAGCATATATGTTTTTTGTACACTGTGTGCTTATGTTTTTGATTAAAAGTCTATATCATTATATTTTGAATTAATGATACTACTTTTAATAAATATATAAAAAAATTATGTATATATTTTAAGAAATTTTTAATTATACATATAAATTTATATTTTAAACAGTAAAAAAAAAAAAAACGGAAAAGAATAACGCCCCAGGAAAAAAAAAAAACGTGCATGTCAGAACATTGTGATAATTCATGAACAACTTTAATAAAGTCTCCGGCCCTTCCCTCCTTCCTTTTCACTGGTACCACCAAAAAGAGAATTGCAACCACCAGAAACAACAGGCAAGATATTTTTGTGGAATAGCAGCCCCATGTGCACAGCCACAATTTCTTCCTTTCATCTTTTTCTTTCTCTTGCTTTTTCTTTAAAAACAAAACAAAACAAACCGATGACCTTTTCCAGTAGAGCTTCCTTTTCTTTTTTCCCTTTTTTTTTAATTTTATTCAAGAAAGGTTATGTAACAGTCTAACACTGTCACATGGATGTGATCTATGGAGCATCAACTTGGGATACGACAAATATTGAAAAACAAGAATAAATATGTAAAAAAATAAATAATTGTTATATTATTCATAGATGATAAAAATTAATAGAGTTACAATAGTTTGTCAATTATTATTTTTCATTAAGATTTTAGTATAAATTTTACAATAGTTATTAAAAAAAATTATCATGTTGTATTGAATAAATGTTTTGTGCCATGTGTTCTATCTCAAATTTATTCCCCCACTCTCTATTATTCATCATCACTTTCTCCTTTCCTCTCCTCTCTCTCTCTCACAAGTAATAATTGTTGAAAAGGATAGGGAATCCACATGACAGAAGCCCCCTCAAGAAGAAGACAAACAAGAGATAATAATAATTGCTGAAAAGCAGAGGGAATCACACACACCTTATCAAAGTGTCATCGTGGAGGCAAAGCAAAGGAATCCTGACACCATTGAAAATTCCTACTCTTTTTATGCAATTTTGCAAATAACTCACTGAGATTTCTTCCTTTAAATGCATGGGACACTAGAATCACTGATATATGTTTTTTTTTTTTTTTTTTTTTAAATAAGGGTTTATTTTTTGAGCGCTTCAGCTACGTATGTGACCATGCATAGTCTTCCTCTCCACAGCACAGCCTTTGTTGAGCCTCTCAAGGCAAAAAAAAGTGGGGTATAAAGATTTGGCTGATAAACCAATAGAGAGGTGTTGGGACCATCAAAACCCAACCTTGCAGACGTTATATTGTGTGGGAACTCAGTCTCTTACTCACCCAACAAATTAGTTTCATTTATATGGTCTGTTTTTGTTTTTGTTTTTGTTTTTGTTTTTTTCCCATTCAATCCCTTTTTTGTTTGTTTAGGAAGTGTTACAGTTCATGTTTAAAACAGAGGGTGCGTGACATTTATTAGGCGTGACACTATTGAAAATCCTTATCTACCACATGGTCAACCCTGACTATAGGCCCAGTAGGCGACTGTCTAAGACTCTTTCTTCAAAGAGGGTCTCCAAATCCATGAAATTTTTTTTATGTTAAGTTTTTAACATTAAGCTTAATGATAATTTTGCATCAAATCCATTTTGTAGCTCTAAATTCAATTTAAAAGTGTTTTGAATTTTTTTTTAAATAGTATAAATCATCTAATAAGGTACATACTTATACAATAAGTGAAGCATATATTATAATAAATAGCATATATGCATTGTTAAGGTGAATATACGCTCTAATAATTTTCTATCGATGCATATGGGATTGAGATTAAGGCTGGAATAAAAACTATATGTAACAACGCCCTAAAATTAATTTTTTTAAAAACAATAACTTGAATATGTCTTCCTATTTATTTTAAATTTATAAGTTTTATTTGAAAATGTAATATTTGTTGACATCATTATGAAAAGTATTTTTTTGTGATTTTAAAAAAATCTCATATGTATATTTATATATTTAATATATTTTTAGTATATTATATTTTATAGGGATTTATTTATTTTCTACAAAAGAAATGATCTTATTTTTGTGATTTTTTTTTATAAAGAAGAACTCGATGAGTTTTTTTTTGTTATATTTTATTTTTAATCATTATTATCATTTTTTTGCTTAGTCTTGATTTTTTTTATTATTAACATGATTAAAATATTTACTCAAAAATTTCAATATACATATATAGGGCCTCATTTTATGAGTTAGCCTAGGGCCCCACCTGAATTTTCTTATCTCATGATCGACCAGTACCGCTGTTACTCCAACTTTTCAATTTTTTTAGATGGATTCTAATAAGACATTCATTTGTTTTATTTTTTGGGATTTTTGCACGTATACCCTTCAACAAATCCTATATTATTAAAATGCCCTCTTGAAACTCTATTTCCAACAATACCCCTCAGAAGAGTTAGATTGTGCATGTATGTCCTTTTGAAGGGTATTTTTGTACAATATAAATTTTATGGGTTTTACAATAATATTTTTTAAAAGCTCATTTATACACTATTTAAATTATTTTGAAAGAGATGAGGTAGGAAATAGTAATTCACCATAGGTATCTTGATAAAATGAGATTTTTTCAGGGATTTATATGCAAAAAACCATGAGTACATGTGAGAGGCTTTCCTTCAAATTCAGAATCAAGAAAAAAAAAATTAGTTCAACTTAAAAAGAAATGGTTTCAGGATTTTATAAAAATCTAAATTTAGGAGCCCAAATTTTTTTTTAAAATTTTCACAACTACAACAAGCACTTTAGCAACTACCCCCAAAATTAGAAAACACTCATACAAGTACAGTCTTCCATGTTCACGTAACCAATGATAATTTGTCTAATTCTACATTAGCAACTACCCCCAAAATTTTTAACCTTAATTATGGAATGAATCTCTACTCATTGTAACTAGACATATACCTCATTAATTTTTTTTACACATTCTATATACAAGTTCATAGAATTGATTGGAGTACTCATTTTAATTCTTATATAAAAAATGCATGATTTATTAAATGGGATGCACTATTTTTGAAAATTAAAAAAAATTGTAGATTAAATTTGAGGTTAAACACGGTATGGGCGCAACATTTACCATCTTTCAAATCAATGAATACAATTAATGGAAAGCAAAACTGAAAAAGAAGAAAAATGTTAAGACTTAGTTTTTTGGGTTAAAGACATCTAAGTCCCTACAAACATGGAAAAACCCATATAAGTCCCTATTAAAATTAGGACAGACGTACGAGTCCCTAAAAACTCAGAAAAAATCCAATTATCATCCCTGAGTTAAATTTCCATCCAAATGTAACGGAATATTCCCAGAATATTCTGTCACATATAATTGTGTTGACATTGAAGTCCTTATAAACAGTTATAAAGACATGTAAAAGACAAAATTACCCCTGAAAGACTTTTACATTAAATTGTGTACACATTGCAGTCCCTGTAAACAATCATAAAGATAAATTAGTCCTTGCAAAAGACAAAATTGCCCCTGAAAGATTTTTACATTTAATTGGATAGACATTACAGTCCTTATAAATAACCGTAAAGACAAATTGGTACATGTAAAAGACAAAAATGCCCCTAAAGAATTTTTACATTTAATTGTGTAGAAAATAAAGTATTTTAGAGGGTATTTAATTTTTAAATTGCAATGTCTGCACAATTAAATGTAAAAATCATTCAAGGGTATTTTTGTCTTTTAGAGGGACCAATTTGTCTTTACGATTGTTTATAAGGACTGTAATGTCTATTCAATTATATGTAAAAGTCTTTCAAGGGTAATTTTGTCTTTTGCGGGGACTAATTTGTCTTTATGATTATTTATAAGGACTACAATATATACACAATTTAATGTAAAAGTCTTTTAGGGGCAATTTTATCTTTTGCAGAGACTAATTTGTCTTTATGACTGTTTATAAGGACTTTAATGTCTACACAATTATATGTGATGGAATATTCTAGGAATATTCTGTTACATTTGGATGGAAATTTAACTCAGGGATGATAATTGAGTTTTTCTGAGTTTTCAGGGACTCGTACGTCTGTCTCAATTTTTGTAGGGACTTATATGGGTTTCCCATGTTTGTAGGGACTTGAATGTCTTTAACCCTATAATGAATTTTTATTCAAGAGATTTTAATTTTAATGATTGTATAATATTGTATTTGTAAATTTATAACATTAGTAATTTAAAATAAGATAATATTCAAGACCATTATTTTAGTATATATGGGGTCCACTTTAAAAATTTACCTAGGGCTCCACAAAAAAAAAAAAAACTATTCTCAGGACTGGCCCTGCCTAAACAAGTAAATTATTGAAAACCCCTCTCAAAAAAATATTATTATATTAAGACTCCTACAAGTTTTAGTTGCCTTTGCAAAAAGTTTAGTTATATATCGTTTTATAGAACCATTAAAAATGATTGATACAAAATTAGTATGAATAATTTTTACAATATATTAACCGTGTGTGATTTTTATGAAGACAATTTGCATTTAAATGCTCCTAAAATAACAATGTGTATTTGGAGGGGGTTTTTAAATAATTTCTTTATTTAGAAGGTGTAGAAGTTAAACATTGAATTTTTTTTAATAAGATGTAATAACTTTATAAGTGGTTAATAATAAATTCATTTTTTATATAAGATTTTTAATATTTCACTAGTTTTACAAGATGGAAAAACTAAAAACCCTTGTGAAAAATAGTTCTATTATGATAACAAGTGACATATATTTTTTTAACAAAACATATAATAATAATAAAAAAAAATTTAAAATAATTATGCTGACTATCGTCCTAAAAATGTATCAACACTATGACCTCTAGATGAGGGATACTTTTACAGAAGCAACCCTGAAAAGGTCCGTAATGTTTTACACAACCCCAAAATTGACGAAACTGGTTTTGCGTCCGCGAATCTCGAAGAAAATGAACGGCTGGTCCCGCAATGATTCGACACGTGGCGAATCAGAAAATGAGGGTGACGGGACGACCAAGGCAAGGCAGTGGGGGGTGCTGACGTGGCAGGACAAGTGGGCCGACAGCTGTATGTCGGCGGCAGTACAAGACGACAGCTCGTTCGGATTCGCTGAGATTTCTCTGTTGATCCTCTTCTTGTCCGTTTCCCACGTGGATTGTTATCGTCACGCCCACACAAGTGATTCTTCACTCTTCTTAACCAGGGGACTTGGGTCTTGTGTATCATCTAATATAAAAAAAAAAGAAGAAAATATCCATATTTATCCGCTTATCACGCCATTTATCTTCCTGTTAAACAAACCCCTAATGTATATATTACTACTATGTCAGTAAATACTCTATTAAAATAATCATAAAATTATGTGTATTTCATTCGTATATGTGACTTATTTTTTTTTCCCTAAAAGAATGTATTTAATTTTTTAGATTAATATATACTTAAGATTATAGAGACAATAGTCTAAACCTATGATTGCATGGACCATGATCCAGTATATTTCTAAATTCTAATTGATCCATTATATATAGTTGTAAATAATATTAAATATTATTATTTAAAAATGGTACACACATAATGAAGTACTCTTTTGAGGCTCCTATTTCTATTTTTTCACCTTTTATAAATATTTATCCACATCTTATTCATATTTTATTCAAACAATAAAATTTTATTATAACGTTTCTCGGTAAGAGTAATTCAAAACACAACCAAACCAAAAATCACTTTATTCATATTTATATTAAAATAGTCATGAACCTCATAATAACTTAATTATGGATCCAAACACGAGCAACCCTTTATCAAACTAGTCCAATAAGTATACTGTTCTAATGAGACTAATTGTAGCAATGCCCTTTTTTCTATTTAAATTTTGTTTTCAATCAGTGTGTATTTTTTACCCAAATTAAAGCGGCATACAACAGCTATCATAGATAGGGCTGGTAAACGAACCAAGCCGCTAAGGCTTGGCTCGGGCTCGGTTCGGTTTAAGCTCGTTCAGGCTCGTTCGATTAAACAAATCACTACAAGAAATTCAAGCATTAGCTGCGAAATATTTCGTAGCAAAAGCCCCATATTTCGTAGCTAAAAACCTTTCTCGACGAACTCTGTTCGTTGCAATTATCATTGCAAAAGCCTCGTATCAGAAAATATTTTGCTACGAAATTTTTTTTTCGTAGCAAAAAGAACTCTATTGCTACGAATACGATATCATAGCAAAATGTATTTGCTACGAATATATTTCATACAAAAGGTGGTATTTGCTACAAATTGATTTCGTAGCTAAAGAATAGCATTTGCTACGAAAACAATTTCGCAGCTGAAACTCAACTTTTGCTACAACATTTATTTCGTAGCAATATATTACATTTTGCTACGAAATTTAGTTTGTAGCAAAAAGAACTCTTTAGCTACGAAAAGATGTTATCGTAGCAAAATAGACGTTTTCGCTACGAAATCATTTCGCAGCTAAAAGTATATCAAGTGAATAAAAAAAAAACAGAAAGACCTTTCCCTACAAAATATTTCGCAGGAAAAAGTCATTTTCCAAAATCATTTTTTTTATTTTTTAGCTAAAAAAATATAAACTGCATTAAATAAACATCTAATTATGATAATAATATAAAAACAATCCAAGTTTTAATTAAAACTAATTGTGTAAATTACAAAAAGTTCTAATATAAGTCAAAAGAAATCACAACATGTCTTAGTTTGTATCCTAAGGGCTTATAGTGTCTTTATAAATCCCAATATGCCACAAGTCAAGATTTTCTATAAGTTACATATTACTAAGATCTTTCCTCTATGCTTTACAAAGAATCGAATGCATATTCTCTAGAAATTCTACAGGTATGTCTAAAAGGTGGAGCTATGTTATTAAACAGTGAAGCATGGGCACACAACCTCTTGATCTGAAAATTATATGTGAATCACTCTTTGTAAGGTGTTTATATAATCAAACAACTGAAGTTGAAAGTTTAGGGGAGTAAGAAGTCCATTATTTGATACAAGCTTTACATATATAGTTCTGCACTTGTTTTTCAGTTCATATGAAGGTGAACCAAAATCTCTGTTCTCATTAGAATGCTTATTCTACCTTGAAGTCCAACAAAATGTTCTTTCAGTGACAATAACATTGAAATCAATTGATCCTATCATGAACAACTGACCAGAATCAAGAGTGGTGAGTAATTATATTATATATATAAAAAAGTTTTTATTTGTTTTCATTTCATGTTGGGTTCTAAAATCCATGGACTTCTAATATCCAAGAATGGGATCAAGTGCTTACATGTAAAGCAGCTGCCTCGTCGCTAATCCACCCCTTTCTTTCGATACTCATGAACTTGTCAAGTGAAGGCACTACAAAAACCAATTTTAATATCACACCTAGCTAGTAGGGAGTTCAATGCCTATTCCCATCCATAAGTTAAATTAAGACGTATAAAACCTCCAAAGAGGTCCACCAATACAAACAGAACTCAGAACAATGAAAACATCAGATGTATATAGAACATCAAGATAACTGTCATGCATAAAATATATGGGAGATCAAAAGCTGAAAGTGCTATTTATCGTACTTCTTGAGTCACAAAAAAAAGCGACAAGAATCTCCCAACTAGACTTTAAGTCTGCATCTTATCTAGAAACGGTCAACAAATTCAGATGACTTTGCTTGTTCAAACTGCCACTCTTTTCATGTTATCACTAAGCTACCTTTGAACATAACTAACATGAAGCCTTTTACAAACTAGGTAGAGCCATACATATTTCCACACTTGACTTTCATGTGACTACCACTGCAAAATCTCAGCCCAACAGTTAATGAGCGAGCTTGAACAATGTTTAATGCTCGGTTAGGCTCAGAAAAACTAGCACTGTTTTCTCACGTTGGTGTTAAGATTTGACATATATCACCTCACACGTAAGATTTGCTGCTCTTTTAGTCACATATCAGTTTAACTTTGAAAATTAATGAGATCTGATGGGATCAAATCTTGACTAGCTTCTACATATCTTGAAAGGAAGATGAGTTCTCATGGTATAACAATGGAGAGCACATATTAGTCTTACTTTAAAATTTGACGAGATCTGACGGGATCAAATGCTGATCATAACTCCTATCTCGAAAGGAAGATGAGTTCTCATGGTATAACCATGAAGTGAAAATATCAATTTTACTTTAAAAATTGACGAGATCTGATGGGATCAAATGCTGACTAACTCCTATCTCAAATTGAGGACGAGTTCTCATGTTAGAACCATGGAGAGCACATTTCAGTCTTACTTTGAAAATTGACGAGATCTGATGGGATCAAATGGTGACTAACTCCTTTATGGAGTTCTCATAGTATAACCATGGAGAGCTTCCCCTGCCAATATGTGTTCTCATATCCAGAACATCAAACGATCATAATGCATAACTAAGAATCGATTAAAAGAAAACATTATGATTGAATGAACAAAGCCCCCTACACTTGAACAAAGACACTCTTTCATTGAACACACACATAAAACATCAAACCTCTCAAAGATACATCAACCATGCAGTACTGATGCACACACTAGTAATGTTCATGAAGCTGAACAAACACCACTGTGAGAAAGCCCATTCTGGTCACCTGAGCCACCAAAGAAGCTCAAACCATCAGAACCACTCACCTTCTCTTCCACCACTCGCTCGAGCCGCCTGACATTCTCCGGCGTAAGACACCCAGCCCAATCACCAACCTTACCGGACCTAAAGAAAGTCCGGTTCTCGATCCCTCCCCGCGCCGTCTCGAGCACCCCAACCTTATTCACCTCCAAATTCTTCAAGTTCTCAAAGCTACAAATCCTCAAAATCTCCTCAACAACCCCTTCTTTCTCCTCCTCCTCCGAAAACGGGCGCCCGAGAAACCCCGCCAACCTCTTCAAATGCAATACAGGGTCCCTCTTCATCTCCTCATACTTCAAAAACAACACATTGTCCGGCCTCTCCAAGCTCACCTTCCAGTACTCACTCACATGCTCCCATACCGGTCCATGCGTCGAAACCCCCTTACAGTACAACTCAAACACCTCTTCCAACGAGATGGGATCCAATCCTTTCGGCTTGATCGCGTTCATGAAGTGAAACAGCGACACAAATACATCACGAATGTCGCGGGAGAGGTAGACGGTGCGACAATTGGATGATTTAACGGACTCTGGCAAGGAAGAATAGGGGATGTGTGTGGCGAAGAGCCTTGGCGGGGGGAGGGCGTCCAAGTCGGGGATTCGGTCGTTCGTGTAGAGTTGGATTTCTAAGAAGGGGATGCATTCGTGAGGGTTGGATGCGTTTAGCGATGATAAAGCATCGGTAATAATGCCTCCTCCGTGGCGGTTGGTGATGGCGAAGACGAGGGCTTTGAGCCACACCGTGCCGGATTTGGGGCTCGTCGCGAGGAGTACGTCTGTTGGGCGGGCGACGAAGTGGTCTCGGACGGCCATGACGCCTTTCAAGTGAAAGTCGCGGTACCAGAAGCCTTTGTAGCAGTAGAGGTGGCCGTGGTCCCAACCCCTCTCTCTTGGGAGGGTTGTGATTATGTTTTGGTAGGTTTTGTAGGTTTCTTGATCTTGGGAGAGCTTGCTTTCTTCCTTTGTTTTGGGTGTGAGTGAATTCAGAATGTGAGGAAGAGTGGCCATGGAAAGAGAATTGTTAGAACTTACTTTTTTGTTGGTTGATGTTCAACCTGTGAGAAACAATGACGTTTAAATAGGCTTTTAGATTGATTCGAATTTTTATTAGGAAATAAAGAGTTGCCTGATTTATGATAGATAAATCAAATCTTAAATATATGATTTGGTTATCAAGTTGATTTTATCCGAATTTAGGTGATAGATAACATCCATGTGATCTAATTAGAAAGGGTATAAAATATTTTAGAGTTGTAGTCTCTCATGTATTTATATTTATCTCTATCATTTTTTTTCCCATTATCTTTATTTTATTTTAGGTTTTAGATTTCAACAATACCAATACATACTTATTTTTAAATATATTAATATAGCTATATTCACAAATTTTTTAAGGGATTTTTATTTTTAAGTCCCTATAAACCATAGGATTTAGTGATCGGTCCCTCAATTATTCATATTTTGATTTTAGTTTCTAGATTTAAATGATATGTTCCTTTTTAGTCCCTGGGAGAGATCTATCCCTAAATTATTTGGTTTTGTTTTTAGTCCCTCGTAGGGACTAAAAATAAACATATCCTTTAAATCTAGAGACTAAAACCAAAATATAAAGAAGTGAGGAATCGATCCCTAAATAGGTATGTTTACAGGGACTAAAAACTAAAAAACCTATTTTTTAAACAACAAGAAGTTTCTTGGATGAATTCACCCCCATTTTATCCTATTTGGCATCTATTATTATTATAATTATTTGACATTGTTTTCATTTTATTGTTATTCATGTAGCATGCACTTTAAATGGCGAGTGTATAATTTTATAAAAAAAGAAAAATGAGATGGACTGCAATTGGGGCTGCTAATGGAGCTACGTGTATCTTTTTTCATGAAAATAATCTCGCAAGCTCACCTTAATTTTTTTATCCTCAATTTTTGTTTTATTCCAAATTGCGATGTTATGAATCTACCCGGAATGTTTTTTTGTTCGTTTTTGTTTGGTTTGTTAGTTTCCATTATAATAACCGGTTGATTGATGTTATTTAGGTACAGATAAAAAAAAATTGATTTTTCAGACATATTTGTTTATTAGTTTTGATTATTTAAGTAAAATTTAAAAAAATTAATAGCTTTTTGTTATTATATAAAGTAAAAATTTAGCTATAAAAATTTAGTTCAACCCACCCCAAAATAAATTCCTTGATCCGGCCCTGAGTCCATCCATCAAGCTACCCCAAAATAAAATATGACAATGCTTCCCTACATAAATTTTTCCAGCACCAAAACAAACTTCAAAACTTTTTTGAAAAAAAAGTGGCACATAATTTTTTTTTTTTTCTCATGGAAGCATAAAGGACATACGTGAGAAGAAGGTTAATATTACTAAGTATGGGTAGTAAGTATGGATAGTCCAATGGATTCGATTCCCACAATATTACAATATATGTTATTTCAATGTATATGTGATGTTTACTAGATTTTATTTTTTGATTTCAGTAAAACAATCTTTATATTTTGTCACATAACGAACAGATCTAGAATCAATATGCCAAGCTAATGAGTCACAATTGGTTAAAAAAGATTTGGCAACCAGGCAAACAATATCTATTTTATATTCATTATTTTTATTATGATGGTTATTACAATTATTTTTTCAATTGTTTTTCTTGAATTTACAATTTTTTGAATGATGACATGGTTCTTCACCATTATATATAACATTTATTAATTGATCCTCTTTTTTTAAAAATTAAATATTTGCAGCCCAAATTTTTTATTTTTATTGAAATGTGGCTTGAGGTTTTTAGAAGTCTCATTACTTATTTTTATTTTTCACCTGGAAGAGGAAGTTACAATTAAAGCTTGGGATTGATTTTTCTTAGCTCTCCTTTCGTGTTCAAGAGTTAATAACATTGAAAGATTTTTAATATTTATTGTTGACAATGTTACATTAAATGCAATTACCACATGCTCCTAGGAGCTTGACAAACTATTTAAAATTCTAGAAACTTGAATTCTTTTAGAAATTGGGTTCCCTAAACTAACAAGTTTTTTAACAATAATAAACATTTTATTGACATGATGAACCACAGTTTCAGATCCTAACATTTTATTAGAATTATATTTTTCAAGTTACATGTTAATATAGGTTTCAGAAAAGAAAAGCTAAGATATGTTGAAATAACTCCATCTGACATTTCTTTAGCCCTTTGGTGTTCTTCGAATAAAATTTCAATATCCAATTCCTTAATTTAAGTATGTCATCCCTATCCAAATGGTCAACTTCAAAACAAATTTGGTATAATATTCTATTAGCAATATTAGCATTTGGACCAGGATCAATAGGCATGTATTCCACTTTATCTTGAAATAAAACATGCCTTAGTCTATGTTTCTAAGTTAAAAAATTCACATCATTTAAATTTTCAGTTTTATTTAATTCAACACTAACAACTCTACTATCCATTGCAATTAACATAGATAAAGTTTAGGGTTTTCAAAATGATCGGTGAAGCATAGGAGGAACCAATCTACTGTGGACAACTCTTCTCTTGTAAGGGAGCTGTTACAATCAGTTTTTTTTACAGTTCAAAATACAGTTATATTTATTTTATTAAAAATTCACTAAAGCATATACCTCATTAAACGATGTATATACCTCATTAAATATTTTTTTACATTTATTAAAATGATCTTATTCAACTCGTAATGAAACGATATACACTTTTTATCAAAGTATATACCTCATTAGATAATATTTATTATTTTAATAAAATAAAAAATATGTGTGGTCTGAATTTTGGTTGATAAAAATGACAAAGTCTAACATTTTCCATCATGTAATGGTGGACAATCTCTTCTCTGGTGGACCCTTTCTGGTGGGCCTCACAGGTGGAACGGCTTTGATGGAATTCTGGTGGGCCTGTGGTGGAACATGGGCCCAATAGTGGACAATGGGCCTCCTGTTAGGCCTGTCAACGGGTTGGGTCCAGACCCGGATCCGATCCGATTATACGTGTAATATACCAGACCCGATTTGGACCCGACCCGAGTTGGACCCGACCCGGCGGACCCGAACAAACAAACGGGTCGGGTCCGGGTCCACCCCGCCCCGACCCGTTGGACCCGACTATTTTTTTTAATATATGTTCATATATTATAAGACCATTAGTATTAGTTGATACATAATTTTATTTCTTACTTAACTTATTTTTGTATCTACAAGTTCATAAATCATAATCATAACATGCCTATAAATCGGTTTGTTTTGGACAATTAATTTATTAGCATTTGAATTTGTATGATTAATTAGTTTGTTGCATGATTTATGTTTATTATTTAGATTAATATGTTAGTGTTTATTGTTTTGAATGTTGTTTAGGTTAGTTATGTTTATTTAGGTTAATATGTTTTTTATGTTAGTGATTATTGTTTTGGATGTTGTTTAATAATTCATTTACTTCTTTTGAATTGTATAAAATTATATTCAAACATAGTCTCATTAACAATAATGTTTTATTACAAAAAATTTCAAATAGAATGATAAGACAAACAAATACATGAGCTCTTCTCTCTTTTTTTTTTTTTTTTTACCCAACCATCCGGGTCGGGTCGGACCCGGACCCGACCCGGGTCCGACGGGTCCGGGTCCACATTTCTCTGGACCCGCCGGGTCCTGGGTTGGACCCGGACCCGCCGGGTCCTGTCACGGGTCGGGTCCGGGTCCACCCCGACCCGACCCGGACCCGACCCGTTGACAGGCCTACCTCCTGTGCAAGAAGACTTGGAAGATGATAAGCCCAGTGGATCACTATAGAGACGAGATATGATGGACCAAAAGTCTAACTGTCGTTTGGATAGAGAATTAAGTTATTTTGAGGTTTATTATTATTCTAGTATATATAAGAAATAAGCAATTTTTTTTTATTTGGTTGTGTTTTTAATTATTTTCGTTGAGAAATGCAATAATAAAGTTGTTATTTGATTGAGTATAAATAAATTATGGATAAATGTGAATAAGGTGTGCATAAAAATTTATAAAAGATGAAAAAATGGTTTGACCTGTGGGCCCTTGATTTGTAAGAGATGATGATGATTGATTTGACAGTGAGATACACATTCAAATGAGTTGAATAACCTAAAATTACTTAATTTCACTGTAGCATGAATAATTATACCAACCTATACCGGTTAATTTTAGTATACAAATTCTTATTTATTTCAGCCTTCTAAACACTCATATTATCACTATTCCACCCTCTGCCCATTTATTCCACCCCAATTCCCCAATCAAAACACGAGGTAAGGTTTTTGGTGGCCCTAAATCTAATGGACCAGAGATGGTGGCCCTTGTATAGTGATCGTGGTCCCTTTATTGATGATCTGTGGACTCCTCTTCAATAGAGCACCCAAAGAATTAACCAGCCAAGATGGAAAGAAAGGATAAGTGCAGATTGTTGGAATTTTGTGACAAAAAATACATGCATGCACTAAGCCAACATTCATGCATCATTTGAATTTGAATTAAAATGGAATACCATGTGTTTTGAAACCACTTAAAAATGTATCATAATTGCATGCGCTGTGGAGAATGAAATGGTGAAATCGAACCTTCATCACATGCGTTTCCTTGGCGAAACCGTTGCATGTATCATTGAATTTCAGTAGATCAATATTGTTGCATGCATAAAGGCCTTATGCATCGTTTGATAATTGATGAAGTGTGATCATCAACAAAACAATCATTCATCACCAACCCATTTGGAGTGAGAGAGAGTCCATTTTTCTTTTTCAAATATACAACCTAGGCCTCTGGTACCCACTCTATCACCCACTGTATCACACATATATACACAGAAAAAATAAACTTTGTTCACATCACAAGGCTCTACTCTATTCCCATCAAAGTTTCATTTTTTAATTGATCTTAATCAAGTTTTATGCATTTATTCTAGCCATCCAAAAAACAAATATTCGGTTCTAGGACATCGACAATTAATATTTTAATATATTGATTTTTCAAAACTATTATCTGTTGAGATACAATATTTTTCATAATATATATATATTTCTAACACGGATTTACCGCACAGAGTTTGGAGAAGCAGACCGATCACAAATTGAAGCGATTCGGGATGTGGTGGCTCTGATATCGATGTCAGAAGCCTGTGATGAAGAAGGTGATGACCATTCAATTCTTTAAACCATTCAACTATTTTTATGGTCACTTATTAATCACATAATACTACCAATATGATAAATACATAAAACAACCACAACTTTTAACACAGATAAAAGCCTAACACTTGAAACATTTGACAAGGAAACATGTCCTACTAATAGGAGCTCTCACATTTCTCTCATGTAAGAGAACCAAAGGCACCAATCATCGACTCAGTCAGCCCATCAAGCCGTCCGATCATCTCCGGCGTGAGCCACCTCTTCGAATCGCCCACCACGCCGCGTCTGAAGAACAACATGGTTCTTTCTCTTCATCCTTGACAATTGTAGTTCTCCCACCCTTTTAACCTCCAAATCCTTCAAGCTATCAAAGCTACACACCTTCACAATCTCCTCCACCCTCCCTCCCTTCTCCTCATCCTCGGAGAACGGGCACCCAAGGAACTCCGCCAACCTTTTCACCACACTCACTGGGTCCTCCATCATCTCCTCGTACCTCAAGAATGTCACGCATTGTGGCCTCGCCATGCTTGCCTTCAAATATCCCAATTGATGGTCCCATATTGGCCCGTAGACGGAGACTCCGTCACACACCTTATCAAAGTGTCATCGTGGAGGCAAAGCAAAGGAATCCTGACACCATCGAAAATTCCTACTCTTTTTATGCAATTTTGCAAATAACCCCCTGAGATTTCTTCCTTTAAATGCATGGGACACTAGAATCACTGATATATGTTTTTTTTTTTAAAAAAATGAGGTTTTATTTTTTGAGTTCTTCCTTTAAATGCATGGGACATTAGAATCACTGATATATGTTTTTTTTTTTTTTTTTAAATGAGGGTTTATTTTTTGAGTGCTTCAGCTATGTATGTGACTATGATAGTCTTCCTCTCCACAGCAGAGCCATTGTTGAGCCTCTCAAGGCAAAAAAAAGTGGGGTCTAAAGACTTGGCTGATAAACCAATAGAGAGGTGTTGGGACCATCAAAACCCAATCTTGCATGGGTTATATTGTGTGGGAACTGTCTCTTTACTCACCCAACAAATTAGTTTCATTTCTATGGTCTGTTTTTGTTTTTGTTTTTGTTTTTTTCCCATTCAATCCTCTTTTTTTTTTTTTTTTTTTAGGTGGTGTGACAATTCATGTTTAAAACAGAGGGTGCACGGCATTTATTAGTCTTGACAGTACTGAAAATCCTTGTCTACCACTGTTACTTCAAATTTTCAATTTTTTTAAGTTGGATTCTAATAAGACATTCATTTGTTTTATTTTTTGGGATTTTTGCACATATACCCTTCAACAAATCCTATATTATTAAACTGCCCTCTTGAAACTCTATTTCCAACAATACCCCTCAGAAGAATTAGATTGTGCATGTATGTCCTTTTGAAGGGTATTTTTGTACAATTAAATTTTATGGGTTTTACGATAATATTTTTTAAAAGCTCATTTATGCACTATTTAAATTATTTTGAAAGAGATGAGGTAGGAAATAGTAATTTACCATAGGTATCTTGATAAAATTAGATTTTTTTCAGGAATTTATATGCAAAAACCAATGAGTACATGTGAGAGGCTTTCCTTCAAATTCAGAATCAAGAAAAAAAAAATAGTTCAACTTAAAAAAAAATGGTTTCAGGATTTTATAAAAATCTAAATTTACAAGCCAAAAAAAAAAATCTAAAATTTTCACAACTACAACAAGCACTTTGTGCATGTGAGAGAAATAGCATTAGAAAACACTCATACAAGTACAGTCTTCCATGTTCATGTAACCAATGATAATTTGTCTAATTCTACATTAGCAACTACCCCCAAAATTTTCAACCTTAATTATGGAATGAATCTCCACTAATTGTAACGAGACACATTCCTCATTAATTTGTTTTGCACATTCTATAAACAAGTCCATATAATTGCTTGGAGTACTCACTTTAATTCTTCTATAAAAAATGCATGATTTATTAAATGGGATACACTATTTTTGAAAATTAAAAAAATTGTAGATTAAATTTGAGGTTAAAAACGGTATGGGTGCAACATTTACCATCTTTCAAATCAATGAATACAATTAATGAAAAGCAAAACTAAAAAAGAACAAAAATGTTAAGATTTAGTTTTTTTCACAGTTTAAAATGCAGAACACATATATATTTTTTTAATTGTAAATATTATTTAACGAGATATATGTTATGATAAAAAGTTTATACTATTCTATTTTGAATTAATGAATCAATTCTTAATAAATGTAAAAAAAAAAAATATATATATTTTATATAATGATACATATATTTTATTAAATTTTTTATTTATCCATGTATAATTGTATTTTAAATCGTTAAAAAAAATTGAGCAGAACATCGCCCCCCTCCCTTCGCCCTTTTCACTTTTCACTAGTACCGGTGATTTATTATTCATCATCCTTATTATTCATCTCTCTCTCCCTCTCAAGTAATAATTGTTTAAAAAGGAGAGGGAATCCACGTGACAGAAGCCCCCTCAAGAAGAAGACAAACAAGAGGCCGTAATAATTGTTGGCAACGTGGAGGCACATGTTCGTGGGGGTGATAGATCTGAAAATTTAATGGGATCCTGAACCATCTTTTTAAATGGGTTCTATCATTAAAAAAAAAAAAAAGAGTGGTGATACGTAGGTCTCAAAATATAAACTCCACTAACAAGTTTTAAGAGGTGTCATCATCTTATTGATTGTTATTAGTTGACTTGTTGACTTTTTAAAAATGATAAAATGACAAAATACAAATATGTCCTTCATTAAAAATCTCTCTCATTAACCCAAATCCTCCCATTTTCTCTATTCGGTTATTACCTTTTCATGTGAATCTTGAAATCCATTTAACCATTTCAAATTTTGAATTTTAAAATCCTTACCTAAATTACAATTGAACCTAAATTACACTAAAAAAGTTGGATATTTATTGTATTTAAATTTAAATAAAAAAACACATATGGTTACTATATGAATTAGTTACATCAAATACATTTATTAAATATTGACATCTCTCACAACGATTTGTTACATTTACATCAGAATTGTTACATTTACATAAATATAACAAACAATTTCATTTTTCTACCTAAATATTTTACATTCCATGCAATGTTTAAACAATTTAGAAACAGATTATATTTTTAATAGTCAGTTACATTTTATAGAAAATGTCAAACACTTTTTTTATTGTGTGATACATTTAACAAACATTTGTAATTGACTGTTACAGTAATAAATGTAACAAATATAAATTACTATTTACATTGAAACAAATGCAATACACGAATGAATGTTACATTCATAAATGTAACAAATATAAATCAATACATGCATGCGGTTGACTGTTACATTTACGAATGTAACAAAAATAATACAGATTTGAAAAATTACATTGTCAACAATGTAGCAGTAACATCAAACAAACTACTCATATATAAAATGTAACGGTACATTTAGATATTGAAACAAAAACAAATCAAAATGTGATAAATGACATTCAATACATGAAAAAAATTGTGTTTAAATATTTAAAACAAAAAGCAAAATACAATTTTTTTACGAATCTAATAATGTCAAACCTGATCCGAGAGACATTGATGTGAGATCCAAATCGAAAAAAAAAAAAAAATGATTTCGTGCCTTCTCCTCAAAAATAGAATTTTCGATTTGCTCCCATGTATTCTTCATAAACAAAATCAATTCCGTAATGCAAAACCTCCTCATTTCGCATACAAGACAGATTTTCAATTGTTTCAACATCAATGGTTTCTCCGGTCCCTCTCAAATATTGTTGCAAGATTTTAAGAATCCGGATAAATACAGAATTTTCAGAATTAAATGATACTCCACAATCATAGGGATACATGTTAAAGTAGTTATCAAGTAAAGGGTATAATAGACAATGTACACTTGCCACATCATAGGGCCTGTGATGGGGCCTGAAAAATTGGGGCCTAGGAATCATTATTGTTTAAAAATGTATATATATATATTTTATTTAAATATAACATAATAGATTATTACGATGTTCATATAATAAAAACACAGAAGATCAAATAATTTGACATATTTTATATTTATTTATTTTATTAAATCAATAAATAATGAATAAATAAATAAATAGATGGAAAGGGATTTTCAATTCCTTATCTAAAAAAAAAAGATTTTCATGTTTAAATTTTTTAATTTCATCTCCAACTAACAAGAATACATTAATATAATTATAAAAAAATATATATCTAAAAATAATGAAAAAAACATTAAGCAAAACTAAGATTTAAGAAGGAGCTAAGTACCTTATAATGGATATTAATATTGTTAAATGTTGACAATGTCTGTCTATATCAGTCGTGCAAAAGCTCAAATTCTTCTGGATATTTTTGAGAGTCAAACTTAACTAAAATTAAAATGTGTTTAAGTTTGACTCTAAAAACACAGATCAAAATGGACATGTTTAGAACTAATTATCTAAAATCACCAGATCTCTAGTATCGGGACTGGTATCGATCGAGCTCTAGTTTAGAAGTTATTATCTGGGGGAAGGAGATCTTATCAGATCTAGAAGATCAACATGGGTCCTCCCTAAAAGGAGAGGTGGGTGGTGTTGGTGGCATTCAAGTTGGCAAAATAAAAGCATTGCCATTGTAAAACCAGGCAAGGCGAGAAGAAGCTTTTGTGTGGTGTTGTTACTAATGTGACTTTGGGTAGCTCTCCTTAATAATGTTAATGGTGTCTGTGTTGGAAAGGTAGATGAATTGACCCACAGATCCAACAAGACCAAAACCATCCAAATCCATCTGTGCCTCCATTTACCAATTCGACCAGATTCCAACTTACACTTTCAATCACTATAAAAACTTTACAAAAATGTCAGAGGTACCGTTATAAATAGTCATTTTTTATAATCCCATGCGTTTTTTTATTAAGTGTATAACTTATGTAATCCACGCATGCAACTTTATTTAAAAAAAATTAAAGCATATACACATGTATTTCAATTGAATTATATGGTTTGATTGAGATTTCCATAATCAGTAAAAGATGAACTGGCATAATAACGAAGGGTACTGAGTGTTGACAGAGCGATAGAGAAGCCTTAAATTTTCGCATGTGAGATATGAAGTGACATGTAGCTATATTTGGATTTAAGCCTTTTATTGAATTCTTTGTTTGGCTGTTAAGTAAGAAAGTAACAGAAAAAAAAAAATTTAAACAGTAACAGAAGGGTCCATGCATGCACACCATCTCTCCCTCTGACACATTGCACGTTTTCCTCAATTGATATGTTTTCTTTTTGAATCAATACTTGGCTTTTAGAATAAAAGGAAAAAGATGTTGCCATGGCATTATATGTAGCTTAGCTGGCTGATGTAATAACATTTATGTTATTATGTATATATGTATATGCCCCAACTATAGTACTCCATTTCAAATGGCATTGTTGAATAGACTTCCTATTGAGTAAGATATTTCGTTTTAATATACTCTCTTCAATTTATGGATGATTGTCAATTTATTGTCATTTGTAAAGGAATACATGACATACATAACATATAATATTTTGTGAAATTTTTGGATACATGTCAGTTATATATTGGGAAGTACTGAATGAGATTCAAAACTATATAATTGAATCACATCTCTTTTTTTTTACCATGCAACTTCTAAAAGTGGAAGCAAAATTATATATATAACCATAGAAAAATGGTATGTCTAACCCTGTTTGTAAATGCAATCTCATATATACTTGTCTAGTGAATTATATTTTTTTTATAAAAAAATGAACCACCTAGCTAGATAAATTAATGCATATTTTTATTTTTTAAAAAATAAAAAATGTTATGACTGGACATACACTATATTAATGAAGTATATATATTATATTAAGTCATTCTTTGTTCCAGTGCAGCTATCCACAAATTAATAGATGGACCACCATGCAAATATAGCATGTCATTTAAGCATACAAGTAGATATATGGACCCCATCCCCAAAAAAATAGTCTCCACCGTCCATCACGAAGATCAGTGGACCCAAAAAGCCATCATACAAAAGGACCAGCATGCAAATATATATAGCTATGTCATTTTGAGCATACAATTAATTATGTGGACCCTCCATCCGGGTTCGGATCCAGGGCTTTTTTGTGTTGCCCAATTCAAAGGGGACACCTGTCATTTTTTTTGACGTCAGATGGCACTAACGAGAGAATCGAGAGGTCCCTCTAGTGATTTTTTTTTTTTGTTTGAAAGTGAGGTGCTGTTTGGTTGCACTGAACATCGGTGCTTATTCAACTTAAAGTTAAAAATCAACTTTAATTCTGTTTGGTTGAACTTCAAATAAACTCACATTATAAATCTCATTCAGTCATTAATCGCAACATTTTTTCAGCTCATATTCGTCACTTAAATAGTCGGCAAACGTGTTCAGCCAAATCGTCCATAAAGTAAAAAGACCAGAATGCCCCCGTCCATTTCTCGTAATTACATAGGATATTTAAACCTCTTTCAACCAAACATTTTTTTCTCTCTCCTCATTTCTCTCCCCCGATTTCACCCATTTTTGAACCCTAAAATCAATGAGTAAACGAAAACCTCTTCGAGCTGCTATCATCTTCTGCGTTGATCCCCTTTAAGTACACAAACATGTTCTTCGATTGATCCAAGATACAGAAGACCCTTAAAATCACTCCGATCTGCTTCCTCCTCACAAGTTTCAAGCTTACACTCCAACCTGCTTCCTCCTGTCCGGATCTCCTCCCCAGCCATGTAATCTAGGTAAAACCCACCATAGTGGGTGATGGGGCTTCTGTTATGAAGAGAGAGGGGGAGGGAGGGAACAGAGGGAGGGCCTGTAGAGAAGAAGAAGAAGAAGAAGAAGAAGAAGAAGAAAACAAGGTGGAAAAAGAAAACAAGATAGGCTGGGTTTGTTTGGAGTTTTTGTAATGAAAAAGAAGAAAAACAGGGGGATATGGTTTGGGGTTTCACAGAGAGGGAGAGAGGGAACATGGAGAGGACAGTGACGGCTATAGCCAGGGTTGATATCTTTTTTTTTGTTTGTGTTAAAGTGAGATGAACAGTGTAGATAAAAAAACAAACATCTAATGGTTCAGATTTAATCAAAACTATTTTCATTTATTCAGTTCGGATTGTGTCAGGTTGTTTTACATAGGATATTAGTGGTTGATGTATTTCATAAAAAAAAGCAATAATCTTTAATATTATGTTTTCAGGTTTTCAACCGAACATCAAAATAACATTCAACCCTTATAAAGTGGACCGAAATACCCTCTTAATAAGCACATATGTTATGTGGTTTACCAAACACACTTATCTAAATAACTGCATAATATTTTTCGTTGAACCAAACATTTTCTTTTTTACACTCCTTAAAGATTATCAGCATAACCTCTTTCTGTACTTATTAATCAGTACTTAAAATCCACATTCCGCCACACCAAACGCCACATGGGATTGTGAGAGGTCCCTCTAGTGATAGGTTGTGGGATTTTTGAAAATACACCATGTTATTTTTTTTTCCTTTTAGCCCTCCTTTAACTTTACCCCCACATCTCTCCCTCTCCCTCTCCCTCTCCCTCTCCCTCTATGACTTATTGGTATACCTCTCTTGATCTCTCTTTCTCTCTCTCTCTCTCTCTCTCACACGCACACACAAAATATCTTTCAAAGGTTTTAGGGTTCTTTTGGTGATAATCATGATTCAATAGAGGGTTTTATGGTGGTTTTTTAATGCATTATTTTCTGATCACTCTTTGTTGGTTTTTAATTTATTCTAAATTATAAATTTGGTGGAATGTTGTATTTTCTTAGAACAAATGAAATCTATATTGTTGTCGTCCTTCGATGCTCATCTAATTATAACCGATTAGGGGTGCAATTTAGTTAGTTTGGTACAATTGTTGACAAACCTGAATTGAAGCAAATTGTATTCACATATAACCCGAAAATTGAACCAAACTGAACTAAAAATCCAAAACCACAACAAACTGTTGAAGATAAACGTAAATATACTATTTTTTTTTCTTCCCACAAATTTGAGTTGTTAGAGTATTTTTTGGGATGGATTGTTTTACAACTTTATATATATACACACACACACACACACACTAATTTATAATGCGCGCGCACGCACACACACACATATATAAAATGTTATGATTGATAGTATAAATTAATGCATTCATTTTTATGAATAGTAATGGTATAAAAACTATATAATTTCTAATATACAAAGAATGATCAAAATGTTGATTGAACTTGAATAATACTGTATTTAAATTTAATTCAGTTTAGTTCAGTTAATTCAATTTTTGAGAAATAAAACTAAACACAAACCAAAATAGATCAATTTATTTATTTTTCAATCCATATTCAAATCAACTAAAAAAATTATTGATCCAAACCTAAAGAAAAAATTGGTTTAGATTGGTTCAGATTATATTTAACTGACCAAAGTTACACTCTCATAACTGATAGTTCAATTGTTATCTACAAAACTAAAATTAATTGATAAACTAGGGTTTCCTAAATTCATTTATAAGATAACATTATCATGCAACAACACAAAAAAAAATTTATTCCAAAGTTACTCCAATGAACAGCAAAAACATAATTCCATCAAATCAATCCAATGTGGGAACCAAAGTATTTAGGGAAAAAGGGAGGGGGGGAGGGTTTTTCAACTTATGGGTTGAATAAAGAGGGGGCTAAAATGAAGTAAAAACATATATGGGGAGGCAAAGGCTAGTGTTGCACCCCTATAAAAGGGAGGCTTCCGGTGTGAAACTTTCACATCCCCTCACTCACTCACTCTCTCTCTCTCTCTCTCTCTCTCTAACATTAACAAAGATAAGTCATTAAACATGTCAAGCTCCGATAGTGAAGCCATGGATGTGGTGAAGGCCTTCCACATGAAAGAAGGAGTTGGGGAGACTAGCTATGCCCAAAACTCATCTCTCCAGGTTACATAATTACAATATATAGTTAGGATATAATTAATATATATGCATACTTGTTAACTTGATTTCAGTTTTCCTTTTTAATTTAAATTCTATGTTGTAGATGAGGGTGGTGAATTTGATGAAGCATATAACTTTATCAACAATAGTAGATATGTACATTGCAACGACTCCGACTCGCCTGGCCATCGCCGATCTTGGCTGCTCATCTGGACCCAATTCACTCACTCTAATAAAAGAGATCATCCAAAGCGTAGATGAGGTGTCTCACAGGATAGATAGGCCGCCCCCGGAATTCATGGTGTCGTTGAACGATCTTCCGGCCAACGATTTTAACTCCATGTTCTTGGGCTTGTCTGAATTCTACAAGAAGCTCAAGAGATCACAACGACACCATGAATTCCGGGGCCGGCAGCTCAAGAGATCACAATCAGTGTTCATTGTAGGGGTTCATTTTTTATGGGAGGCTCTTCCCTACCAATAGTTTGGACTTCATCCACTCCTCTTTCAGCGTGCATTGGCTTTCTCAAGTGAGTGTTCTATGATTAATTTGTGCTACATGCAATTTCCAATCACATATCATCTCCAATTAATATATTTGAAATAATGGCTCAATCATAGGTCCCCAAGGATTTATTTGATGAGAATGGCGAGTGCATAAACAAAGGGAATATTTACATATCTCCAATGAGCCCCCCATCGGTGGTGAAGGCTTATGAGAAGCAATTTGCGGAGGACTTCAATTTGTTCCTCCGATCGAGGTCGGCGGAATTGACTCTTGGGGGACGGATGGTGCTCATCATGGCGGGGAGGGCCGGAAGGGACTCGTGGGGCAATGGCATTACTTTCCTGTGGGATGTCTTAGCACAAGCCTTCTCAATCATGGTCTCCCTGGTAATCAAATTTATTTAACAAACAAATCTTTCAGATCAAGAGGCACTAATGCGCGTCCTTTCTCTATTCTCCCCTCATTTAGTGTTGTTTGTAATTAATTCGAATTCAATAATGAAATTGGTTGTGTCTATAGGGAAAAGTTGAGGAAGACAAGGTGAGTAAATATAAGACTCATTTTTACACGCCTTGTGTGGAGGAAGGAGATCGAAGAGGTGGTTCAGAGAGAAGGGTCGCTCGTTATCGATAAGTCGGAGATGTTCAGTACCTCAGAGATGTTGAGGAGAACCAATGGTCGAGATGCGGTGAGGTCGATAAGGGCGATTCAGGAATCGATGATGGTGAGCCACTTCGGGGAGGGAGTACTGATCGAGGATTTGTTCGAGTTGTATGGGGACCTGCTTCAAAAGAAGATGCCGGAGGCCAAGTTTGAATGCTTCAACTTGGTTGTGGTTCTCAGAAAGACTCATTAGATTATATCAGTGCTCATCCCTTTCTTTTATTATCTTTAATTTCTTTGTTTCTTCTTCTTTTGTTGTACATATAAAATCTGAAATACAAAAAAGATGTGCCCAATTGGGGCCTTTTATTGAAAAAAAAAATCAAATGAATTTCTACGTACTTTCTTTAACTATTAAATGGTCAGTCCATTTTATGGTTTCGTCTACACTGATAGTGTAGTTTAAGCTCCAGTAATGTACTTTTGTATGAAATATTTAAATTTTTTTATAATAATTTATCAATGTATATATTTTACTTTTCATAATAGTATGTATTTCACTAGATTGACGAGTATGTACTTTAAGAAAATATCAAAGCAAAAATGTTGCAAACATAATCACACGTGAGTTTGGATGTATCATTTTTTCTATTGAAATTATACTATCAGGCATAACATAAAATATTATGAAAAATAAATTTTTATCCAAAAAAATAAAATTTTTAAAAATTTATGAAAGTTGATTTTAGATAAGCTAGTCATATAAAAATCTTATAAAAACATTATTTGTGGTTTCGTATTGGAAAAATATAATTAAACCCCTAAACTTACATAATGAAGACTAGAAAACATATAATAGAGAAAACATATACGTCCACGTTATGTACCCATTATTATTTGTTCAAACCGAGCCATAATATTTTGTCATTTATGCAAGTGATTGAATCACACAAGGTCTAACAGGTTTCCAACTCCATTGGTCACGGAAACTTAGTTGAAAAACTTGACAAAGCATATGCACAATATTTTACAAAACTGAATCATTTGTTAATTAAACTAAAAAAATGATAGAATGAAATATCACATGGAAAAGATATGTCTAGCCACATTTGCATTCTTGTTTGCATCTTTTTTTTTTGCTTTTATAAAATATATATACTCACATAATAATATACATATTATTATAAAAATAAAATATATGTCTTGATAAACTGACACACATATATTCTTATTGTTTTTTAAAGTAAAAAAATTAATCGAGCATACACAACACAAGTAGAGCATATACTGTATGACGGTATACTCCATCAATGGAGTGTATAATCTGCTAGGGGAGCACCTCCTGATTGTAGATGGAGCTACAAATAAGATTGGATATGTATCATATTGGCAGTCTATTCACACATTAATAATATAGTATCCCACCCCACACCACCCCATCCCTTAAATCCATTCTTGCGCTAATTAATACAATCAGCCATTGCAGTTCTAACAATATGACAATTAAATTTGAACATTTTATAATATAAATAATTATACATATAATTCATATATTTTCTTGGACCGTGATTTTTTCAAATTTGAAAAACGATATGCATTCCACTATCTAGATATTCGAGTATCGAATAATTTTTAATTTTTTAGATACACATTCAAAACATATAGAGATAATTTTTCATGTAATTAAAATTTTTAGCACCAAGGCCTAATTTAATTTGCTAGTTAATGATATAGAAAACATTCATTTATGTATGCACGCTTGATGTTTCCATTACGTGGGCAAATGTGCTTTCCACGTAAGCCAGTGCCTTGACATAAAGTCTAGGTTTTGATAAAGTCTTGCATTTATGTCCTCAACAGATCCTATGACAAATTAGGTGACATCAACCAATAATTGACTTCATCTACCATATTCAAAAGCATGTCAGACAGTTTTTTAATGGGTAAAATGTAGAAACCCGGAAAATTTTTGAAACATGCATAAACACCACAGAAGTTTAAAAACACGTACTTATACTTTTTACATCTATATTTTTTTGTTAAGATGAGATAAAAATATAATAAAATTATTGTTTCATCCTTTAATTAATTTAGTAAATATCTAAAAAAAGAGTTCATAAATTAACTTTTGATATGTTTTATGAATATTAATTAATACAATAATCAATTCTTTGAATACATTTTGATGCATTTTTGTAAGAATTAACTTACACAACAATTAATTAAAATGTAAAAATACAATAATGATTTAATTAGAAGGGTAAAATCGTATTTTTGTTCTTTTGTAACGAAAAATCTTATAGCAGCCGGTGTAAGTGCATGTTTTGAAACTTCAAAGAATGTTTTTGTAGATTCCAAAGATTTAGAGTTCAAAAGGCATTTTATCCTGTTTTTTTTTTTTTAATTTGTCTGATCTTCAATGGAAGGAATCTAATGAAAGAGAAAACAGGAATTACAGTGTACTTGGGGGCTTATGATTTTTTTTTTAAAAGGTTAGGAAAACCCTAGGCACCTGTCTTTAATGTGTAGTTTTTTTTTTTTTTTTGGTAAGCCAAAATAAGATAATATTCGATGTAAGATTAAATAATACACTTTTACATGTAACCGTATGACAGCTTATGGTAGACTGGAAACCTTGTCGGATGATTGAATAATTAGACAATACATTTACATAATAAACATTTCAGCACGTGGCTTAACGCCTCAACCACATAGTGACACACATACTTCATTATGATTTTTTCAAAGTCCATTTCGCACGCCATGATTTATCGATAAATAGAGATCGATCTCACCCTAAAAAAATTTGAGTTAAGAGATTCATTATTTTTGCAAAGGTCTTCTTTTTCATTTCTTTCTAAAATATGAGCAAATTTTGTTTGATTTTAATGTTTAAGTTTCTTTGACAAACATCGTACCGATGTCAAACCATCTTTTTGAACAGGATTTAAAGATTCTTGATGTATTCCAAAAAGATCTTTCATGGGGTCTTCTTCGATCCAATCTTGTAAGTCTTTAGTAGGATTCAAACCGCGTCGGGTTGAGACCACATTTGGGTTGAGCTCGGGTTGACAAGGGTTAGTTACGGGTTTAGCCATTAAAAGATCATATATAATAACTAGTCTACATGTTTAATGAGCAACATAACAAACATTTTTATTGAATTCAACAATCATCTTAAAAAACTTATAAAATCCATACATTTTATTTTGACACATGCCAAAATCTAGATAAGTAAACATACCATTCTACTTTATTTTACTCAAACTTACAAATTCCACACTTAACAAAGATGATTTTATTTTTATTCTAATGATATGATAAAAAAAACAAACATAGGTTACAGCCAAACATAGAGAAAATCTCTCATCCTTCCTCTTGTACTATTTCAAAATAGAGTTATGCTACAAATGTCCCACTATTTAAGTCTCGATGACAAGTCCCATGAGGTGTTCTTCTTTTATTGGTTGTTTGTTTGACTTTTAAAACCTCCACCTGGATGTTTTTCAGAAACTGAAAATGCCCCGCGCACAATTATTTTAGCACTCTGTTAACAATCTCAAATACATTGTTAAGTATTTCTAGTACATTGTTAATACTCTCCAATACATTGCTAATCTTTGCATATTGAGTAAGAGTATTTTCGGTATTTTTGAATAACATCCGGTTGGAGGGACCTAAAGATAATTTTTTAACGCCTTAGATACCTCAAAAAACATAAAAAATTTCATAAATCTAAAAATAGTGGATGAATGTTCACGGGACCCTAATTAATTTTTTCAAAAAAAGTTGATAACAAACAAATAAATAAATAAATAAATTTGATACCAAAAACTCGTGGGATGAGATAAGTGGAGTTGCCTTCTTCATGGGTTAAAGGATGGCCCCTTTTTCTTGAAAACACAAAATGCACAATAGAAAGCAACAATTATATAATGTTTGTCCAATGACATGAGTTTAAAGTTCCATGCTTTTTTTTTTTTTTTAGAAGATGGTAGACAATTGTTATCATAATATATTAATATTGAAGTGTCAAAGATTTGAAATTTGTATTACACAAGGAAAGAAAGATAAGCAAGTAAAAAGAATTGTATGTTGTGGTAATCAAAATTATTGTATTGTTGTGTGAGTAAATTTTTTATGAAAATCTTTTATGCTCATGGTCTATACAAAATGCATGGGTCATTAAAAAGTTCACCTGTGTTGAGAGAGGGAAAAGTAGTCCAAGCTCTCTTGCATCCCCGCAACGTTAGATCATTTTGTAATAACTTTTAATAATTATTGTTGACCTGGAGTTTGAGCTTCTTAATGACCAAAATATCTACTAATTGTATTAAATCAACAGACAGACTCACAATGTTCATACTATAAAATTTTAGGAAATGAAACATAAATTTAGCTGACACATGTCTCAGTGAAAGAGTACATGCTTCATTACAACCTTATTCAGGGAGATAACAAGCAGACGTTGCGGTCACCAACAAATCCAATAAACAAATCTTACGAAGATGTGTGTCATTGATTGGTCATGTCACACCAATTATGTGTGATATGTTTATTATAATTTCTTTGCTCAATTATAGGAAACGACAGTAATGACACATTACCTGTAATTGATCACAAATTTAAGTATACCTACCATTTTCCAACAAATATTTTTTTGGGAAAATTAATTAGGGGTCCCTGACCCTATATCCATAATAACAATAAGTCCCTGCAATGTTTTACCTTAATCATAAGTCCCCAGTCCCAAAACCTATTATCTTTAGGTCCCTCTGACTAACATCTTCTCAAACGTCCGTTAACAATACCTATTCTACCCTCCCAATTAAATCGACCCAGAGACCCTCGTCTCTATCCTTCTCTCCCCCAAAAAAACCCTAGCCACTCCTCCTCGTCGACCGTCGCTTCTCCTCCTTGTTGACCGCCACTTCTCCTCCTTGACCGCTTCTCCATTGACACTGCTACTCCTCCTTGACCCCTTCTCCTCGTCAACCACTTCTCTGCCGCTGCTTCTCCTCGTCGACCGCTTCTCCTCCTCGATTGCTTCTCCCCTGCTCACGGTGAAGGCCGCTACTAGTCCCTCCCAAGGCGGCGCACCTTCTCCTCTGTGGTAAGGGATGCCGCCTCCCCTGCTCACGGACAATATTTTTGTGGATGTTTATTTTTATGAGGTTTATTTTTGTGGATGTGAGATCTGTTTTTTGTGTTGAATTTTGATTTTTTTTTTTTTTGGAAGTGGGTGTTGGATTATGGGAAGATCTTCTCGTTGTTCTAAAAGGGATTCAAGATCTGATTTAAGGAAACCAATTAAACTAGTATGTGCTTAACATTTTTCAATATATGATTCACTATTACATTATTATTTTATATATTATTTACTTGGGATTCCTTTTACAGAGTTGGTGTTGTAGTTTTGATATTTTTATGAGGTTTATTTATTATTAAAAAATTAGTTATGAATACTGTGTAAACATTTGGGTTGTTTGATAGTGATCTTCGCAAAATTAAGCCTTGAATGGGCATTTGATTCCTCTGTTTTGAAAATATAATGCAAACATCATGGAAGGTGTATATGAAAATATTCAAAATAAGTAGTTTTATTTGATTAATAAAACCTGGTTTATTCATCATCATTCTTATAAAGAGGTCAATTTTTCAAGCTCAGTCAAAATATCTTCGAAATATGTTCAGTACATATGTTGTAGACAATTTGGGGAATAGATTTTGTCTTGATTGATTGCGTTGTTGTACTGTTTATAAATGTTCAAAAGTTTTATAGTTCTTTCATATGTGAATCTAAAATTCTATCTAAACAAATTCCTGTTTCATATCATAATACACCATGCTTTTTTTAAAAAAAATCCTAAAGTGGACACATTACAACACACATTTACACATTTTGAATTCCCTTCCCCAAAAGAGAATACTAGTGTAAAAGCTCATGCACTAGAAACCAAGACTTCAGTGATAAACCATACAAATTAAGGAAAGTTGAAGATAATTAAATAAATTGTAGAATATAAGTCTAAATTTAATTAACCTAAAACGATACGGGAATCCCGGTTCTTTAATTAACCTAAAGCATACGTAGTGGTTCATACTAAATTTAATTGGTATAAGCCACTACGTATGTTATGTTTATCTAATTTTTCTTCTTCTTGTACACCGTTATTCTCTTCTTGTACATTTTTATGCTTCTTTGATACACTGTTATGCTTTATATGTACACTGGTAAATCATTATTCTAATTATGTAGTATGAGGGACTGTCCACCACTGTTTCTAACATTTTTTTTTCACGTTGTCAGGTTGAAATACAGCGAGCACCTCATAAAAGGAACGAACATGGATTTTGAACAAAAAGACATTCCAAGGTTCCAAGGGGAGTATGCAATCAAAGTCATTCAAAAAGCTAAAGAGAGTGAGAATCGGATAAAGAAAATACAAAAAGACAGTGAAACATATAAAAAGCAAATGTGTTTGTAATATAATTTGGTGGTGGTGTAATGTGTTGTACTATTTTACATCGGTGGTGGTGAAGTTTAATATGGTGCTGATGTTTTATATATTTTGAACAATATATTTTGAACAGTTTTTATCAGAAAATGTTTTAAATGCATGTTATGTACACTGTTATTCAATATGTGCACACTGTTGTGGATGCTACAGGTTTTCTATGTTATAATATGTACACTTCTATGCAGTATGTGTACCATGTTGTGGATGTTACAGGTTTGGTATTTGACATTGTGTACACTGTTATGTAGCATATGTACACTGTTATAGATGTTACAGATTCTGACTGTTATTGTTATAAATGTTACAGAATATGTCTGTTACATTGTGTACATTGTTATGGAGCATATGTACACTGTTATAGATGTTACAGGTTCTGTCTATTACATTGTGTACACTGCTATGTAGCATATGTACACTGCTATGCAACATATGTACACTGTTATGCAGAATATGTACACTGTTATAAATATTAATAGATATTACAGGTTCAAACATGTACACTGATAATGCGCTACAAGAAATAAGCAAACGTATAGATTCAAACATACATGAATATATCATTCATGTTATACATCATTAAGTTCTCAAATATTTGATTGTGAAAGATACATCATTCTTCAACGGCCACTGGATTCCTGCATGTCTTCTTCTTGTGTCCAAATCCCTTACACCTCGAACATCGATTGTGAGTTATTGCATCTGGATCTTCCTGTGACTCTATTCTCTTTTTCTTCTTCCTCCCTGGCCTGATCTTCGTGAACGGAGGTTTGATCAATATGTTTCCTTCCTCCTCCTCAGCCGGTCTCTAAACGCCCACCACAGGTAGGATTGCACCTGCATATGCTTGGCGGAAAGTATCCGATAGAAAATACAGTGAACAATAATCATCGTCTTGATTTGAAAGTAAGGACCCAACCCCACTCTAGAGCAATGTACACGCCATCCACATGAAGGAATCTTACACTTAACTGTCACCTTTACTTTGTCATTCTTCACGTACTCAAAATCAAATGAATGTGCTATGGCATAATTGGTCAGCTGAATTCGAAAATCTTCGACATCTTCAAACTGTTGATTGATTGAATGAATGCAGTTATCCCAAAAACTTGTGAGCATCCCATTTGACGTACTCCCACAAATGGCTTCCCCTTGGGTGACCATGCTACAAGATGTAGGTGCAGTATTTGCCATGTTCACTTGAACTGTGTTGGACATCCTGCAATTCATTTTAATTATGAGATGCATTAGGTATAATAATATATACAACACTTTTATATCTATCTGTGTACACTATTAGTAATATGTGTACACTAATAAAATTCCTATAAAATGACTATAAAGGAGTATAACATATTTTTACCTTATTCCTTCATCTCCATCACAAGTTTGTCCATCATTGAGGGTAACATAGATCTCGACAACCATAGCCCCACACATCTTATGGATGTCGTACATCTTCTCTACGGCCTTATCATTCCCAATAGTGGGTTTAATAATTGTTTTCCCTGAAATTTCATACTTCAGAATAACTTTGGCCGCATCGAATCCCCATCTTTCCACTAATTCATTGACAATGTAAGCATACGTTGTTGTTCTACATATGCTAACTACCTCGGCATCATCCATATATGTACAAGCTGCTATGATTGGTTCCATTCTTCAACAATGATAAATTAATCTACAAATATTAAAAGACAACTAACATGAATTTCATGTTTTCAACATATTATAACATGCATGTACATTTAACCACTTTTCACACATAAACTGACAATAATCCACTGTTATTGTGTACATTATTACAAAGAACATCTTTTCATGTTTTTATCATATTGTAACATGCATACTCATTGCCTAGTTAACATAGAAAACACACAATGTGCTTAATGTACATTGTTAGGTTCACTGTGCACACTATTAATAATCACACTTTGAGAATCTTTTAGTTCAAAAATATATACAACTATATAAAGAGAGAAACTTTAAAAATTTCATAATTCCAGAACATGCACGACCACATAAAACTGAAAATCATCGCACACTATGTCATGTACTATATGTGTACACTAATAAGCACACTGTGTACACCCTTACACTTTCATATTTCTGAAAACTCTCCAGATTAGAAACATTTATACAAACATCTAAGATGCATAATATCAACACTATAACACTGAAAACTATATATATATATATATATATATATATATATATATATATATATATATATATATATATATATATATATATATATATATATTGCTTTGAACAATCAATAAAAACATACATTGGTGACTCCGGGAGTGAGAATCAATCGATCCGGGTCCGGGGCAAGATCCGTGGTCAAGATCGGAGGTCGGGGTCGTGGGAGGGGGTGGGGGTCGCGGGAGGGGGTGGGAGGTGCGGATGGGATCGCGGGAGGGGGTGGGAGGCGGTCGGGGGAGGTTGGGGGATGCAATGGGAGGTGCGGGAGGCACGGTGGAGGGGGCCAGTGGAGGTGGTCTCACATTCTCATCTTATGTTGAGTTTTGGGAGAGAAAGAGACATGTTGGGGAAGAAGGAGAAAGCAAAGAGAAAGGTTAAGTTGAGGGTAAAAGAGGAATAAAAACAACAGATTGCATGAAAAAAAGATGGAAGGACCTAAACAAAATACCACCACTAACTGAGGGACCTAAAGAAAACTTAAAACATTGCAGGGACTTATTGTTATTATGGATATAGGGTCAGGGACCCCTAATTAATTTCCCCTATCTTTTTTTTTGTTTTTTTTTTTTAATTTTAAGTCCCTACAAATTATTGAATTTATGAATTAATACCTGGATTCTTTATATTTATTTTTGAGTACCTAAACTTTGAATGATTGTTTGTCAATTAGTCCCTAGCCCAAACCAACGTTAGTATTTTCGGGGAATATGCCATGTGAAGTTAAGTTGTCTTCTCTAATTTTTAAAAAAATTCCCAAACTATCCTTGCCCATTAAGCCAGTGACGTCCCACCTCTCCATTTTTTACGTCCCACCTCTCCATTTTTTTTACTTTTATTTTTTGAGGGAGCTTGGATGACATTATTGGATTGAAAATTACATGTTATACTAATAAAATCCTTGTATTGCAGAGTAAATCATTTTGTTTCCTTTAAATTTCTCAGTTTTTTCAGTAATTCATTTGCAACTACTGAAAACTAAAAGTTCTCTCTTCCTTGATTTAAACTAAGGTGCTGTTTGGCAGCACTGATTATAAGCATTTATCAGGCTTAAAGCTGAAAATAAGCTTTAAGTGTGTTTGGTAAGGGTTTAAATAAGCTCTTATGTTAAAAAAAACCAAACGCGTTCAGATAAATATCCTCGGATTTATTCAGCTGAAACCCGACCACTTATTAATCCGCAGTCGCCGATCTTATATTTTACGCGGATGTAAAATGACATTTGTACCCCTGAAACTTACCCCATATTACGCCTGGTATATAAGGTCGAAAGAGAGGTGCTCTCTCTCTCTCCTCACCCCTCTCTCTTCGTCGACTCCTTCGAAGAAACACAAAAAGGGATCGACAGCTGAAACCCTAATCGACCGAACGGACGACCTCGGCCTTCTCTTTGCGCCAAATAACCCCAAAATGCAAACCCTAATCGATGTGTGTTAACCCCTCTCTCTGTTCTCGCCATCCCTGATCGCCGGACAGTTACCACCATCGCGGAACCGCATCTCCATCTCCGTCTCCGTGGTCCGATTTTTTTTTACCATCTCCGTCTCCGTCTCCGTGGTCCGTGGTCCGCATCTCCATCGCCGGACAGTTACCACCGCATCTCCATCTCCGTCTCCGTGGTCCGTGGTCCGCATCTCCATCGCCGGACAGTTACCACCGCATCTCCATCTCCGTCTCCGTGGTCTGATTTTTTTTTACCATCTCCGTCTCCGTCTCCGTGGTCCGCATCTCCATCTCCGTCTCCGTGGTCTGATTTTTTTTTACCATCTCCGTCTCCGTGGTCCGTGGTCCGCATCTCCATCGCCGGACAGTTACCACCAAAACAGGAACCGCATCTCCATATATATTTTTTATTTGAAGATTTTTTTTTTAAACGATTGTATTATGTGTTTGCAGTCCAATTGAGGAGTCTTTACAATCCTACGAGATATGCGAAAATATATAAATATCAGAGTTTTTAACGGATTAAACAAGAAACATATTGATTTTCAATGTGGGTAACCAGACGCAAGTTTATTTTGGTTCTAACCAGGGTAGTAGTGGTTGACGTATTTTTAACATGTTTTAATAGAACAATCTTTAATATCTCAAAAAAAAAAAAAAAATTGTTTTCTTCATTTCATCAAACATCAAAATAACATTCAGCACTTATAAAATGGACCCAAATACCCTTCTAATAAGCACATATGTCACTTGGTTAACCAAACACACTTATCTAAATAACTGCATAAAAGTATCCGTTCAACCAAACGCTTTTATTACTGAACTCTTAAAGATTATCATCATAACCTCTTTCTGCACTTATTAATCAGCACTTAAAATCCGCTTTCCGCCACTGCCAAACAGCACCTAAAAGTTCACTCTTTCCTTAATTTTTATTATACTAACTATCCACAATTATTAATGGGTATGGGGGTTTGAGCCACATCATGACGAATTTGGGGCTTGTCACGAGGAGTACATCGGTCTGTGCGAACTACGCATACACGCCCTTAAAAGGTGAATATGCGATGATGAGGGCTTTAAGCCACATCATGTCGGATTTGGGGCTTGTCACGAGGAGTACATGTGTCTATGCGAACCACGTATATACGGCCTTAAAAGGTAAATATGCATCGATAAAGAAAACATATAGTACAATGAGGTATATGTTTCAATGAGCTGATATGCTTTTTTTATCGATACATATACCTCAATAAATGATGTATAAAAACAGTTCGCACGGATTACACCAAGTATATATATATATATATATATATATATATATATATATATATATATATATATATATATATATATAGGGGCCCGATGGGGTGCGCCCGTGCGCACGGTGCACCCCATCGTGCGCCCCTAACGTCGACCGTGCGATCGACGAGTACGTCGATCGCACGGTCGACGTTTTTTTTTAAAAAAAACAAAAAAACGAAAAAACACAGTCGTCGACGATCGCGACTGCACCGACCCCGTCACCCCCGTCGTCGCCCCCGTCACCCCCCGTCGTCGCCCCCGTCACCCCCGTCGTCGCCCTCGCCCCCGTCGTCGACGTCGTCGCCCCCGTTGTCGACCCCGTCGTCGTCGCCCCCCGTCGTCGCCCCCCGTCGACATCGTCGCCCCCGTCGTCGACCCCGTCGACGTCGTCGCCCCCCCGTTGACGCCCCCCGTCGTCGACCCCCGTCACCCCTGTCGACGGGGACGTTTTTTTTTTTTTTTTTTTTTTTAAACGTCGACCGTGCGATCGACGGTCGACGACGGGGGCGCACCCCATCGCCCCCGTATGTATGTGTATATATATATATATATATATATATATATATATATATATTTTGTTTTGTATTTCAGCAATATCAATATCTCTTTATTTTCACATATTCTGATATATTAATATCAACGTATTCTTTGTAAACAAGCAAATTTTTTTGTTTTATTCACCCCTATTTCACCTCTATTAATATTACCAAATCGGGTCTTAGAAATTACTGTGACTGCTGTTTGCGTCTATTAATATACCGAAAATGTTAGGCTAGCCAGCCACGCATATGAATATGTTTTTCATAAGATGGGGGAAATTTGAATGAAATAGAGAGGGTGTTTAAGGGTTGTGATTCTCCACAATTACCATAGTAAATTGAGGATGAGTAACACCCTCAATTGAGGGTTAGTTTTTATGAAATTGTCCATCATTAACATGAGAAAGAAAAAAAAAAAATGTACACAGATTAAGTCACTTTCACTTGATTCAAATTAATACACCAAACTGTATTTCTCTATGAGTATAACATATGTGGACACGAATATCAATAGCAATTGTCATCATTTGATCAATTCAAATGATGGATTGAGTCACGCTGGATCAATCTGGTTGATTAGTCCCTTATCATGGATTCTCACGTGGATAACGCACTTGATAGGCACGTGTCAATTTTTTAAAATGAGATTGTGAGTTAGAATTCATGAATAATTTAGTTCTACAAAGGAGTTGTTAAATTCAATTTATGAATTATTCAGTTCATTAATTCATGTAAACTGAGTTTAGTTAAAATAAAACTCATTTTAGTTTAATGAAAAAGTTGTATCATATCAATATTCAATTTAGTCCCGCTACAAAAATTTCATTTCGATGTCATATTTTTTAATTCAATTTATGCGGTTGCAGGTTTAATTTGATTTGTACAAATTATTTAATTTGATTTATATGATTATTAAGTTTGATTTATAAATAATTTAATTCGATGCAATTGTTCAGCTCGATTCATATATAAACTGTTCATTTAGTCGTTCATCGCACTTACAAGTTATATATATCAATTAATGTGTCAACCGTACCCTCTAATTAAGGCTCTAACTGGCAATGTATCTGGTCTCCAACAAAATTGTCACAGTATCAGAGACTGATTGATACAAACATTGACAGATAAAAGGACATTTACCCAAGCTTGACAGATAAAAGGATTCCACCACATAAAAGGATTCCACCACAAACACCATAAACCACCACAACTTTAAAACACGTATAGGCAAAAACTTGAAAAAAAGAAGGAAAACCAAATTGTGTGAAACATGTCTAGGTTGAGAAGACTATTTCTGTCTGTTTGTCTCGATCCTATAAAAAATTCTTTCAAATAATCGTCAACAAACAGGTGGGTAAGTCAGCGTCAAGACTCGAGCTCAAGACTTATCGATAACACCGTTAAACCTTGAACTGTTGTGTTATGACAACTGAGGAATACTCTCACATTTTCTCATATGGTATATGGTAGGAGAACCAAAGGCATCCATCATCCACTCAGTCAGCCCATCAAGCCGTCCGATCATCTCTGGCGTGAGCCACCTCTTCGAATCGCCCACCACGCCGTGTCTGAAGAACAAGTGGTTCTTCATCGTTATCCTTTCCAATTGTAGTTCTCCCACCTTGTTAACCTGCAAATCCTTCAACCTTTCAAAGCTACACACCTTCACGATCTCCTCCACCACCCCTCCCTCCTCCTCCTCCATGGAGAATGGGCGCCCCACGAACTCCGCCAACCTTTTCACGTTGTTCACCGAGTCCTCCATCAACTCTTCATACCTCAAGAACATCACGCTTTGTAACATTGCCATGCTCGCTTTCATGTACTCCAATTGGTGGTCCCATATTGGCCCAAAGATGGAGACTCCATCGCAATAGCTCTCAAATGCCTCTTCGAGCGATATCTCCTCCTTCATGTCGAATCGAGCTTTGTTAACAAAGTGCCACAAGGACACAAACACGGCTTTGATGTCGCGGCTAATGTAAACTATTCGACAACCGGAGTCCCTTGCAGACTCCGGTAACGAAGAGTAAGGGATGTGGGTGGCAAGAAACCTAGGAGAAGGCATCACATCTAGGTTGGGGATTTGGTTTTTCGCGTACAGCTGTATCTCTAAGAAAGGGATGTACTCATGGGGGTTGGATGTGAACATGACATGATTCGATGTAGGGTCATCGAGGTTTCTGTTCAAGAGAGAGAAAACGAGGGCCTTAAGTCATGTTGTGCCGGATTTTGGGGAGCTCGTGATGAGGACGTCGGACGAGCGGGCCCTGAAGTTGTCTTGAACCGACATGACGGCGTTGAGGAGGAAGCCTTTGTACCAAAAGCCTTGGTACCTGTATTGGTCGTTGGCCCAGCTTTTCTTTTTGGGGAGAGTGGAGATGATATGGGCATATTTTTCTGGGTTTTCTCATCAGCTCCTCTCAACTCTCCTTGCATTTTGGATGTGGAGATGTTGGAATTAGTGGAAAGATTGGTGGCCATGAAGTAATAAATGATAAGCTCCACTTGTTTGGCTTATGGTGGGTGGAGGAGATCTTGAAGAGTCTTCTTTATAATAGGAGGAGAGGGTCTTGGAGAGTCTTCATGTACACGCGGATTTTAAGAAACAGTCATGATACCTAGGCCCCAAAATATAAGTGTCACTCACAGGCCCCATGAGGTGTCATCATCTTATTGGTTGTTTTTTTTTTATTTGTTGACTTTTTAAAAATGGTAAAATGGCAAAATACAAATATGTCCTTCATTAAAAATCTCTCTCATTAACTCAAATCCCCCAATTTTCTCTATTCGGTTATTACCTTTCCATGTGAATCTTGAAATCCATTTAACCATTTCAAATTTTGAATTTTAAAATCCTTACCTAAATTACAATTGAACCTAAATTACACTAAAAAAGTTGGATATTTATTGTATTCAAATTTAAATAAAAAAATACATATGGTTATTATATGAATTAGTTACATCAAATATCTTTATTAAATATTTATATCTCTCACAACGATTTGTTACATTTACATCAGAACTGTTACATTTACATAAATATAACAAACAATTTCATTTTCCTACCTAAATATTTTACATTCCATGCAATGTTTAAACAATTTAGAAACAGATTATATTTTCAATAGTCAGTTACATTTTATAGAAAATGTCAAACATTTTTTTTATTGTGTGATACATTTAACAAACATATGTATTTGACTGTTATAGTAATAAATGTAACAAATATAAATTACTATTTACATTGAAACAAATGCAATACACGAATGAATGTTACATTCATAAATGTAATAAATATAAATCAATACATGCATGCGGTTGACTGTTACATTTACGAATGTAACAAAAATAATACAGATTTGAAAAATTACATTGTCAACAATGTAGCAGTAACATCAAACAAACTACTCATATATAAAATGTAACGATTTCGAGTGTTATATTTAGATATTAAATAAAAAAGAAATCAAAATGTGATAAATGACATTCAATACATGAAAAAAAATTGTGTTTAAATATTTAAAACAAAAAGCAAAACACAATTTTTTTTACGAATCTAATAATGTCAAACCTGATCCGAGAGACATTGATGTGAGATCCAAATCGAAAAAAAAAAAAAAATGATTTCGTGCCTTCTCCTCAAAAATAAAATTTCTGATTTGCTCCCATGTATTCTTCATAAACAAAATCAATTCCGTAATGCAAAACCTCCTCATTTCGCATACAAGACATATTTTTAATTGTTTCAACATCAATGGTTTCTCCGGTCCCTCTCAAATATTATTGGAAGATTTTAAGAATCCATTAATGGTGAATAAATACAGAATTTTCAGAATTAAATGATACTCCACAATCATAGGGATACATGTTAAGGTAGTTATCAAGTAAATGATATAATAGACAATGTACACTTGCCACATCATGGGACCTATGAAGTTGGGGCCTAGGAATCATTATTGTTTAAGAAAAGTTTATATATTTTGATAGTAAGGTAGCCTTTGAAGACAAAAGTGATTTTGAAGATTCCACTTACCATATTTAATCAAAACTCGTTTTTAAACACTCAGCCCCCGTTTAGATGAAGTATAACCCCGGATAGATTATGGAATAAGTTAGAATATGTTAAATAAGGTGTTTGGATGCCCAGAAAACCTAAGGATAATGTATGCCTGGATAAATTAGTATAAAGTAGTATATAGATTCCAACCAACCCATAGAATTAAAGTTATTATAGGTTATTCCATTTAGAGAATATGTGGACGCACTGTCAAATCAACTGTCATCACCTTTTATAAATCATTTGTCAAATCAACTATCATAATTTTTTCACCTTTTAGAAATTTTTATCCACATTTTATTCGCATTTTTTTCAAACATCAAAAGCTTTATTATTACGTTTTCCAATGAGAATAATTCAAAACACAACCAAATATAAAATCAATTTATACTCATTTATGCCAGAATAATTGTATGTCCAATAATAAATCATATTCTGTATCCAAACAGGAGCTACTCCGTTCTCCGATGAAAGTATTTATTTCACAATTCAAGTATATCGAAGTAGATCTGATTTGCTTCCTTGTACAACACATGACGAGAGGGGGTTGGGGAATGTCTTTAAGCTAATTTTCTGCTGATAAGCATGTACTTATTCAATAATAAACAATAATAAACATGGATCATGCATTATTGAATTATCTTATACACTAGTAATATTGTAACCTTTTTATAATAGCCAACTAGAGCACGTAGAATGTTCCGACGATACTCAAATTGTTGTAGTCAAAGCGTGTATCACATTTGGCTATAATAATTATACTCAAATTTGATTATAAAATAACTATATTTGTTTGTATTTTCATATAGGTTCTTGTTAATGAGTGTCTTTAGAACACTTTTTAACCCATATTTATTGTTAACTCTTTAAGGAACCTAACAAATCTAATTATGATAAGGATGGTCCAGGAATGCATCTCCACCGCTAAGGCTTTGATCTTGGTGAAAGGCAAACAGTGTGGCTTGTTCCATTTGAACAAGGGATTACATCAGGGAGATCCTCTTTCTCCTCTTTTGTTCACGGTGGTAGCAAATGCCTTTAGTAGAATGATGAAAATGGCGGAAGCGGATGGGTGGATCGAAGGATTATCCATTGGCCGTGGAGGGCCTACCACTTCGCATGTCTAATACACAGATGAAACGATCATTCTTCGTGCAACCAATTCACTCTCTATTAGAGGAGTAAAGTTTGTTTGTAAATGCTTCGAATTCTTATCGGGGCTACGCATCAACTGCATGAAAAGCTCCATCTTAGGTATTCATTTAACATATGGGGAGTTGGAATCCTATGCGAGTATCTTTGGTTGCCGGGTGCAAAGCTTTCCTACTCAACTACTCGGCCTTCCACTGCATTTGGATAAGATTTGTAAAAAAAGATTGGAACCCTTTAATGGATAAATTTGAAAGGAGGTTGGAGGGGTGGAAAGGGAGGCCATTAACTCTTATTGAAACGGTTTTGTCGAATCTCTCGGTTTTCCTCCTATCCATTTTTAAGATTCCGGAGGGAGTCCTCCATAAACTGGAGGAAATTCGGAGGAGATTCTATTGGAATGAATCCTACGACGAGGGGAGGAAGGCACACTTGGTGCGGTGGGATTTGGTTTGTAGTAGGAAGAGTTTGGGCGGGGCGAGGGCCTTTAAGAAACCAAACAAATCTAATTATGATATGAATAAATAAATTGAAAGATTTTTAAAATCCCAACAATACCCATAATAAATTCAACATCTTTATTTTTTCTTTTTCTCTCCCATACCCAATTCTCCATCAAAACCCACTACAATGAAAGACACAAAAATTAAATTTCAGCATATGCTCTATAATTAAAATTATGAAGCACCTCACTTTTTTCATTTATCACGAATCCGCCTACACCAATTTGATGTGAAGAACCGGTCGGAAGCATGCAATGCCATTTATTCATCATATATTGAAATAAATTCAAATGATAAAAAAAAACTAATAAAGAATGAAAGTGTATATAAATAATTTTTAAAAAAAAGATTAAATCAAACAAACAATGAAAATAACATACCTTATATACCGCACAAAAAATATCTTCATATAAGCAGTACTAAAACAAGTATTATAGTCATATGAGATGTGAGACAAGAACAAAAATGAAAGGAGGTGTACATTTTTATATTTTCCGATGAAACTTTTGTGGGAGAAAATGGAGAGTGGAGGGAAAAATTTTAGGTATGGGTGGGAAAAATTGGATACGGGAGGGTAGATGAAAAAAATGTGTGAATTTATTCGGGGTATTGTTGGGATTTTAAATTTTTTTTCAAATTATTGATTCATATCATAATTAGATTTGTTAGGTTGCCTAAAAAATTAAGAATAAATGTGGGTTAACAAGTGCCATAGGGGCACTCGTTAATTTACCTTGGATTGGATGTCTGTCTCATGTACGTTTAATTTGGTGATCCAAATTACACTAGCATACATTAATTAAGAAATAGATTAGCTTGTTTTACAAGCATGCTTGAAGTAAAGAAATTCAAAGTTTGTGAGCCGCTAAAGTAACTATAAATCCTTTGAAACATATGTGAATAAAATGAAATTCAATAAAAAATAATCTTAAAATAAATAAGTAAAAAGAATGGAGGTGCGGGGAATCGAAGCCCGTGCCTCTCGCATGCGAAGCGGGCGTATGAGCTACACCCCCAACGTACAAACTATGTATATCCAAATAGAAAACAAAGATTTTCAGTCTTCATTAGGGACGGTTGAGATGAGGCAAGCATATTAATTTATTTCTTAAAACATGAGAATGTGGTTGTTTCTCTCTTCAAAAGTTTTTATTCATTGATTATCAACTACTTTAATTTAATTTTAAAATTCTTTGGTAATTGGTTAGACAATGACATTGAACTACCATGCATGTGACAGCAATAATTGAACAAGAGAGATGACAATAACAATAGGATGATGACAACAAATACTCTACTTTCATAATAAACAAAGTATGAAAGTGAAGAGAGTCCATGCATGTCATCGAATACAAGCTTCTTATGTGAGACGAATGAATAGTACCCACGCCTTTCACAATTTATTTAAAAAAATATGCCACCCATTAATATATTAAATCAATTTTCTATTACATACTGAATCACAAGAGGCGTTTGAGAGCTATAGCGACGGTGTTTCCCCTTTCGGACCGATATGGGACCATCAATTGGGTTACTGGAAGGCGAGTATTGAGAGGCCGCAATGCGTGATGTTCTTGAGGTATGAAGAGTTGATGGATGACCCAGTGAATGTTGTGAAAAGGTTGGCGGAGTTTATAGGGAGCCCGTTCTCCGTGGAGGAAGAGAGGGGTTGTGGGGGTGGTGGAGGAGATTGTGAAGGTGTGTAGCTTTGAGTACACACTTTTTCTAGTAATTATAAATCCTTTGAAGGATGTGTGAATAAAATGAAAGTCAATAAAAAATATTTTTAAAAAATTAGTAAAATAATTGGAGGTGCGGGGAATTGAACCCCGTGCCTCTTGCCTCTCGCATGCAAAGCGAGCGCTCTACCATATGAGCTACACCCCCAATTAACAAACAAAGTATATTGATAATTAAAAGCAAAGATTTACAGTCTTCATTAGTGAGGGCTGAGATGAGGCAAGCATGTTAATTTATTTCTTAAAACATGAAAATGTGGTTGTTTCTCTCTTCAAAAGTTTTTATTCTTTGATTATCAATTAGTTTAATTTAATTTTAAAATTCTTTAATTAGACAATGGCATGGAATTACCATGCATGTGACCATGGGCGGACCCATGTTTACTTAAGTTCCCCCTCAAAAATTGAATTTTTTCAGTAACACTAGCATAACCATTAAACAATAATCATAAGATAAGGCAAAATAAGTCAAATCCAATTTATGCCCCCCTTAGATTGAAATAAAAGTAAAGAGTGATGTTAAACTTAGTCCGTTTTTTCAGTCCCGCCTGCCTATAGCCCTATACACTATGATAGTATGATATATATTTTCCTATCATAATGAATGAGCTCTATCGTAGTATATGAAAAGTTAAAAAATTTAATTTCTCAAAAAAAAAAAAAAACACTATTATATTTAAATATATATTTTATTTTGTATAACAAATATGTACTTATATGGGAGAGTATGTAATTTTTAAGAAAAATGGTGTGGACTACAAATAGAGCTACACGCACGGATGAGTGTCATTTTTCTAAAGAAAAATGTTACAACCAATCATATTTTCAGTCTCATTTTCAATTCATACTATATTTTTTTAAAATACTTTATCTAATAAGGTGGATATTTTTATAAAAGATTAAATATTTATTCTAATGAATTATATGAACTCATGTATAGGAAATGAAAAAAAATTCTATCAAGTATAAATCTATCAATGTCTTGTTAATTGAGTATGGGTAGTTAATTTGAGTATAAGCTGAAAAAAATGATTGTGTATAACCACGCTAAAAAAAAATACCACTACTAATGACTTAATTGTATTGATGAACATATTTACAAAAAAAAATTAAATAGAGTGATAATATGCAAGAAATTCGATATTTTAATGATAAAAAACTAATTTTATATTATCTGTGATACAATACACATGCGTATTAATAGAGTTTTTTTATGCATTGCAAATAATATTCTTGAATCCCCCTTTAGAAAAAATTAAAATTATGGGTCCGCAACTGCATGTGACAGCAATAATTGAACAAGAGGGGTGACATTAAAAACAAGGATGATGACAACAAATGCCATGTTAATAGTCTCTAATATTAATCCATACTGTGCGTACAACTATTACTTTAGCAACAAATCTATCTATAATGATTCAACTAATTGAACAACTTTGGAGAGATACAAGAAATATAATACGAGGAAGCAACATGAGCAAAGACTTGGTCGATTTGGCTCACGTGCAATGATTACCTCTTTCAGAGCTACTTCCTCTTCACGGAGAATATTTGGAAAAAGGCGGTTAGTTTGATCTTAAGTTGGGGTAAATACTGTATTAGAGCGGATGCGTTTCGTTTTTTAGATGGACGCTTTGTTTTTGAGGTTTAGGCCCATGTTTTGTCCTTGGATCCCATAGATATCTCTTCTACATACGGTTTTTTTTTCTCTTATTTGTTTTTCCTTTCTTTTGTTGTTTTTCTTTCAATTATGTGCTTTTCCTTTGGACACTTACCCTTTTTAATTGAAGTGTTTTTGCCTACCATTTTTATATAAAAAAAAACATGAGTAAAGGTTTTCTGATCATTCTGTTCTCTGTGTTCAACATATGGTGGGACAAAGATACCTAGAAGGAAACATTACACCATTTGTAGTATGTTGATAGTCTCTAATATTAAGCCATGGCACCTATCATAACTCAAGTAATTGAACAACTTTGGAGAGATGCAGGGCTAGCTCTCAGATAGTGTCACCAATGTCACACTAGTCCAATTAATCTATTGTCTTCAGGTCTTCTAATCGGTTGAAAGCATCTTCACAGCAATATATTTCATTCATTTACCAAAAATAAAGTTATTGTTTAAACCCCCACATCTGAGACTTGCAATAATAGTCTGATCTCATCTACTAATGTTTATCAAGTGACCGACGCATTCCTATATCTATTGGACCACAAGAAGAAGTTTAGAAAATGAAAGAATATATTTAACAGCCAGAAGGATCTAAAAATTAATTAAGGCCATTTAAATAAGTGAATTTGCGAATTATTGCAATAATTATCAGGGTTGTTTATCTTTTCACAAATATCACAATTGTTTGCTATCAATTCTGTCTTATTTGTAAGACCTCAAAATAAGTGATTATTATATTCGTTTTATATTTTATATTTTTAGGGCCATCTTTTAGGCATCTTTTAGGCCTAGTGAAGTATATGTACTCTAGTTAATTGAATGATATTATTTATAGAAAATGTAAAAAATTTCTAACGAGATATATACTTAGTTAGAGTGAGTGGAGAGACCTAACGCGACGTATGAAACTGTATGTGAGACAATATACAACTATACTAGTGGAATAGCTGGAATATCAAACCTCTCTTGCTTCAAGGGATTGTGCATATTGTTCAGTTAGTGGTTGAGAGGGGAATATATCAGACTTATGGATTGATCTCACTCCACCACAGCAACACTGTATTAGCTTTTTTAGAAATGATATTTGTACTGCCAATGTAAATATAATTCTTCTAATTATAAATTTCTAAATTCATATCATATTAATTGTTCCTTCCCTAGTGATGGACTATAGTAAAACTCCTCCTTTATCCTAATATATAGCTCGATCGATCCATGCGATATAACTGGGTGATCCACTAAGCGAGAGTTTTGATGACCTCAATTGAATCAATCAGCTGATCTAACCAGGTTTTTAACTGATCCAATCTGGATGGGTCAGTTCATCAAGTTGGCTCGTGATTTCTAAATAGAGGTACTATCACCCAGAAACTTTTTCTATAAATATGTAAAATTTGTTTTGAAATATATCATCCACTTATAGATACAGTACATACTTATTAGATGAAATACATAACTTGAGAAAATTAAAACATGCAAAAAAATCAAAACATATAAAAACTATGGGTGAAACTGCATTTGACACTGTCCATAATATTACCCTTTAAAAATGAATGCCACATCAACATTTTCTGTTCTTTTATTTTTTTGGCTTGGTAAATTTGAGTATTTCATTCCTTTACCAAAAAGAATATACATGTACAATACAACATTAACATTGCTGGACAAGTACATGGGCTTCATGATCATTTGGACACCCTTGTCATTATTTGCGTTTCAATTTTTTCTAATTGTTCAGTTAGTGGTTGAGAGGGATATATCAAACTTATGGATTGATTTAACTCCACCACTGTATTAGCTTGGTTGAATAAAGTACCCTAGCTATATACCATGGTTTGCTTTTAGACTGAAACAAATGGTTGTGATGGCCTTTTTTCAAAATATGAATCCCACTGATGTTTTGGCCTCTTTCAGATCAGCGCCAGGTGAAAACATTATAGCCTATACAAGGAACAAAAACAGGTAACCTCTTGTTTTATGGTCTGTTTTCTTTTCTTTTCTTTTTTTAAGGCTCCCATATTCCTTGACCCCCTATTTAGGGTGAGACTAGGGCCGACTAGAGATTCGAAAATTTAGGTTGAGGTGAATTTTTAAAATGGGTTCCTATCACAAAAAAAATAAAATAAAAAATTTAAAAATTTTATTTATAATTTTAAAAAAACTTGAAATCTAATTATTTATCCTCACAAAAAATGAAAAAAATACTTGAAAATAAAAAATAAAAATAGAAAACAAAACAATTGATGACAAGACAAAGATACCCTTAATGCATAAATGTTAAAAATTAACTTCCAAAAAAAATTCGGAGAGATTCAAATTAGGGATCATGAAAATATAAAATAAAAAAAAATCATTAAAAAGTGTTGTTACAAATAATTTTATTTCCCGCCCCCATTCCATTCCTATATGTGTCAATAGAAAATCAACAGAGTATATACTCACATTAACGAGTTATATGCTTTAATAGAAATTTTTCACATTTTCTATAAATGTATCCATGTAATTCATTAGAATATGAAAGTATAAACCTCATTATTTGAGATATACTATGTTTAAAAAAAATTCAAAACACATGTAAACTAAAATTAGGGCGGTAAAAAGGACGGTATATAACATTATCTATTAGCTAAGTTGTTATATATGTGTCACTTTTAGCCTGCTGGTAACCGTTGGAGCGTTCTGGCAGTTTTTCGTTTTTTTCGATTTTTCGATCGGAACCGCTAATTTTTGGACTGTTAGCTATCGTCCTGAGTTAGAGAACTCCGATTGGAAATCTAACTGCATATTTGGTGTCCTGGTGCCATTTTAGGCCTCTCACGAAAATTTCATCGAATTCCGACAACGTTTCCGAAATTTCACAGTTCCGGGGCGTATCCGGGTATTTTAAGTGACTTGTCTATATAAATGAAATCTAATATTTCATTAGGCACTATTCATCATCCCTACCAAAATGCCCTCTCTCTCCCCTCTCTCATTTTTCTCCCTTTTGAGCCCCTTAGACCCCTCAAACCCAAAAACCTAAAGCATAGGAAGTGTAGATCGGGTCCCGATCTACACCCCGGTGCTTTCAAATCCGGATTCCGGTGAGATTTGCCCCTCCGTCCCCCCTCTCTTCTTCCCTGATTTGGGCCATTTCGAAGGCCAAGAGAGATCCGGGCGTTGGAAGCCTTTTGGGAGAGATTTCAGTGCGCGGAGAGCAACTGGACTTCCCTTCCTCCCCTTGGTAAGCCTTTTTTTCCTCTCTTTTCTTGTATAAATGTATGTTAGGAGGTGGGTATGAGGTTGGGAGGCGGTCGGCGGCGGTGGGTGGCCGTCGGAGGGCTGTGGGAGGTGGTCGGAGGCCTTGGGGTGGCCGGAGGTGGGTGGTAGGGGAGCTCGGGCAGGGAGGCTTGCAGTCCCGGGCAGCAGGCAGCACAGGCAGACGCAGCAGGAGAGCAGCGGCAGGGCGCGCGCGCGCGTGCGCGCGGACGTGCGCGCGGGCGTGCGCTCGAGTTGGCGCGGGGCGTGCTAGGTGCTGGGCGTACGGGGCGCGCAGGGTAGGCTGGCAGGGCTAGTTCGGGTAGGATGCTGGGCTGTGCGCGCTGGCAGGCCGGGCTGGCAGGCTGGGCACGCAGGCGTGCAGGGCAGGCGGTACTCGGCAATCAGGCGGGCAGTGGCCGGGCGTGCAGGCGAGCGGTGCTCGGGCCACTCGGCGATGCGCGCAGGCAGGCAGCGCGGGCAGGCTGGCAGGCGCGTTGGGCGCGTGCTGCCAGGCGCGATGGGCACGTGTTGCCCGGGCGTGCGCCTGGGCGCTGGTTGAGGGTCCCGGGTGCTGGGCGCTGAGCGCTGGGAGCTGGTCGCGGATGCCGGGTGTGCTGGGCGAGGGTGCTGAGCGCTGGGCGCAGGGGCGCTGGGCGCTGGGCACCGCAGAGGTGCATGCGCGCGGGGCGCTGGGCAGAGGCACTGGCGTGCGCGTGGTGAGGAGAGCAGTGGGTGCGAGCGGGTGGTGCGCGCGGGGCGAGGCTGGTGGCGCGCGCGGAGCGGGGCTGGTGGTGCGCGCGGGGTGCGCGTGGGGCGAGGCGCTGGGCGAGCGGGGCGTGCGGTGTGCTCGCATGGTGCGCGCGGGGGGTGAGGGGTGCGCGCGGGCTGCTGCGGCGGGGCGCAGTGGGCCCGCGGCGCACCGGGTGGCTCGGCTGCGGGTCCAGGCGTGCGGGCAGGGGCCTGGCGGTGCGCCTGGGTGCTCGGGCTAAGGCGCGGCGGCGCATCCGGGGCGGGTGGCCGTGCGGGTGGTTGCCGTGGGTTCGGGAGTGAGTCGGAGTGCTCGGGCTAACGTGCGTACGGGCCGTATGTACGTTTGCCCGAGTGTTGGGTTCTGTTGGAGTATTTTGTGAGTATTTTGATGTATTTGTATATTTTACTCACCGTATAAATCCCTGTCTTGCAGATCTTGACGGGCGGTCACGCGACGACCTGGTTTCTGGTGAGTGGGACAATCCAACCCAGGAGGGAGGCGCTACACGCATTTGGGCGTATACCGACCTCTCCTGGGGCACCATGGATTTATATTAGCCTATTGTAATGTGTATTCCATGCGAGCATGATTTAAATGTAGAATGCATGCTACCCTAGACTTTGCATGTTAGAGACTTGCACCCTTAGGATATGTGTATGAGCCATGCATCATGTCCCCCTGTTCTCATGCTAGGAAGCCTTGGCCTGTGCATGTGTCCTACTAGTTTATTTATTTAATTGAATGCTAGTGTATGATAAACTGCATGCCTTAGATGATATTATAGGGAGGAGCCTTGCGAGGTCAACACTGAGACCCGGGTTAGGGTACTCCGTGTTCCTTGTTTGGTTGTCGGGGTGTCCTGTATCGGGAACTCACGCTGCCCTCCCAAGGTTTCTTGTCCCAATAATATTGTAAGAAATGTTATACCAAATTATATGATTATTAGCATACTTAGTGAATATTATAGGGGAGGGGCCTCGCGAGGACAGCGGTGAGACCCGGGCTAAGGTACTCCGTGTTCCTTGTTTAGTTGTCGGGGTGTCCTATATCGGGAACTCACGCTGCCCTCCCAAGTTTCTTTCCCCCAATGATATTCCACCCTTGCTAATTATTGTGTATGTTCCCCGCATATTGGTTATGCGCCTTGGAGGAATTCTGAGGAATTCAGGACATTAGAGTTGTAGAGATGCGTTGTCGGCGGATCCGAGTGGATCATATGCGTATGGATAGGCTGTTCTGTTCCCTTCGTTGGATCCGGTAGATGCTGCCCCAGCGTTAGAAAGGCCGTCCCTTCCAAGGGTTCCCATCAGTAGGCGCCTCCCGATATTTGTGACGGACTGTGCTAAAGTTGTGGGTGAGGGCTCCCATCAGTAGGCGCCTCCCGATATTTGTGACGGACTGTGCTGAAGTTGTGGGTGATAGCCAAGCGGCCTACGGAGTGGAGGAGAGACTATCGGTGGACCAAGGGTGACCAACAGCCTAGTCAGTCCCAAAATCCTATGTCACCCGTGGTAGGGTGAGGGTGAGGGTGTAGTGGGTTGGCGATGAGCGACCCACTGGAGTTGTGATTGGATGATTATCAGTCCCAAAATCCTATGTCACCCATTGAAGGGTGAGGGTGAGGGTGTAGTGGGTTGGCGATTGAGCGACCCACTAGTTTGAGTATTTGTTACCATTTAGTGGTTGTTAATAAGAGATTGTGGATTATTAAGATCTGGATAGTGGTCAATATTGTCTGTGATGCATGGGTTGTGCTGTTCACTGAGCGTGTGGCTCACCCCTCGCATATGTTTTTCCCCAGTTGCCACTGAGCCTGAGCTGGAGCCGGAGCAGCAGTTGGAGCTTTCCGAGGGATTCCTTCAGTAGCGAGCAGCGCCACGTTCCGCGAGTGCCAGAGACTATCAGCATCCCTTCTTGACTGTATGTATTTTATTTCCGTGCTTGGCACGCGTTTGTATATATTGAATTGTATTTGTGTATATTGGCTCTCACAGGACAGATGATTGAGTATCGAGTCTGTAGTATGTTTATTTACAGATTCAGTCTTTTGCTTCCGCATTTGGTGTATATATCATGTCAGCCTCTTTGTTGTCTGTGTGTCATTCTAGTTGTTTGTGTATGATATATTATTGACCTCCGGTATAGATTCTGATATTATATATACACTTTCCGCGTCCCGGGGACGGCCGCCCTGGGGCGTGACATAAGTACATAGTTAAAAAACGTATAAGATGTAAACGGGATTGTGAATTGGACTGAATAAAACAATTTTCAACTCCTATTCTCTCTTGATATTCACCTCATTTCAATACATTCATTTGAGCACCCCCTGCTTTCTTCTTTATAGGTCCTCCAATAGTGTCTTTTTGAGTGATGTTAATGTAATAAAAGCTTAAAAGATCAATTGATCAAATGATCAGATGTACTTGATATTTATTTTACATGTGAAAATTAAATAAATAGATAATGAATAAATATATAGAGATTTTTAATTCATCATACCAAAAAATATGAATTTCATACCTAACTTTTTAATTTCATCTCCAATTAACAATAATATGTGAATTAATTATAAAAAAACATATATCCAAGAACAAAATGAAAAACAAAATTAAGAAACACTAAGATTCAAGAAGGAGCTATGTATCTTATAATGGAGATCGATATTGTTGCAAAACCTCTAAATTTAATGTTTCTTTAATTTTGGAATGATTAAAAGAGTGAGAGAGAGGAAGAAAGATGTAGATATGAAACCCTAAAAGAATTGCATAAGTCTATGAGGCAGATAGAGCAATACTATTGAGAAACCCTAAAAGGAAAAAAAAGGTAATTGGGGTGACTATTCATCTTCTAAGATAGAATATAAAAAATTAATCATGTAGAAAGAAATATAAGATGGAATTTCATTTGGATTGTTGAGATTGCTTGCATTTTTTTTTTCATTTAGGGCCCTTATATGTGTTGCAAAAATAACCAGATCTAACAGTGGGCAAGGCTGAAGCCCACAAGTATACATATACGGCTATGGGCATTTGGGGGCCCTTTCCTAGGTGGGGGCCCTAGGGAGCTTGCCTAATGAGCCTACACCCATGGATGGGCTTGGGTGTGACATAAAGGTACACCGAGATAGATAACAATTCATGCATAATAAATAAATTTTTGTTTGATTCTTATTGAAAAATTTAAAAGTAATTTTTTATTATTTGATTCATTTACGATAAAGTGATGATAATTTGTGGATAAGAGATTGATAAAAGTTTATAACTTTTTAAATAACTATTGTATCCTATAAAAATTATTTGTTTTTGGGAATACGTGTAGAAGATGTGTGTGATATGATTGATGTAACATGCTTGTGGGATGTTTGAGAATGTTAAGTGAGATAATTTTTAAAAAAAATGATATAAAAGAGTACTTTTCATAACAAGAAAAATGACTTTTAGTGGGGATTTTTTTTACCAAGGAAACAAATTTCATTGGTAGTACATCTTTACCGACGAAATTTATTCTTTCTGCTATGGAAATTACCAAGGAAAAATTTGGTCAATAATAACATTTACAAACGAAATTTAAGGTTTTCGCAAGGAAAGATGCCCTATGAAAAGGCTTATTTGTTGTAGTTTTTATTCATTGGTACATATAAGCACAGATAAGCAATTTAGCATCCCATTAGAATAATTATCAAGTATTTTCTTAGATTATTCAGGCATAACTATCCGGATTTATTCTTCTAAAATAAACATTTTTTTTTATTCTCATCTATTTTCCCTTCTTCTTAATTCACTAGGGTAAGGACTTTTTTTGCTTGAAATTATGGGCGCTATTACACACAATTTTTTTTATTGTTTCAAATACAGTCATACATACCACTATAGCCATCCAATAACTATCCAATGAGGTATATACCTATTTAGATGATGTGTATATACCTCGTTAATTTTTTTTATAATAGCTAAAAGTGGATCTATTCAATTTGAAATTGAGCAATATATATTTTTCATTAAAAAAAATAAAATAAAACACAGGAGGATTTTATTTGGGCTGCATTTGGGATTGCACCCAACACTATCCTTGTGCCCCGTTTGGATATAGCCACAACAATGGAATAAGAGGGAATAGCTTGGAATAGGGGGTGAAATGGTGTTTTGTTACTGAGAATAAAACAGTATACTAATGCCAGAATAACATGGTCTTAGTGGATATATGAATTCCATCTTCCCATTAGAATTAACTATTCCAACCAAATTCATATATGGGTCCCATTGTCAAATCAAATGTCACGTCTTATAAATCAACTGTCAAATCAACATCATCATTTTTTCACATTTCATAAATATTTATCAACACCTTATTTACATTTATCAACCAAATAACAAAACTTCATTATTACGTTTCTCAACGAGAATAACTAAAAACACAACCAACCAAATAACAAAACTTCATTATTACGTTTCAATGTGTTAGTCATAGTAAGGAGACTTGTGATTCGCTTTGTTAGTTCACCTTCTTTAACCATTCTCCCTTTTCAAATTGTCTAATGGATACTAGCTATTAATTTGGTTTTATATGAAAATTTTACTTTTGAAGTGTTTTTCATATATCTTTTCACAGGTTGTATGAAAAATTTTAAAAATCTAATGATGCAAATTCAAAGCAAAAAAAACTTATTTGTGACAGTTTAGGTCCGCCGCAAAAGCCTAAAACATGTACCCTATATTCTTTTGCGATGGCTAATCTATATGTCGCAAAAGATGTATCTTAGACAGTTGATGTATAGAATAACCTTTTGCGACAATGTATTTGTGATGACAAAAGCACCGCGGCAAAAAGATTTTTTGCGACGGATAAAGAGTTGCTAATTTTTTGCGACAGCGTTTGATAGGATCATTTCAAAACCACCGCAAAATAGTTGTAAAAAGTATTGGCGACTGTTTCAGAGATTATTTGCGACAGTTTTAGGCCGCCTCAAATGCCTATTTTTCTTGTAGTGACAAGTGAGGGGGATTGCGAGTTTCATGGGGTGTCCCTTTGGTTTGGAGGAAGAGCAGGGAGGGGTGGTGGAGGAGATTGTGAAGGTGTGTAGCATTGATAGTTTGGGTGTTTGGAGGTGAACATGTCTGAGGCTACTGAGGTGGCTGGCTGGGATATAGAGAACTGGACGTTCTTCCAGCGAGGTGAGGTCAGGGATCGAAAGAACTATCTTTTAGTGGAGATGGCAGAGTGGGGTATACATACATTTACATATATAGTCATTGTTTGTGGAGGGGTGTGGGGGGGGGGGGGGGTGATTAAGTCCCCCTTACTTATGTTTATGTATGTATACATATATATATATACATATATATAGGTCCATGGGTGGTTGTCAAGTCAATTATAATTGAGATGGTGTCGGTGCACGACTACCCGTTCTCGTTAGACGATCTACCGACTAGGATGGAGCCATCCGTTGATTTTCCACAATAAACTTTTATTACAGTTGAGAAAGCAGCACCTAGCAATGCAGGCAATCTGAATCAATTTATCATCCCTGTAGGAAGAAGGATTGTACCTTGGAGGCATTGTATCTTGGATCAGCATTCAATTGCTTAAATAACAGCTCACTCACTTATAGTAAAATCACATGCATGCATTATGAAATGGCTACGCTGGAAACAACAAACTTTTAACATTTCAAACCCTAATATTAGCTAGCTAGCATCAACATAACACAAGCTGTTATTTCTCACTCTCTTATCACATCTGACATACAAGCTTCTTCCCATGATCCCATCAAGTAATATAACTTGATTATTAAAGTAGAAAACGAAAAGTTACATCTAACACAATCCAGAGAACTTAAAAAAAAACACACAAAACACACACACAAACAGAACAGACATGACCTAATGAAAGGAAAGAATGAACAAATTAAGCACATCAAAAAGCTCAAACCAGAGCCACATAGTTTCTCGTACGTGATGCGATCGATCTGCTCTGCCATCTCCGTCGAAAGATAATTCTTCCACTCCCCGACCTCGCCCCGCCTGAAGAATGTTTGGTTCTTCACATCCCAACCAGCCACCCCAGTAGTCCCAGACTTGTTCACCTCCAAACACCTCAAACTATCAAAGCTACACACCTTCACAATCTCCTTCACCACCCCTCCCTCCTCTTCCTCCAAACCAAAGGGACACCCCATGAAACTCGAAATCCTCCTCACCTGTGTTAGAATAAAAAAAATTGAAGGGAATGAACCAAAAAACTCTTTGCCCCCTTTCGGATAGGGGAATAGTAGAGGAATAGAGGAGAATAAGATAAAAAAGCTGTTTATTTGCAAAGAATAAGGGGGTATGGTTATGTCGAAATAGATGAGAATAAGCTGATATTGGTATTCTAGGCCCCTTATGAAATTGTGTTATTCCACCCAATCTATTTTACTAGTATAAAAGGATCCAATCTCCTGTAATCACCTCTTTTAAATTAGGGAAACCACATGAAAAATAAGGTTTTTACCTTTTATATATAAATCCTTATTCACATCCCATTCTTCATTATCAACCAAACAACAAAAACTTTATTAATCCCCAATAAGAAAAATAACTAGAAACGCAACCAAACAAAAAAATAACTTATTCTTTACTTATATTAGAATAGTTATCTTTCCTAGAATAGTTTATGTCAATATCTAAATGGATATTTAATGCATGACCTCAAATATATAGTAGAAAGAGAGAAAGCAAAAGACTAATCTATCCCTCCGCAAGATTGACTAAAATATCCCTCTGAGATAACAACCTACTTTTCAATGTTCTCCTTTCAAAAACAACACCCTCTCGGGCCAACTCCTCGTACTTCAAAAACAACACCCTCTCCGGCCTTCTCAAGCTCTCCCTCCAGTACCCCAACGCATGCTCCCATATAGGCCCGCACGGGGAGACGCCGGAGCAAAAAAGCTCGAACACATCCTCCAATGCCACCGGGTGGTGCTCGTCTCCGGCCCCCAAACCATTGAAGAAGTGCCAAACAGAAACGAAACTATCTTTAGGGTCACGACAAAGATAGATGAGCTTGCAATCGGACTGGGGAAAGGACGAGAAGGGGATATGGGTGGCGAGGAGGCGGGGATGGGGGAGGCGGTCGATGTCGTATTCGGCGATTCGGTGGCTTGAGAAGACTTGCATCTCCAAGAATGGAATACAGGCTTGAGGGTTGGTTTTGGTGAATGTTGACTTGACGAAGTTAGGATCCTTGTTGGCTCGGTTGGCGATAGCAAAGGCTAAGGCCTTGAGCCATGTCGTGCCCGATTTGGGGAATGTCGCCAACACGATGTCTGTCGGGCGGGGGACGAACTGGTCTTGGACCGCGATGATGCCTTCAACGGCCATGTTGAGGTACCATGAGCCTTGGTATTGGTAGAGGGTCTTCCCTTTCCCCCACCCTTGGTTCTTTGGGAGGGTGGGTATGATCTCTGTTAAATGTATATATATGTTAGGGTTATAGGTAGATTAGTCTTTTCATTGTTTTTCTTTTTGTACTATAAATATTGGATACAAACCCTAATAAGATTCTTGATTCATTCTTTTCATATTCTAACATGGTATTAGAACTTGAATCCAATTTTTTTTCTTTAATTTTCTGTTGGCGTTACTCTCCGTTCGCGAGATTGTCGACGCCCACTCGCCCTGTTCGTGTCACCCCGCGCAGATTAGCCGCCCCCGCGCCGCTTCGTCGCTGCCCTACGCAGATCTGTCGCATCTGCATTGCTGTGCCGTCATCGCGCCGTTGCTGCTCCGCTGTCGTGCCGCCGCTGCGCCGCCCCCCACGCCACCTCGCGCAGCCCCGTAGCTGCCCTCGCTCAGATCTGCCGCTGCTGCGCCGCCCTGCCGCGCCGCCTCATGCAGCCCCACCGTTGTCCTTGTGCAGATCTGTGGCATCTATGCCGCTGCCACGCCGCCCCGCCGTGAAGCCTCGCACTGCTCTGCCACCCTGCCCTGCCCGCGCCCGTCTACGTCCTGCCCGCTCCCTGTCAGCGCCCTGCCCCCGCTTCGTTGGCGCACTGCCCGAGCGTGCCTACGCGTAGTCTCCGTGTTGCGAGATCAGCGCAGATCCGCGCTAATCAGCCCGGATTTCCTGGGATCCTGTCCCAGATTCTGTCACGGGCAGCATTCGGATCTCCCAGGAATTTGTCCCGAGTCCAGACGCGTCAACGCGTCCCGGATCCAGTGCTTCGCGCCCGCGCGTGCTCGGCCCAGCACCCGCTTGCACCCGACCCAGCTGCCCGACCCAACCCAACTCTAGCGCACGACCCGATTCCAACACCAGGTGCCCAATCCGGATCCACTGCCCGACCCAGATCCGTGACCCGTTTACCGCCCCGTCATCACCTTTTTTGATATTTTCTTTATCCGGTTGCTACGGGTTCATTCAGACTCCAAATAGTCATATTGGTACTCATTTTGTTCCATTTTTCGTTCTGCATGCATCTGTGACTATATTTTCATCATCCGAGGCATATATTGTTTCTATTATTCTCTTTTTTGCCTATTATGGCTACGGATAACACTCAGATCATCGATGTCAAGTTTGATGGTAACAATTATGATGTCTGGTCTATTAGTCTTGAGCTTCACCTTGATTATCGTTGCCTAATGGGTCATGTTACTGGCACTAATCTAGCTCCTGTACTTGAACCATCTCCACCGGGTTCCAATGAGACCACCATCAAGGCCAGAGCTGAGGCGTATACTAAGGCTTTGTTGACATGGAAGGAGGCCGATTCTCGGGTGAAAGCTTATATTGCGTCTTGGTTATTTCAAATATCCAAACATTTGAAGCCGTTCATTACAGCCAAGGAATATTGGGACTTTCTGAAGAATTTCTATACGCAGACCGATGGTGCTCAGGAATTCTATCTACATCAGGCCATTTCTACTTCTTATCAAGGGGAGCTTTCTATTCGTGATTTTTATTCTCTTTTGTCTAATTACTGGGATCAACTCGCACCTATAGATCCTCAGATGGAGGGTATTTTTCTGACATGCTGTCGTGAGTACCGTAATCATCAACGATTATACCAATTCTTGATGCGTCTTCGTCCTAAGTTCGAGGCTATTTGTGCACAGATTTTTTATTGTTCTCCCAAACCGTCTCTCGATACGGTTATTTTTTACTTGTGTGCTGAGGAGATGCATCTTCACACTATTGTCACTCCGCCTATCATTGATCACAGTTCTGTCAATGTTGCACATCGTCAAGACAATCGCTACACTCGGGTCACTTGCTATTATTGCCATAAATTTGGACACATGCAATCTGAATGTCATAAGCGTGCTCGTGATGGTGCTCCTCTTGTTTATGTACCTCGCACTTCAGCTCCTGGAGCACTTCCTCCAGCACCTCGTCCACTAGATACTGCAGCATCACATGCACCAGCGCCTTGGGCGCAGCACCTAGGCACCATCTACAGTTCCTCCACTTCGTTCTCAGCCTCGACCTGCAGGTGCTGTTGCATCTGATTTTCCTACTGATCACCGGCATATTCTTCCTCTCAGATCACTGAGAGTATTGTATAGCTCCATCTTCAACAACAACAGCTCCAAGATATGCTTCGCTCAGTGACTAATAGTGATTCATCTGCTCCCTTTTCTGCTTCTACTACGGTGACAGGTAACCTTACCTCCTCATGGATTCTTGACTCTGGGGCTTCCCATCATATGACTTCTCAGGCATCTTTTATTAGTCGTCCTACTCGCGTGTTTTCCACTCCTGTTATTCATACGGCAGATGGGACTCCTCTGTTTGTGTCGAGTTCTGGTTCTCTTGCTGATCCTTCTCATCGATTTCAACTTCCTAATGTTTTTCATGTTCCTAGTCTATCACTAAATTTGCTTTCTGTTGGTCAAATTACGGATTATGATTGTCTCATTACTTTTGATTCTTCTACTTGTTCTATACAGGATCGTCGTACAGGGAAGCAGATTGGGACAGGCTCTAGACACGGTGGGCTCTACTACATGGATCATCTTCATATTCCTTCATCTTCTGCAGCTTCTGCTCGCTTGATTTCTTCTTCTCCTTCCTCCTTTGATGTATGGCACCGCCGTCTTGGCCATCTCTCTCCTCCAAGACTTCGTTATCTAATAAGTACCGGTCTTTTAGTTTCCTTTTCAAAAACTGAGCTTCAAACATGTGTGGCTGCAAGTTGGCAAAACACTTGGCTCTTTCATTTCCTACTAGTAAACACATTTCTGCTTCTCTTTTATTATAGTCCTCCTAATTATTCTCGTCTTCGTGTTTTTGGATGCACGTGTTTTGTCCTACTTCCTCCTCTTGAGCGTACCAAGTTGTCTCCTCGTTTCACTCTGTGTCTCTTTCTTGGGTACAGTAATGAGATCAAAGGATATCGATGCTATGATCCTGTTGCTCGTCGTCTTCGGACATCTTGTCATGTCACATTCTTTGAGAATCATCCATACTACGCTCTTCGCTCGCCTCCTGTTCCTCTTCCCCCATCCACGGTTGAGGAAGTCACATTTTTGGACTTTTCTATTCCTGATTTCTCATCTTCATCTTCTGCTCCTCAGTCATCTATTCCGTCTGTACCTGACCACTCTTCCTCGTCAGTCCCATCTTCACCCTTGCCGTCTTCGTCAACTTCTTTTCTGGATGATTCACGTGGGACGGTCTTGTCTACTCCTACACCTATTCCTGATGCTGCTTTGCCAGAAGACGATTCTGCTTCCGCACCAGTTGCTCCTCGTCGCAATCCACCTCGCGCTCGTCGACCTCCTCAACGACTTAGCTTGGTTGCCTCTGATTCTTTTTCTCCTAGTTTTCAGTGTTTTCTTTCAGCTGTTTCCACTCATTGGGAGCCCCAATCATATCGTGAGGCTGTCGGCATTCCAGAATGGGAAGGTGCTATGGCAGAGGAGCTTAGTGCATTACAACGCACTCATACGTGAAAAATTGTACCACTTCCTCCAGGGAAGACTCCTATCAGCTGTAAGTGGGTTTATAAGATCAAGACCAACTCTGATGGTTTGATTGAGCGTCACAAGGCTCGGTTGGTTGCCCGTGGTTTCACTCAGCAGCATGGTATTGATTATGATGAGACATTTGCTCCTGTAGCGAAGATGATGACTGTTCGTACTTTGATTTCTGTTGCTTCTGTTCGTCAATGGCCCATTTATCAGCTTGATGTCAAGAACGCTTTTCTTCATGGTGATTTATCAGAGGAGGTTTACATGACTCCTCCGGGTCTTCCTCATTCATCTGGTCATGTATGCCATCTTCACCGCGCTCTCTATGGTCTCAAGCAGGCTCCTCGTGCTTGGTTCGCTCGATTCACTGATGCTATCTGTGCTGCTAGGTTTGTTCCAAGTTCCTCTGATCCAGCTTTATTTGTTCACACCTCTGGTCCTCATCGTACTATCCTGCTGCTTTATGTTGATGACATGATCATCACCGACGATGATTCGTCTCATATACAGTCGGTCAAGCAACATCTTCAGCGTCAATTTGAGATGAAAGATCTTGGCAAACTTTGCTATTTTCTAGGCTTGGAAGTTGCTTCTGCGTCGCGTGGTTATCTTCTCTCCCAACGCAAGTATACTGCTGACTTGATCGACCGTGCCTGTCTGACTGATGATCGCATTTCTCCCACTCCTATTGAGCTTCATGCTAAGCTCTGGCCTGACGATGGAGAACCACTTTCTGATGTTACTCGTTATAGACAGCTTGTTGGAAGCCTCGTCTATCTCACTGTCACTCGTCCTGACATTGCCTATGCTGTGCATATTGTCAGTCAGTTTGTCGCTGCCCCTCGTACTGTTCATTATGCAGCAGTTCTTCGGATTATACGCTATCTACGTGGCACTATATCTCGTGCTCTGCTGTTACCGTCTTCTTCTACTCTTGAACTTCGCGCTTATACTGATGCTGATTGGGCAGGAGATGTCACAGATCGAAAATCCACAACTGGTATATGTGTCTTTCTTGGGACTCTCTTATATCTTGGAAGGCCAAGAAACAAGACATTGTTTCTCGTTCGAGTGCTGAGGCCGAATATCGTGCTATGGCATCTGCTACTGCTGAGGTTGTTTAGCTTCAGCGCCTCCTCTCTGACATGGGCGTCATTCTATCTGCGTCTACTCCTCTATATTGTAATAACAAGAGCGTCATTCAGATTGCTAGCAATCCAGTATTTCATGAACGTACAAAGCACATCGAGATCGATTGTCACTTCGTCCGTCATCATTTTATTGCGGGCACTATATCACTCCCATATATTTTCTCTTCTCTTCAGTTATCAGACTTTTTCACAAAGTCTCATACACTTCAGCGGCATGGTTTCTTGTTGAGCAAACTCTCGGTGTATGATCCACCATGAGTTTGAGGGGGGGTGTTAAATGTATATATATGTTAGGGTTAAGGGTAGATTAGTTTTTTCCTTGTTTTCCTTTTTGTACTATAAATATTGGATACAAACCCTAATAAGATTCTTGATTCATTCTTTTCATATTCTAACAATCTCCATGTATCTTTTTTTTGTGATCATATGTGTTTGCTGGTTTTGGTGTTGGTTTGGTTTTGTGGTTGGGGAGGGGTCTGATGGGGTGTGGGGGTGTGCCATGAAGAATGGTTTTCAGTAGAGAATTGAATGTGTGAATACAGATGTTTGTCTTTGGGGTGAGACTGATATATAATACCAAAGACTATTTGCACTATTTTTGTACATTGTATAGTCTAACTCGCATCAATGTAAACATAATATATAATAATACACACTGCAGTACTGTACAGTACGGTAGGTGAAAATCATGATTGAACTAATTTAATTATCACAAAAACAGAGTCCAGCTAAACGTATTTTCTAACTCTACGTTAATCTTACATTATAAAAAATCAAAGAAATGAAAATCGATCCATGCAGGAGTTGTTCTTTAGCTAGAGTCACATGTCTACTCTCTTATATATGTTTATTAAAGATTTGTGACAAGGCCAAGTTGTCGAATTATTGAGTCTCATTAATTGCACAAATCATATATGTCAGTTTGATAGATATGGTTTATAAAGAGAATTTTTTTTTTTTTTTAATAATAGGATATTTCAAATGTTATTTACATGGGCGTTTCGATTAGAATATAATAAGAATAAACTTCAAACTAGTGCAATCAGTATAAAAACTATTATTTCCCTCACAATCATTAAATTAGATTGGGTGGATCATCATTGGAGATTTTATCGATATCTTTAATATCTAATTCTCTCTCATTTAGACAATGTTTCTTTTTTTTTTATCTTCACCTCTTGTATGCTTTGCACAGCAATAAAATCGAGGCAAGTTTCCTACCATTTCTATTAAACAAAAAAAAAAAATGCTTTCCTTGTTGAGTTGTTGTTTGTAAAATCACAATCAATTCATTAAAAACACATTTCCTCTTCTTATAATTCAATTTAATTATTCTCATTATTTTTTTTATTGGTATCGGAATCGTTTTGTGGGGGGTGATGAGATGAGTCGTAGGAAAACCACCTGTATATATTAATTATTTATATAATTGTCTTTTCGTACACGCATATGTTTCAAGTGTATATTTTTTTTTTCATTGTGAGTCTAAAATAACAATCAATCCATTAAAAAAGCACATGTTTTTAGGCGGTGGGAGGCCAGGTGATTAAGCTTTTTAATCTTTTTTCCTTATTCTCCCATTATTTATGGGAAAAAGATACACTCAACTACATTTATCAATAAAAACTCAGATCTCATATGTTTTTTTTTTTAAATAGTAAACATCATCTAATGAGATATATGCTTTGATAAAAAATGCATATCGCTCCATTTCAAATTGAATGAACCCATTTTTAGCAAGTGTAAGAAAAAATTCAATTACGTATATACATCATCTAACGAGGTATATACTTAATTAAATCTGTAAGGAGGTATATAAGGTCTGTGTTTTGGACTGAGAATAAAACTGAGTGTAGCAGCACTCTTATTCATGTGGTTGTAATATTTTATTGGGCGATACAAAAAATTATTGGTTCTTTAGCTAGAATCATGAATTTGCTTTTATATAATATATACATCGAGTTCGAATGACCATGATTACAAGTGATGTAGATTGAAAAATAATATGTTCAGTCCTATTTGCATAGCTATCTGCAGTTTGTATCGATTTTTATTAAAAAGTATACATTTACTTGTTGAAGTAAGTACTGTTATAAAAAATAAACTATAAACCGAGAACACTAGTGTATTCTTTTTTCTATGAAAATAATAAAAAATTTTAATTTTCAAACAGTGTGATAATATAATATATACTGTGTATAAATTGAAAAAAGAAAAAATCTTTTTAAAAACCATCAATCACAACACACAGTGTGATAGAAATAAAAGATAGGGGTCTACCAAAAAGATTACCCTAATCTAAAATTGGATGAGATATGAGAGAGTAGCCGAATGGGGGTATTAATGAGGGCGCAGATGGCGGTGTCGCTCACGCGGTCCGGACAGAGAAGAGATGAAGGTGGTGTCACTCGCGCGGTCTGGGCAGAGAAGAGATGAAGGCGGTGTCGCTCACGTGGCGCAGGCGGAGAAGAGATGAAGGCAAAGAGTGGAGAAGAGACGGAAAGAGTGGCCGAGTGGGGCGGCTCGCAGAGTAAACAAAGACGGCTCGCAGTCGCTGAGAGTAAAAAAGAAAAAGTTGGGGCATCACATTCACTTCATGGGCTTGGTTGGTTTTAAACTTGTGGGCTCGGCTTTTTTTTTTTTCTTTTTTTTGTGGAGGACTTGTGGTTGTGGGCATAGTTGGTTATGGGTTATGATTTATGGGGTTGTTATGGACTTGCGGATACAAAAAAAATTGTTAAGTAAGAAATAAAATTGTGGGTCAATTAATACTAATAGTCATGTAATATATGAGCATATATTAATAAAACAATCGGGTCTCGGGTCCAAAAGAATCGGGGCCGGGTGGATCCAGAACCGACCCGTTTGTATGTTCGGATCCACTGGGTCCGATCCAAGTCGGGTCAGGTATATTATACGTATAATTGGGTTCGGGTCGGGTCGGCTCCAGGTCTGAACCTGACCCTTTGATAGGCCTACTTTTCTCCTCATCTCCAATTTGAATTATGCTTATTTTGATCACCTCTGAAATGGATAAATATGAGGGATGTTACACACAATATAATCTCTTTTACAACCTCTATTACAGTCTTATATACTTCGTTAATTAGTGTCATATATTCACTTTAATGGGATATATGCTTTGATACAAATTTCTTACATTTTCAGTCAATGCATCTATGCAATTCATTAGACTACATGCTTCATTTTTTTATAAAAATATGTACCTATAAGTACACGATTTAAAACAAAATTAAAACATATCTAAAACTGATTCGTATAATTCCCTATATAAGATGATCAAAACCATCAACAGTAAACCAATTCCCCCTACTGCTCTATTTGCATCTCCAATACAAAATAGCATCCCCACAAAGTCCCTCAATGACCTCCAAAGACCAACAGCTGATCAAGAGTCCTACAACAGATACAAATACCTAATCTCCACCCTCCAAACCCAATGTTGGGGCCACGCCGGCAGCGATCTCCTTCAAAACCATGGTTTCTGGTCCCCTCCATCCCATTGGAGGGGCTAATGGCTGCCCGTGATCGCTTCATCGCCCAACCCACCGACGTAATCCTCGTATCACCTTTCCCAAATCCGGCACGACTTGGCTGAAAGCCCTCACCTTCGCCACTGTCAACCGCAACCACCCCCTGTCAATGTTGGTATATATCGCTCTTATATCATTTATTGTTGTTTCTAATAAATAAATAAAGACACTAAGAGACACACACTTTTGTGGAATTATTTCTCCTCTTTTTGTTGATTTATTATTATCCATATCAAACTGATATCAAATCAAATATCTTTTCATTATGGATAATGTTAGATATAATCTCAAATGTTGTTTCACGAACAATCTGCACATTTTTTATTTTTAAAAAATAATAAACCTTGATAAAAAAATATATCATTTTATTTCGAATTGAATGAACTTATTTTTAATAAGTGTAAAAAAATTAATTAACAAGATATATACCTCATTTTGCTGGATGACTAAGAAAAAATATGAGACTATATATGGGCTATAAAAAAAAAAATTGAGCCTGAAAGCGTCCTCTTATTATTTCAATGTTTTTCCTTGATAGAAAGTGTGATTCTCCTCTTTTTTGATTTGCAACTTCCAACAGTCGAAGCAAAACCCCCATGAGTGCGTCCCATTCATGTCCTACCTCTACAGTGATGGCCGCCTCTCGAAACCTCAACTCCCTCCCCGCGCAGAGGCTCTTCGCGGTCCACGTCCCCTTCTCTCTGTTGCCTGAGTCTGTGTTGGACTCCGGCTGCCGGATCGTGTACCTGTGCCGCGATCCGAAGGACAACTTTGTCTCTCTCTGGCATCACATTTTCGCGCTGGAGAGCACGCAGGGGCTTGCGTACCACTCGTTCGATGAGGTTTTCGAGCTCTTCTGCTCGGGCGTCTCCATGGGGTGGCCGATATGGGAGCATGCGTTGGGTTACTGGAGAGAGAGCTTGCAAAGGCCGGAGAGGGTGATGTTCATGAAGTATAAAGAAATGAAGGGGGACACAGGAGGGAGTTTGAAGAGGTTGGCTGAGTTCATTGGGTGTGAAATGGAGAACAAGGAGTTCTTCAAGAAAGGTGAGGTCGGGGATTAGAAGAGTCATCTCACGGTGGAGATGGCGGTGCGGCTTGATCAGATCACCGAAGAGAAGTTGAGGGATCTGGGTTGGACTTTTAGAAAGTCCCATTTGGAAACGGATCTTGGCATTAGCTTTAATAAGAAAGCTTGGTTTAAATTCGAGTTTGGAGGAATCTGCATCTCCAGCGATTATGGGAAAACTATCTTTAGAATATGTTTTTGCAAAAATAATGTCTATAAGCAACTTTTAGTGAAGCTGCAACTTTTTTCGATTTGAGAAACTTAGCTTCCTTCAAATCTAAAAACATGCCAAACTATTTCAATGTTTGATCTTCATATCATGTCATCTATCACACTTTGGGACGTTTTTGGTAGGAATTGTAGTCTCCAGTGAAACATTAACGTGCTAAAGTTAGAGTTTGACAGATCGAATCACTCAAACTCATTAATTAAGATTTAAAGAGATTACCTTTTTTCCAGAAATGATACGTACACTGTCCATGTGAATATAATTCTTCTGATCATGGATTTCTAAACTTATATCACATTAATCCGAATGGGTCGATCCACCTGAGTTTTTAAATAAAGATGTTATTAATTACCCAAATTTTCATGCACGGATAAAGAACTTTGCTATGCAAGCCCCATCAAATATACCTCCCCTCCACATATCCCATGAGTTGTTAAAATGTCATTGGCTATCTTGTTGATTTTTATAAAAGGACAAAAAACTAAATACTATGGTACCTCTCATTAATACACTTTCTTGGTCGTGATTTCCCTCTTTTTCAGTTTTTCTCATTCGTCTTCCCGTCCCTCTCAGCGAGCCAAACAATTTCAAAAAAACTTAGGGTAAATGTGAATCGAAATCACACCAACAAATAATCCCCCTTTTGTCTAAACCGACGAAGAAAACCTAAAATTCCTTTGCAGAATCGATTTAAAAAAAAATTTCTTCTTTCATTAGTTTCAACACCAGCCAAAAAATGGGTATGCAATATTTGAAAAAACTGCTTTGTTATTTTTCAAGATCTTATGATTACATGAATATGATGTTTTTGTTTTTTTTTGTCTAGGTTCCTTTTTTTTTCTTTTCGAATGGATACAAAAGTAAATAACCTTTTTTTTTTTACAGATAACTGAAATGTATATCCATTTTTGTTCTTGTTTGCAATAAATTGTAACTGACAATCAGATGAATATAACTAGATTTAAGTAATATGTATTTTCAGTTTGTTTAATGTTACTGTTATGCGCAATGTAACTATATTTAAATGCGACTAACTGTAAGTAGATACTGGTGTATATAAGTGTTTAGTAAATGTAACTAACTATTAGAGGAATCTAAACAAATTTAACGAATATGTGTATTCGGTTTTGTTTAATGACAATCTTTTGCTGAATGAAACTTTCTTTAGGATGCAATCAACTTTTTTAAGTTTTGTATGTATGCATGTCATGATTTATGTATATTTTTTTATCATTATATTATTTTTGTTGTTACTGATATGCACAATGTACCTAACATCTCTTCATAGTAATTATATGTTAATGTAAATTTCTTTGAATTCATTTTTTTAATTAATATATATTTTCAGTTTGTTTCATGTTACTACTATGCAGAAGATAACTATGAAATGTAACTAACTGAAAATAACTACACAGTAAATATAACAAACTATTTGACGAACGTGCAGGTAGATTTTTTCGGTGAATCTTTGCAATGCCAAAACCTTGACTACGAGCAAAATTGTTATAAAACTATCGCACATCTTCTTCTGTATCGAATGTCATTCAAACACTTAGCGCAATTGCTTCTGCACATTGCTGCTTAACTTCAATAATGAAATCTTTCTGTGGGCTGCCTTCCACAGAAAATGTAAGTCAACAGTATTTCCTACATTCAAATGCAAAAAGTATCAATAAAACTAATGTACTCTTGTAATCACTAAAAATCAGATAAATATAAAAAACTAAAAATGGAATAATATGACTCATAGTTCCACTAAGATCATATTAATAGTCGTTCATAACTTGAAATGAAACATTGTTTCACAATTATATTTCTCTAAAGTTAGTTACATTTTTTCGCAGAAACATTTCGTAAGTTAGTTGCCCCCATATATATATAGTCAAATCTCATAAAACTGCATAGAAGTCTAGAGAGGGTATAAATATGTAACTGACATTCAAATGTTAAACAACTGATATGCCATGTTCAAAACCACGTTTCACATAAAAATTAAACAACCATACTTAACATTAAAATTTGAAAAAAATTGAAAAAATTAAAAAAATATACAATAAATAGACATCACACTTGAATCGGCAGACATTTTAAATGGTAGCCGAAAGAATTCAATTGTTTTTTCTCGATCAGATAAAAAACTAAAAATACCCGACCCATATGGTGTGGCACAGCTGTGGATGTCACACAATCCCCATTATTTGGTGCATATGGACTGCAAAAATCTAAAGGGCACGTATATTCCCACTAGCCAATTCACTGAGCTCACCAACCTATAAAATAAAATAAAAAACCCTTATAAAGATTTAGTTTGAAAATCATTAATCCCAATAACCAGTTCGACTGTCACCTTGCCAATCTTTCTTTAGAACAAGAGAAAGTCACTCCGCTGATTTTATTTAACAGCATTCTAAAGTTGTCCTATCAACCATTGTTTAAAACATTCGGGCATGTCAATCACTATTTAAGATAGGCCTGTCGAAGGGACAAGTGTAAACCCGGACTCACCCCAGACCTGATCCGATAAAAGGCATAATATTCCCTATCCAAAGGATCCGATAACCTAGATTGACCCTGTCTGAAGGATCCGATCATCAAATTGGGTCAGGTCTAGATCCACCCCGACCCACGCCAATACACCTGAATGTCCCTTCAAAAAATTTCTTTCTCTGTTCTACCCAACCCATGCAAACATTATGGATAATGTTACATACAGGCCCTTATCCAGCTACAATTCCATTCTACATATTTTTTATTTTTGTAAAATAGTACACTTCATTCTAATGAGATACATGATTTTATAAAAAATGACGCATGGATGCATGTATAGAAAATGTAAAAAATTTCTATCGAAGCACATATCTTGATAATATGAGTAAACACTTGGGTTATTTTCTATCGACGCATGTGGAACTGAAATTGAAACTGGAAAAAAAAACTATATGCAACAACACTCATACATTATATACCACATTTGTCCCAGCTCATTCATTGCATCAACTAATTAGTGTATCAGTCCCAAAAGTCCAAAAGAACTCTCCTTATACATCCACGGCCCACTGGTGTGTGCAGTCCAAAAGCGCAAAAATACTCTCTCCCTTTTGTTTTGGATATTGTTTCGTCCAGCCCCATTTTCAGCCATTTCATTTGCATCTCTCTCCTCCCCGATCCCCCCCCCCCCAATATATGTAGCCAAATCTCAAAAAACTGCATGGAAGTCCATAAACGGTATACATATGTAACTGACATTCAAATGTTAAACAACTGATATGCCATGTTCAAAACCACGTTTTACATAAAAATTAAACAACCATAATTAACATTAAAAATTGAAAAAAATTGAAATAATTAAAAAAACATACAATAAACAGACATCACACTTGGATCGACAGACATTTTAAATGGTAGCCAAAAGAATTCAATTGCTATTTTTCGATTAGATAAAAAGCTTAAAATACCCGATCCATATGGTCTGGCACAGCTGTGGATGTGACACAATCCCCATTATTTGGCGCATATGGACTGCAATAATCTAAAAGGCACGTATATTCCCACTAGCCAATTCACTGAGCTCACCAAACTATAAAATAAAATAAAAAACCCTTATAAAGATTTAGTTTGAAAATCATTATTCCCAATAACCAGTTCGACAGCCGCGTTGTCAATCTTTCTTTAGAACAACAGAAAGTCATTCCGTTGACTTTTGTTAACAACATTCGAAAGTTGTCCTATCAACCATTGTTTAAAACATTCAGGCATGTCAATCACTATTTAAGATAGGACTGTCAACAGGACAGGTCAAAGCCCGGATTCACCCCAGACCTGATCCGATAAAAGGCATAAACTTCCCGATCCAAAAGTTCTGATACCCTATATGGACCCAGTCTGAAGTACCGGGTCATCAAATTGGGTCAAGTCCAGATCCACCCCGACCCACTCCAATATAACTGAAGGTCCCTTCAAAAAAATTTCTTTCTCTGTTCTACCCAACCCATGCAAACATTATGGATAATGTTACAGTCTACATGTGTTTGATTTATTTAAAATAGTACACTTCATTCTATTGAGATACATGTTTTTATAAAAAATGACGCATAGATGCATTTATAGAAAATGTAAAAAATTTCTATTGAAGCATATATCTCGATAATGTGAATATACACTTGGGTGATTTTCTATTGACGCATATAGAACTGAAATTGAAACTGGAAAAAAAAAACTATATGCAACAACACTCATACATTATATACCACATTTTTCCCAGCTCATTCATTACATCAACTAATTAGTGTACCAGTCCCAAGACTCCAAAAGAACTCTCTTTATACATCCACGGCCCACTGGTGTGTGCAGTCCAAAAGCCCTAAAATACTCTCTCCCTTTTGTTTTTGGATAGTGTTCCGTCCAGCCCCATTTTCAACCATTTCATTTGCATCTCCCCCCCCCCCCCCCCCCCATATATATAGCCAAATCTCAAAAAACGACGTAGAAGTTCAGAAAGGGTATAAATATGTAACTGACATTCAAATATTAAACAAATGATATGCCATGTTCAAAACCACGTTTCACATAAAAATTAAACAACCATAATTAACATTAAAAATTGAAAAAAATTGAAATAATTAAAAAAACATACAATAAACAGACATCACACTTGAATCGACAGACATTTTAAATGGTAGCCGAAAGAATTCAATTGTTTTTTCTCGATCAGATAAAAAACTAAAAATACCCGACCCATATGGTGTGGCACAGCTGTGGATGTCACACAATCCCCATTATTTGGTGCATATGGACTGCAAAAATCTAAAGGGCACGTATATTCCCACTAGCCAATTCACTGAGCTCACCAACCTATAAAATAAAAATAAAAACCCATATATAGGTTTAATTCAAAAATCTTTAATCCCAATAACCAGTTTGACTGTCACCTTGCCAATCTTTCTTTAGAACAAGAGAAAGTCACTCCGCTGATTTTATTTAACAGCATTCTAAAGTTGTCCTATCAACCATTGTTTAAAACATTCGGGCATGTCAATCACTATTTAAGATGGGACTGTCAACAGGACAGGTCTAAACCCGCACTCACCCCAGACTTGATCCGATAAAAGGCATAAAATTCCCGATCCAAAGGATCCGATACCCTAGATTGACCCTGTCTGAAGGATCCGATCATCAAATTGGGTCAGGTCTAGATCCACCCCGACCCACGCCAATACACCTGAATGTCCCTTCAAAAAATTTCTTTCTCTGTTCTACCCAACCCATGCAAACATTATGGATAATGTTACATACAGGCCCTTATCCAGCTACAATTCCATTCTACATGTGTTTGATTTTTTTAAAATAGTACACTTCATTCTAATGAGATACATGATTTTATAAAAAATGACGCATGGATGCATGTATAGAAAATGTAAAAAATTTCTATCGAGGCATATATCTCGATAATTTGAGTATACACTTGGGTGATTTTCTATCCACGCATATAGAACTGAAATTGAAACTAGAAAAAAAAACTGTATGCAACAACACTCATACATTATATTCCACATTTGTCCCAGCTCATTCATTGCATCAACTAATTAGTGTATCAGTCCCAAAAGTCCAAAAGAACTCTCCTTATACATCCACGGCCCACTGGTGTGTGCAGTCCAAAAGCCCAAAAATACTCTCTCCCTTTTGTTTTTGGGTAGTGTTCCGTCGAGCCGCATTTTCAGCCATTTTACTTGCATCTCTCTCTCTCCCCCCCCCCCCCCCCCCATATATATAACCAAATCTCAAAAAACGACGTAGAAGTTCAGAAAGGGTATAAATATGTAACTGACATTCAAATATTAAACAAATGATATGCCATGTTCAAAACCACGTTTCACATTAAAATTAAACAACCATAATTAACATTAAAATTTGAAAAAATTTAAAAAATATACAATAAATAGACATCACACTTGAATCGGCAGACATTTTAAATAGTAGCCAAAAGAATTTAATTGTTATTTTTTTATCAGATAAAAAGCTTAAATTCCTGATCCATATGGTTTGGCGCAGCTGTGGATGTCACGTAGTCCCCATTATTTGGTGCATATGGACTGCAATAATCTAAATGGCACGTATATTCCCACTAGCCAATTCACTGGGCTTACCAACCTATAAAATAAAATAAAAAAAACCCATATATAGATTTAGTTTAAAAATCATTATTCCCAATAACCAGTTCGACAGTCGGCCTTCCAATCTTTCTTTAGAACAACAGAAAGTCACTCCGTTAACTTTTGTTAACAACATTCGGAAGTTGTCCTATCAACCATTGTTTAAAACATTCGGGCATGTCAATCACTATTTAAGATGGGACTGTCAACAGGACAGGTCTAAACCCGGACTCACCCCAGACTTGATCCGATAAAAGGCATAAAATTCCCGATCCAAAGGATCCGATACTCTATATGGACCCAGTCTGAAGGACCCAATCATCAAATTGGGTCAGGTCCAGATCCATCCCGACCCACTCCAATATACCTGAAGGTCCCTTCAAAAAAATTTCTTTCTCTGTTCTACCCAACCCATGCAAACATTATGCATAATGTTACATACAGGCCCTTTTGAGGCTCCAATTTCATTCTACATGTGTTTGATTTTTTTAAAATAGTACACTTCATTCTAATGCGATACATGTTTTTATAAAAAATGACGCATGGATGCATTTATAGAAAATGTAAAAAATTTCTATCGAAGCACATATCTTGATAATATGAGTAAACACTTGGGTTATTTTCTATCGACGCATGTGGAACTGAAATTGAAACTGGAAAAAAAAACACTATATGCAACAACACTCATACATTATATACCACATTTGTCCCAGCTCATTCATTATATCAACTAATTAGTGTACCAGTCCCAAAAGTTCAAAAGAACTCTCCTTGTACATCCACGGCCCTATGGTGTGTGCAGTCCAAAAGCGCAAAAATACTCTCTCCCTTTTGTTTTTGGATAGTGTTCCGTCCAGCCCCATTTTCAACCATTTCATTTCCATCTCTCCCCCCGCCCCTATATATATATAGCCAAATCCCAAAAAACTACATAGAAGTCTAGAAAGGGTATAAATATGTTACCGATATTCAAATGTTAAACAACTGATATGCCATGTTCAAAACCACGTTTTACATAAAAATTAAACAACCATAATTAACATTAAAAATTGAAAAAAATTGAAATAATTAAAAAAACATACAATAAACAGACATCACACTTGAATCGACAGACATTTTAAATGGTAGCCGAAAGAATGCAATTGTTATTTTTCGATCAGATATAGATACCTTTTCTAACCGGGGAAGACATTATCCCCAGTCGCCTTTTTCTAGTTCCTTTTCCTTCTGTTATTTACTTTATTTCCTTATCTCTTGTTTTCCTCTCTTATCTACCCACTTATGGACTTTATAATTCGACTTCATAATTAATAACAATTAATAGCTAGTGTTCAAGTTCCTCAAACTTTTATGGACATTCAAAAAAATATTCAGAGGAACATGTGACTACTCTCCAAAGACTTATAGAAGTCTGGATCACCCTCCTCTTCCCCAGTGAAATGGCACCCAATGTTGGGCTCTAAGTAAAAGCCAATACAATTTTCAATATAAGTCTGGACCAAGATGTTCAATATATAAGCATCTTCAACAAGCAAATCTAATTGTATAATTATTCTCATCAGGTACAACCACCCACTGATCTAGTCAAAGCTCATTAAGTACTTTATTAACAGCTTTCCATAATGGGTTAGTTGATTCCATAATGTGAAACATGTGACTAGCCTCCAAATCTAATTGTATAATTATTCTCATTGTATAATTATTCTCATCAGGTACAACCACCCACTGATCTAGTCAAAGCTCATTAAGTACTTTATTAACAGCTTTCCATAATGGGTTAGTTGATTCCATAATGTGAAACATGTGACTAGCCTCCAAAGACTTATTATGTAAATATTATTGGTTTCCATAATGGGTTAGTTTGATTATTTTAAAAGGGAAGGGGAATCAGACCATTGTCAAAGCTTATTAATAAGTAATAAATTGATTGCTTTTAAATATCTAAGTGGATTAATTTAATATGGATGAGTTGAGGAGCCGCCTATTGTCAAATCTTATTATGCAATGAATTAATTTCTTTCCATAATAGGTTAGTTGATTGAATTAATATGGCTGAGTTGAGCAACCAATCTATATACCAACCCTACAACTAGAGGAGTCATGCACCATCATCAATTTCTTCTAAAGCAAGCCATCCATAGAGCAGCCATGTTATACAAACCATCATCAATTAAGTTATTCTGAGGTTTATGATTCTTCTAGTATAAATAACTACAAAATAATTTTTTATTTAGTCATATTTTGAATTAATCTCTTTGAAAAATGTAATAATAAAGTTTTTGTTGTTTGGATAAAATATGAATAAAAATTTATAAAAGGTAAAAAAATGATGACAGTTGATTTAACAATGGCCCCACATATTCTTGCAGGTTGAATAACCTAGAATAATTTAATTCCACGGGTTGGATGGATTCCATATACCACTTTATACAAATTAATTCTGGCATACAAATCCTCATTTATTCCAGCCTTCAATTCCAAGCACTCATTCTGAGGCTATTCCGACTAATTCTCACTTATTCCAGGCCCTATTCTAGAACCAAACGAGGGCTAAGGCAATAGTTGGTTGCACGATTGAGTAGCTTTTGTGTTTGCAAGAAGATACAACTTCAATTGTGGAACCAAACAGTTTTATTGTAGCATCTTCTTACAGACAAAGATTTTAGACAAATAGTGCCCAAAAGCTGTGATTTTCAAAAACTGGGGTTTGTGAGCTTCTAGCAAAATCAGTTTTAAAACCCAGATTCTTATAGAATCAGTTTTGCAATCGTGCAACCAAACACACCCTAACCCCCCGTTTGGAACGGGGATAGGATTTATTCTTGGGTATACATTTATCCAAGCATAAGTAAGTAAAAATAAGGATAAAATGATTTTGTGTTTGGTTGTGTTTTGAATTATTCTCGTTGGTAAACGTAAGAATAAATGTTTTGTTGTTTGGGTAAAATGTGAATAAAGTATGGATAAGGATTTATAAAATGTGAAAAAATAATGATAGTTGATTTGACATATGATTTATAAGAGGTGATGACAGTTGATTTGATAGTGGGACCACATATTCTTTGAGTGGAATAACCTAGGATAACTTAAATTCCAGGGGTTGGTTGAAATCCATATATCACTTTATACCAGTTTATTTTGACATACTTTATCAGAGGTTATCTGAGGTAAACAAACATCCTTTATCCTTATCTGGGGGCTTATTCCAAAACAAACGGGGGCTAAGAGTAATCTAGCTAGAGATGATCCTAGGCAAGCTCCTGAAATGATTTTTCTCAATGAATTCACATATACGGAAAAAATTGGTTTCATTGCATATATACCCTTTGGATACATGCTGATTGTTTTTATACCATTACAAATTACATAATTTATTATAGCTATTGAAATCTTATTTAATTAAAACATATGTCATTTGATAAATCATTATTATCAAAATCTAACTTAACTATATATAGTTCACCCATATCTAATGGAAAGAAATGACCAAGATAACTTATCTTAACATTTAATTAGCCTAATCATTGTCACAATGTAAATAATTCATATTTAAAAATTTAATTGATTTATTTACCCTCTTTTTATATTTGTTTAAAATTAAAAAAATATATTGAGTTTTTATATAACTTTATTATTTTGCAATTGATATATGGTTAGTAAAGAATATTTATATAAATAATTCAATATTTTTTATTACATTAATGCAATCAAAATACAAATTAAGACAAATATGTTTAAGACGTATATATATTTTTGCAAAGCTTTGTTGACATAAATCATTTTCTTAAAAAAAATTAAAATTATAAGTGCTCATTTAGATTTTTCATATATTTTACATAATTATCTGAATTTGATCTAGATTTTTGGATAAGATGCATATACTAATTTTGAATATCCATCTGTTATAGGATATAGATATATATTTTTTTCTGATATCCAATTCAAATACAAATATGAGTATATTTGATCCGTATATTGCCAAAGTTTGGATTTAACTTTTCAAAAGTTTGGATATTTTTTTAAATTTGAAATTAACATTTAAATTTATCACATACTTGGAGTCCGAGGTGAACTTGGATAACCCAATTCCGGGACCTAAAGCATGCTAAAATTTGGGCTTGTCGGCTTGGGATTGATCCCGCTGCTAAAACTTTTTCTTGAACTCACACAAAAGTCGGATTGGAAAATGATAAACCAAAACTTGTATACCATCATCCACGGTTTTAAATATTTAAATATATATATTTATTCATTAAAATACAAATTGTTATAAAAAAATAAAGCACATACGACTTAGATGAATTAGTGCAAATTTGTATTTTGAAAAAAATGAAAACATTTTAAATTTTTATATTTTACTATTATATACTACACTATTACAATATACATTACAATAAAAGAGTGCACAGCGGCTGATAGATCGCTTCTGAACTTCAGACGGGCTACAAAATGGATTGGTTTATCAACGCTCAAGTTGGGTTGGGTCTGATTTGGTGGGGTTTTCAACACCAATAGGTTCCCTCTCGTTGGAGCCTGTTTCGTTCATGGTGTTTGTTCCTTGAGCATTAATATACTCAGTTTATTTTATAACCCCATATGTTATGATAACATAGTATATACTGTGCTTTCATAGTGTATGAGATTCTATCATTTTATACGAAAGAAGCAATTTTTTTAACTTAGAAAAAATGCACTGATGTATCTCATGATATATTTCATTTCATATAACAACATGCATTTTATTTGGAGTGAATGATTTTTTTAAAATAAGAAAGTTGGTGTGGAGAGTAATTGGGGTTGTAATGGGGGCTGGACGTATCATTTTCCTTATTCCTTTTGTTGGTATTTTGGTGTCAAAAAAGCATGAGTATGTGACCAAAGATACAGAAAAAAAAAAATTATGTGCAACGGTCCCTGCATGATTGCATGCATTATGGGTTTGAATCGGTCAATCTGGTCGGTTCGCACAATGCAACTCACAGAATCTGTTGAGAGAAAAACTCGCATTCACTTAAAAGGCGACGCTTGTTAGAGGTTAAACGGATGTAAATCACCAAACCCGATGAACGATGACCCTGATAAGACAAGAGTAGACAAGTAGCGATTAGCACTCCCGAATAGGTGATAAGTGGAGAGACGACAATTTATGATGTTTGATATAAAAAATAATCGGGATAAAGTGCAAACATTTATCTCAATTTTGAAATAAAATAGGGATTTTTTGTTCAACCTAAATGCTGGAATAACATTTATCCTCATTTTTGTTACAATTTTCACAAATGAAAATAATGAAAAAATTGATGGATTTTTTATTCTCTAAAATTAGAAAAATTTATCCTTAATTAAAAGTTTAACCTTTTGTCAAACCAGCCCTAAAGGATCACTTCTGCTGGTTCTCCTCCATTGGCTCAACTGTCACCAAACAAAACATACAGTACATAGATTCACTCTTGTTCAAATGATGGAAGACACTTTGAATGACACAATGTGCCTCTAGCTTCATTCTATTTCTCAATCATGTATCGATTGACTTTTTCTTTTTATTTATTTATTTATTGGTCAAATCTTCTAGATCTTATTCATAGGGATAAGACTCGAACCTAGGAACCCTCAGCAAAGCGGGGGACCTCAACTAACCTGTTAAAAGGTGGTTCAATAATTTTGAGGGAGAACAAAGCGATGTTGAGTGAGCTAGAAAGCTTGGAATACCCTAAGAATGATATTCAAGCTGTCCGGGTTAGTGAATTCACCTTCAAATTTTGAAGGCCATTCCAAGGCGGCTCAAATTTTGAAGGCCATTCCAAGGCGGCTCATATGAAGTGAGATGAAAGTCTCCGACTACTTCTCATGATTGGTTTGTAATCATGAACCGAACAAGAGAAACAATAACGAAGACACCCGCATGATGGAGAAGTACTTTACGATGGTCACAATATTAATGAAAGAGCTTTTGGAATTGTAATTCAAAAGGATATGAGTTACATTCCACAATAGTGGATTCTAAACAAAACAATGTTGCGGCATCAATCATGGATGTGAACGAGGGTGAGGTCGCGAAAATCAGCAAATCCTTGACAAAAAGAAAATGAGATTGACCTCTAAGCGACGAACATGAAGAATATAAGGTGCTACAACTACGATAAATTTGGACACTACATTGTGGACTTATGAAGTTCCCAAAAAAATAAAAAGATGAATAATCCTGCTTTACTAATACATCATATGATTATGAGACTATTAGATTATAGGGTTTTTAGTTTTCAGTCCCTCTAAACATACTTATTTAAAGATCGATCCTGCACTTCTTCATATTTTGGTTTTAGTCCCTAAATTTAAATGATATGTTCATTTTTAGTCCCTTCCAGGGACTAAAAACAAAACCAAATAATTTAGGGATAGGTTCCTCCCAGGGACTAAAAGAAAATATATTCTTTAAATCTGGGGACTAAAACCAAAATACGAAGAATTTATGGATCAATCACTAAATCTTATGGTTTATAGGGACTTAAAAATAAAAATCCCTAGATTATATATAAGTGATTATCACATAATAAGTTATTATATTAGATTGTTAGGATATTACTTGTATAACATCTGTCTTTTGTATTATTATATAAAATACTTTAATCTTTTAAAAATAGAATTAAGTCTTATTATTTTTCGATTCTAACACAATGGAAATTAATATTAACATCCAACACATCCTTATCCCAAAAGAGCCAAATACGATGGACACCTGTTAGCCTTGTGCTTGCTATTCCTTTCCAACAAACAAACAAAATATGATGTGTGTGTATTGATGAAAACACTGACATGCATCCACCTGCCACTGATCACCAGTATTAGGCTGTCATAAGTACTGGTCCACCTTGTCTTCATATTTCTTCATATCCCCAACTACTCAAGTTACTAATCCCATAATTAAACACTCGATCGACTGTTACAACTCTTCTTCACTCAGAAATATAAGTAAATAAGCGTGGTTATACTCATAATTATTTTTTATTTTTTTTAAGGTAAAAAAGAATTTGTATTACTGTAATTAGTGCTATATCCAAAAAGTTTTTCAGGCTAAGAGTACGGATTACATAGTAACAATAATAAAATATTAGAAGTTAAGGACTAACCCCAATAAAATCAAAGAAACTTTTTGTCTCATATACATTGTCAGCTCTTTTTACTCACTCTAACAAGATGCATATAATTTTATAAAAAAAGTTTAAATTTTTTTATAAATCATATCTTTTAATTTATTGGAGAGTATTATATATACAACATAGATTGGGTGTAACATTTTTTTAAATAAACATACGGTCTGGCAAAAGGGTTTGTATCACATCCATTTCTCATCTTGTGCTTACCACCATGGAGAGTGAGGAAGGGGATGATCTCTTCCAGTCCTTACCCGTCCATACGTCTGATAATGGTCTCCCACTCTACCAATACAAGGGCTTCTGGACCAGCAAAACAAATTTGTTAGGAATCCTCGCAGCCCATGACCAGTTTGTGCCACTCCCCCTAATCACACTAGAGGAGATCGTCGATGGCATGTGCACAGGCGTGTTTCACGGGGGACCGTATTTCGATCACGTCCTTGGGTTCTGGAAGGAGAGGTTGTTGGAGGGCTCTTCTTCAAAGAGGGTGTTCTTCCTCACATACGAGGAATTGAAGCGCGACACGACGGATCATGTGAGGAGGTTGGGTGAGTTCTTGGGTTGCCCGTTCGTCGGGGACGACCAAGAAGTTGAGGAGATTGTGAGGATGTGCAGCTTTGAGAACTTGAGCAATGTGGAGGTGAACAAGTCTGAAGAGCAGATCCCTCATGGTACTTTTACTTATAAATCCTTCTTTAGGAAAGGAGAGGTTGGTGATCACAAGAACTGGCTTTCGCCGGAGATGATCGAGCGCATCGACAGGGTTGCGGAGGAGAAATTGAGTGGATCCGGCCTCAGTTTCGTCGGTTGATGCTTAATTGAATGTCATATGTTTTGCTTTTGCTAGTTAATTAGCTTCGAATAAAAATACAATGTAACCTCTGCTTCACCATGGGTGTTTTTCAATATGTTGCTTGTTGTGTGAACTTAGTTGTGGCTTTAAATGCCTTTGTGGCTTTTATATTGTTGTATAATAATGTGAGATGAGTCGAGTAAGAGTTATATTCGAATAGATTTTGAATAAAACAGAATTTGCCAAATCAAGGTTGGCATTCCGTTGACAATGATGCAGATGCTTTCATAAGTGACAAATCAAATATTCTTATATCCTGATATTTGTTACATAATTCAAATCAAATCAAATCAAATCAAGGGATATCACTAATGTAATTATCCTTCCATTTAGAGAATGCATGCATCAAAGAATTTCTATTTTAAATGGCTGATTTGAATTTTATTTAAATGGTTTCCTTCCATGGACATTGGGTGAGTTGGAGGAGATTTATTCCCTTGTTTGTTACCATTTTGAGTTGTTGGTTTTGAAATAGTTTCCTTGGATGGAGAATGGAATGGAGTGAGCTGGAGATTTTTGTTTATAATAACTGGAATAATGAATTAATTTCAATCTTGTTATGTTGGAACCTTGATCGAAAGCTTCTGCTAAAAGATAACCATTTGAATACTTTATTCCTCCCCTCCACCGACCAAAGAAAAAAACAAAATCGAAGTCTTCATTATTGTACGATCTATCAAACGGAGATCCTTTTTTTTTTTTTTTTCTCCAAAGATCCAACAATTGGCTTTGTATAATCAAATAATCAAATCTGTTCCGCTTACGCATAATGCAATAATTATTCTATTATTTTATATAGAGCGAGTTTTATAATCCTGATTTAGAAAAAAAAGAAAAATTTATGCAAATGTTATTTTACTAGATTTTCATTTGAAGGATAATGAGAAGGCTTTATCGATTTGATTATGGTTCACCACGTAGATCAATGTTTTAAAACCTAACTCGACCTGACCTGACTGGTTGAACCAGTTAAATTTTCACCTGCTTTCAATTCTAGTTCGATTTACCTTTAAACCCAATGATATAAAAAACCAGTAAAATTCAATCAACCTACCAGTTGTACCGGTGATTTTTGTGAACCGGCACGAGTTGATTAAATAATCGGTTCTTTATTCATAGAAATTATGATTAATGATTTAATAAAATATGAAATCTAATAAAAAAAATTTAATTTTTATATTCTAAAAGCATGTTATGGTTTTAAATAAAAATTTTATACCTATTTTTTCTAAAAATATTTCATATTTTAATTTAGTGTTGATAATTAATATATTTATTATATTATAATTATGATCCGGTGATTTTTCTGGTTCATTGAACTGTTCGATTTTTAAATGATAATATTACATCCAGCCCCATTTTTAGCCTCAATTCCAGTCTACATGTGTTTCGAATTTTTTAAAAATAGTATAAGGTACATGCTTTTACAAAAAAATGAAGCATATACTCCAATGAATTGCATAGATGCATTTATAGAAAATGAAAAATAATTCTTTTGAAGTATATGCCTTGTTAATGTGAGCATATGCGTCGATAGAAATCTATCGACGCATATAAAGCTGGAATTAGAGCTGGAAATGGATCTGGGTGTAACAACGCCCATTTTTAAAGCATTGACATCATGCTTTTTATAATAAATTTTTTTATCAAAGAAACCTTAATTTATAAAATATAATGCTCATCTTCTGTGATTCAATTCGTTTTATAATGTTAGCTGATTCTGGATCCGCTTACTATCACTTTTAGGAGTTCAGATCCAGTCAAACCTTATATCATCTTAGGCCCCATTTGGAAACCGGCGTATGAAAAATATTATTTTCACAGCTTCTCAAATACCAAATTTTTTATTGAAGAAACGCATGAAATGTGTCTTAAACATCAAACATCAATTTTTGTTTGTATCTACAGTGGAGAATTTTCAGTTTTTGCACTATCAAAATCACTCCATCACGAATCTAAACGGGCCATAGGAGTACTGTTTTGAAGTCTTACATACACCTTCTACTCCAGCCATTTCGGGCACACACATTACAAGAACTTGTCCATACCAACTGGGTTAAACATATTGTAAGCTGTCTCTCCACAGATTATGAAAAAACTACTTTTTGGACACTCATTTACAAAATTGTATCTGCAGCTTTTAATTAAGCTACAATTTTTTTATGTTTGAAAACGGGGTTTGGAAGAGCAGATTTATGCAAACCAAAAGCTCTCCAAACTCATTCCCAATTGGGAATCAGACATCATTTAAATGTTCAATAGGGAGGGAGAGATTTTAGAAAGTTGCCTTTTTAAAAAGCATTTTTTGATTTCTCAAACATGGGAGAAATAATTAAGTGAATACGCAATGAACGCGATGTTTGGAAAAAAAATTTTGGATATCCACGTATGGTGGATGAACCATGGAGTCCGCTTAAATGTGGATCCAAATAGGGGCATTAATTAGAAGATTATTTTAGCATTTTTAAAGGGTAATTTAGTCATCTACACTTTATTAGTTGATCTATGCATATATATTGGTCAAAACCTAATGAGAAGATGTTTAATCTCTTGAAATCATTGCGCAACAATTTCATGAACTTTCGATCGACGTTGAGGGCCATCAAATAGATAGTTTTATGGATAATGTGTAGTTTTTGTTTATTTGTTAGGTTTATTTTATCTTTTTATGGATAATTATTATTCTTATATAATTATGATATAATAAGGTTGGTTATTATTAGTTAGATAGAGTCTTTATGATTTAGATATAATTTAAGGAAAATGTTAAACTCATTCATTTTTTCAGTTAAAACTCATACCACACATATTTCTATTTTTTAAAAATAGTAAACATCATCTAATGATGTATGTGCTTTGCTAAAAAGTGTATATCTTTCAATTTCGAATTGAATGAACTCATTTTTAATAAGTGTAAGAAATTTTTTAATGAGATGTATGATGTATATGCTTCACTAGATTTCTAATAAAATATATAAGACTGTATTTTGAACTGTTAAAAAACGGAGCGTAACATCACCCAGAATTTAAATTCTTTTTATAATTTTTATAAACTAAAACTCAAACCACATATGTTTTTAATTTTTTAAATAATAATCATCATATAATGAAGTATATCTTTCGATTAAAAGTGTATATCGTTCCATTTCGAATTGAATGAAATCATTTTTAGTAAGTGTAAAAAAATACTTAAGAACTATATACATCATCTAACGAGGTATATGTTTCACTAGATTTTTAACAAGATATATAAAACTATATTTTATACTATAAAAAAAAAACTAAGTGCAACAGCACCCCATAAAGAAACCCACTCAATTCGAACCCAGCGCCCACTCCTTTGAGTTCGACTATTATTGTTGATTAAAGTTGATTTATAATGGGAGGTGAAGATCTCCAAGCCTCTTTAAAGGTTTAAGTATATTAATATTAATTCACTCTGATGTATGAGACACTGCATTCATGGACACATTCTTTGTTATGTTCAATGATTATTAGTCTAGTACCACTTGAATTTACTCATTGAAATTAAGAATGTGATCATTTCATTCTGCAAACTTCTTGGTTTTATGATTATCATCTAATCTAGTGCTTGTGTTGAATTCTTTCTTCACACAATGACACCGAGTTTACAATGTGATTACCATGATAATAATAATAAAGCATAAGGGATGACCACAACATCTGCTCTGTTTTGTGATGCTCAAATATGATAAATGACTATAATGATAGAATAATGCTTAATGGATATATATATATGGGGCTGATGGGGTGCGGTCGTGCGACCGTGCACCCCATCGTGCACCCAGGTCGTGGACCATGCGATCACTGCTTTCGCAATCGCACGGTTCATTTTTTAAATAAAAAAAAAAACAAAAATCGTCGGAGTCTCTCTCTCGCTCTCTCAAACTCCTCGGGATCTCTCTCTCTCTCTCTCACACACACACACACACATTTTCAGATCTGAAAATCGGTCCCCGTCGACGACCCCCTGTCGTCCCCCTTGCGACCCCCCACGACGTCCCCCTTGCGACCCCCCTTTGACTACCACCTCGACAACCCCCCCTTGCGACCCCACACGGCTCCCCCTCCGCCACCTCTTCTCCTTACACAGCCCCCCCCCCCCCCCAAGCCCCCGGCACTCCTCAAGCGTCCCGACACCGTCCTTATCACCGTCACCTCGTCACTGCACCAGCACCTTGTCACCGTCCCCGACCCCGCACCGGCAACCGTCCCTGAAAACATTCGATGTAAGTATTTTCTTTAGCTTGCCTTTGTATCCAATTATTTAGGTATAGGGTTTTGATTTGTTATGTCATTTGATTATTTAGGGTTTTCTTTTGTTTTGGCTTTGAAGAGGAACCAAATCTTGTTGTGATTTTGATTTGTTCTGTCATTTGATTATTCAGGGTTTTCTTTTATTTTAGCTTTGACAGGCCCAAAGCTGCTCTTTTTAACTAATGCAAATTTCAAAATTGCTCCAATTTCCAAACCATAGCAGATCTGTAGAACTACAACAATCTGCCAAATTTTTTTTGTGAGCATAGTAGAGCCCCTAATGACCACATCAAACTTTAATTTATGTCAAGCAGAGAAGAGCATAGCAGTGAAGAGGATTTTGTGTCTTATTTTATGGATTCCAAAATATGCCTTGCCATTGTGGATTTCAAATGTGTTTCTATCTATATTGATTACTGATAAATCATATGGAGTCAATCTATAAATTTAAGAAACTCGGTCTAAGTTTCTTTACACATCGCCATAAGTTGACATTTTTGTGATCTTCTATTGTTTTGATCTTCTTCGTGATTTTTCAGATGGACATTTGTTCTGGTTACTATATATTTTTGGGTGCGTTCTTTGACTTTTATTCCCATCTAGTCAAATGTTTATACCTATTAAACTGATTGGTTGAAACTCTTCTATGTGTAGATTGACATAATGACATGTTAACAAAAAACACATATTTCTGTTCTCATTTGCTTGACATTTTTAAGCTATTTTGCTTATTGTTGTATTGTCCTTTTTAGCTTGGTTCTTGTATGTCCATTTATGGGTGACACCAACTTCTTGATAAAGCTGCTGGTTGTATAGTTCTTGTTAAATGAGGGTTGATTCAGAGCAAGGAACATATGTTGCTCCTTTTGGCTGATGGGAATGTGAATTCAGTGATAACTAACCACAGCTCAAATTTCCAAGAAGAACGCTACGTTTGCCGAAGCGCAGGATTTTGGAGTTATGTTTTTCAAGTCATGTAGTAGGTCGGTAGTCAAATTTTCTCCTCGAGACTCTCAAGGGGTTACAAATTTGAAATCGTTTGATACATATCTACATCATATTTATCATGATTTTTAGTTGATCGGTGGTTTTATATCAAGGTGATGTTTACCTACCTCATCTAAAGCAGCAAATTTAGTTTGATGTTATAGTTTTTCATGGATTAATTTTTACATCTTTTGTTATTGTGAATAGATGAATGCAGGTGTAGTGATGCTCACAGGCTGTATTTTGGTTAATCATTGTTCCTTTTCTTGCTCTTGGAGATTATAAATTCAGTGTTGTAACTACATTTGCTCCTTTTGACATACTGTTTACATGAACCATAGAGATTCCCATGGTTTCGGATCTCATACTCTCTTATACTATGAAATTATTGTTGCATATCTTGAGCTTTTCTAATTTTTCATCGAGTTTCTTAACTGATTTATAAACAAATCGATACTCATTCTATACATAAGATTTTTTACAGATTGATCCAATCATGTTTCTGGCAGCAATTTTTTCACCAAAAACGCCACTCAGTCCATGGAGCAGAAGAACTAGCCCACTATGCTAGAAGATCCAAGTCGTAAGCTCACTGTCTGCAACTGCAGAACCCACATATCCGGTCGACTATATTGTCTTATTTTGAGTTGTTTCAGACTGTACTGTCTAAATGAGGTGGAGCAGCAAGTTTTTAATGATGTTCTGCCTCGTGTAAGTCTTACCAATGTATAATATGTAATTATAATAAGCCCTCAGGGCCTTGAAAACAAAACTTCATAGTGGGAATTTATCGGAATTGAATTTAACGTGGATTATTGTAATGAAACTTTAGCTTATATATTCCGTTGACTCACTGTTGAGTCCTGAAATGTAATAATGCTTGTCCTTATGAAATATTTTTTTTTGGATAAAACTCCAATTTTTGGCCAGGCCTTTCTTTACCCATAATGGAGCTAAATCATCATATATTAATGCGTGTTTTTGCAGGTATGTGGCGGTGGGATTGATGCATATGCTATGCTATGCTGTCTTCTCTTTAATCATAAAGTTGAAACACTACCTGTTATCAAGATGGTTCCCAGCTTCATGCCAACTTTCAAAGTAAATCTGAGGTTTTTTGTTGATATATTACAATCAGTATACACGAATTCGGATCGCTTTAAAGCGGATCACGTTTGATTGTTATTGCATAGATCGAAGAAAAGTGGAATCAACACCAAATAATTGAATTGCTTTTGCCAAACCAGACCAGATGGGTTAGTTGAGAGTTGAGAACTTTGTTTTTGAGTAATCTGACCAAGTTAATTTGAACGTTACCGCCGAGTCAAAAATTTCATATACTTTGATGAACTCAACAGAGCTAAATCATTAATTCTTTGATGGGATAACAGTTTTCCCGTCTCAGGTGATGCATATCTAAATACAAAAGGTCTCAACAGTTAAATGAGGGTGACCTGAATGAGAATGTTAATGCAAGGAATGAGTTTCTTGATTCACATGGTGATCTTATGTCTTAATATAACTATATATTCTCATATTTGCATGAAAAATCAACATGTTTACTCAAAAAAATATGTACATTCACATTATTAAAGCTGTTGTTTTGTCTACAAAGAATAACCAAACATTAGGCCATCATATTACACAACAAAAATTTCCATTGCATGCATCCCACAAATACAACAGATACAATATGAATAGATTTTTTTTATTATTTTTTATAAAATGGATGTGCTTGGTAAGGAACCCATAAGAATAACAGGTTTTCTGTTTTTGGCTTCCAAGTTTGAGGTTAACATTGTATTCTTTAATGCAGTCCATGGCGAGCGTGGGGCCTCTATTCTTGTACTATCTAAAGTAGTTAATCCAATTTTGTAGCATTGATGGCATTCTTAGCAACTCTACTCCAAATTTACCAACTATAATTTCAAATATGTTTCCCCTTTTTAATGCACTTATGGCTTGCTTATTATTGCATGCTAATGATGAGTATATATGCTATGCTTTACATTCAAATATCCAATTCTACTAAAGATAACTAAAAGAACCATCTAATAACGACTGGAAGCCAAAGTCTAAATATCACCATTCTTCTTGTTTCTATATGGTCTGAGCAAGGAATTGGTGACATCTTTGAAGAAAAATGCTTAGACATAAGTTGTAATAGGTTTCAATATCAAATGATTGGATGAGAGAGACTTGTGTAGGTTGTAATAGGTCCTTGTGTATGAGCTTGTTTTGAAGTTTTATGTATTGTGCTTAAATTAGGTTGGAGTCCTTAAGGTTTGAGGATCACACTAGTAAGTTATTTTAGAGAAATCATTTTACAGATTTGCAATAAATTTGCAACAAATTGTTTGTGTGCATATGATTAATTTTTATGTGTACAAACTTATAATGTGATAATCAAATTGGTTTTATCTGTATAGAGGAAAACTCTAAAGTACCATAAACCAGTTTAACATACAATTGTTTCAACATAAGATACAGATATTCAGAGGGTGCTCGTGTTGCAAACCATCTAGTATGACTGCTAGAGCAGGTCCCATGGGAACTGTAATGCGTGGATCTCATGAGGCGGCAAATGGGAATCTGTTATCTGTAGGGGTGCAACTTGGGCGGGTTGAACCCGACCCAACCCGACCCAACCCGGTTCATGGGCGGGTTTGGGTTGAGGTTTTTCTCTGCTGGGTTCAACCTGACCCGAACCCGAACTAACCCGAACCCAATTCGGGTCGGGTTTGGGTTGGGGGGTCGGGTTATGCGGGCTCAACCCGAACCCGAATTGGTAAATATTTTTTTTATATTTTTGTTGAAAAGCGATGAAGTTATGTTTAGCTTAATTAAAATTTAGAATATGTATTCATAAACTATTTGGATTTTGTAAGTTTTTTTTTGTGGTGAATATACATTTAATTAATTAGAGTTTATTGTGTTGTTTATTAAATAATTTTTATGATCTTTTAAGTATTAAACCCGAGCCCGACCCGAGCCCAACCCGAGCCCGAATTCAACCCGAACCCGCGGGTTGAGGTCGGGTTCGGGTTCGGGTTGAACCCTTCGGGTTGAGGCCGGGTTCGGGCTCGGGTTGGGCTCTGTGCAATGTGGGTTAAAGCCGAACCCGACCCGAACCCGACCCAACCCGCCCGAGTTGCACCCCTAGTTATCTGGATTCATCGATCAGCAAGTCCTAGTCCAACAAGCCTGACCTGGGTTTGGACCAGGTCTAAACCACAAGAGAAGGGGACCACTTTTGGGATTCTCATTAATGCGGGTTAATTTAATAAACACATGTCATACATCCAAATACGCGGTGATGACAATCCTTTCAATACGTACTGATATGAAACTCTAATGTTGAGGGAATGCGAGACAACTTGGATTGTCTCTCTCCCTCAACAAACGTTATATATTTGTTGCTTTCTGTCGTTAATTTTGTTTTCAATTTTTTTTTCTTGCTATAAATATCTTATCGTATTTATTGATTTTCTATTTATTTGACTCTCCCCAAAATTTTTCATAAAAACTCTTGGGATATGATTAAGTCTATCTCTGGATAGTTAGTCTCTAATTTTTAATTTTCTTCTTGTTTTTTCTTAACGAATTTAATAATTTTTTTAATAATCTATAATTTATAATTTTTCATTTTTTTCCTAAGTCTTTTTTTTTGCCTCAGCTAGGTTAGAAAATAAAAAAGGGCATGGCTATCCCCACCAAACGTTTCACTTAACCCACCACCAAAAAAAACCAGTGTGTGGCTGTTCCCACCAATCCAGGTCGACTGAACTTGGTCGCCATTTCAGGTTTTGGACGATCGAACTTAGTCGTCATTTCAGGTTTTAGACGACCGAAATTAATCGAACAGGGTCCAGAATTATATTTATATGTTCTTTATAAACAAATAAATTTTTAGGTTTATCCATCATATTCTACATTTCTTCTTTTATCCAAATAACAGCTAAGGGACTGAAAAAAATGTAAGTATGTGTACTTTCAATTAATTCAAATTTTTATAGAAAAATATCTTATTAGACAAATATATATCATTTGAGTGATGATTCCGAGGCCCCAAAATTTAAGCCCCACTCACAAGCCCCATGAGGTGTCATCATCTCATTATATCAATTGTTGACTTTTGAAAAATGGTAAAAAAGCAAAAACTAAAAATACCCTTACTTAAAAACCCTTTAAATTCGGCATCATCGAATCACAACAATCCCGGTTTCTCCTTCTTCATTGCCCAACCCCTTCTCCTACGGTGAATGAAAACAAACTTTCAAATTCATAGTTCCCAAAAATCAAAACAGATTATGAAATCTGGGTCAAAAAAATCCCCAAAACTCACCTAATTTCATCCCGTTTTGACGATTCGAGTAGACATTTGTTTTTATTTTTTGTATTAGAACCCCAAAATCTGTTCGTCTGATACCCTACATTTCAACCTGAAGCTTCTTTTCAAAATCAAATTCGAGCAATGACGATGAAATAATATAGATTGTATTGTACAACAAATTTTTTTGATGAAATATAACTTTTAATTAGGTTTATGATGAATTCTTCAAAATGAATGTAATACTTATGAAACTTTGTGAAATGTAACAGTTGTATGTTACTCTGTTACATTTGTTATATGAAAGAGATGATGTCTCAGATATTCCAATTTTTTTTTTTTTTTTTTTTTTGAATAACATGATTCTGAAGAATGTGACATTTTTAGTTTCTATCTTCCATAAATGTAATAAAAATTGAAGAGATCATTTAAATTAGTGGAATGAATGTAAGGTGTGTTGGTAGATGTTATAGTTTGTTACATTTATATATGATTATAACTAAAAGCAGATTTGTTACATTTATGCTTGAATGTAACAAAAAGCAAATCGAATAAGTGTTGACACATTCATAGACTTTAATCATCAAAGTAACAATTAGTTGTTTAGATTAAGTAACAAAATGTAATAGTGTTTTGGAAAGCGAAATTCTTAAGAATGTGACACGTTTAGTTTCTATCTTCCATAAATGTAACAAAAAATTAAAGAGATGATGATTTAAATTTGTGCAATGAATGTAAGGTATGTTGGTAATAGTTACATTTTGTTACATTTATATGAGAATGTATCAAAGATCAATGTATATGTGTATGTGTAGAAACATCCAAAAAATTTAATCATAACAATTAGTTGTTTTGGTTATGTTGCATTCATTGATTATAACTGTAACTAAATGTAACAGTGTTGCATAAATGTCTTCAATAATCAGTTACATTTTATGAAAAATATCAAACACATTTTTTTGTGAGTTACATTTAACAAATATTACATGAACTGTTTGTTACATTTTCATAAAAACAGTTACATTTAGTGTTACATTTACAAATGTAATGGTAGCATCAAACAACTACCCCATATGAAATGTAACAGTATATAGTGTTACATTTAGATATTGAGAAAGTCGTTCAATGTAACAGTATATAAAATCAAATCTGTGGATAATGACATTCAATGTAACAGCATTCAAAAAAGAAAAAAATAATCCGATTAAGCATTTAGAAGCAACAACAAAAACACAATTCAATTATGAATCCAAAAATGTCAAACCTGATAGGAGAGACATTGAGGTGAGATCCAAATCGGAAAAAAAAAGTTTTTGAGCCTTCCGAAACCTCAAAATTATAAATTCCGATCTGCTCCTACGTGATCTTCATAAACAAAATCGATTGGTGTTGCTGATCGATTATCATAATCGATTAATGGTGACGAAATTAAGGATCGGTTTCGAATTCAATAATTGATTGGTGTTGCTGCATGATTTTCAAATGAATTAATGAAGAAGAATTACGGGATCTTAGAATTGATGATACTCCACAATAATCGGATGAATCAAAACTGTCAAACACATTATAAGGAAATAATCAAGTAAAGGGCATAATGGGTAATGTCTTGTTGCCACCTCATGGAGCCTGGTTTGGGCCTATGAGTTGGGGCCTAAATAACATTATTGATATCATTTTTAAGCTTCGTTTGAATCCATAGTTAAGCGGATTCTTTGTTTAAAAACAAAAAAAAAACTATCAAAGCTTTTAAAAATTTGTCCGTCACTTATGTGAAAAATTTGTTCTTATGTTCTACATTTTAGAATAATAATTGATTCTCCCTACATTACAACTCAGACTTAGAGTGGCATGAAAGATCCAAGGAAGATACACGTCATGGGATTAAGTTTCCAAGAAAAAAAAATTAAAAACTTTATTACAAATTTTGTTCGACCAAGTTCGGTCTCCTGAAACCTGAAATGGCGACTAATTTAGGTCGCCCAAAATATGAAATGACGACTAAGTTCGATCGATCTGACCAGATCAGTGGGAATAGAAAGAACGTCATTTTTTTTTTTTTTTGATTGGCGGGGTAAGAAAAAAAACTAGGTGGGGAAGGACGCGCCCAATAAAAAAATATTCATTCATTATAGGGCCGCCTCATTTCAACACACGTATGCAATCATAGAGAGAGAAAGAATTTTTTTTTTTTCAAGTTTCAATATCTACCATGGGTGGGGAGGAATTATAAGGCTATACATTTGAATCAATGTTCTAAAAATCCCCTCTACGCTTCAATTAATTCCCTGTCTAAGTTTTAGATGGACCCAACCAGTAACTTTTAGAGTTTAGCAAATTTTTTTACTAATTCATAGTTGACAAATAAACAATTAAGTTACCAAATAGATTATATATCTATTAATATATTTTTTATGTTATTCTTATTATGTTTATATTATTAATTTTATTTTAATGTTATTTTGTAGTATAAAATTATTATATATATATATATATATATATATATATATATATATATATATATGAAAGGATTCATATGGTGTTGGTGTTGTTCTACAATCGCCTCTATTGTCAATCGAAAAACGTGAAATCCACTTTTTTGTGACCTGCGATAACTCGCCCTGAGAAATTTGAGTAAATGGATGCATCTTGGAATGGATACTTTCAAAAGCAAAAGATGTTGTTCACACTCAAAAGTCATGCAAAATAGTTAAATATGTATTATATTTATTGTTCTAAAAAGCGATTGATTAATTTTCACTTAACCAATTAATTTCTAGTCTCTTGTCAATTGTCCGATTAGCGCCTAACATTTTTATAACATTAATTTGTCTGTAAGATTGAAATTTTGATATTCACCCTGAGGTAGTTTTTCAAATTTTATTTTTGAAACGTAATAATGTATTCTATCTATATAAGAAATGTTTGTTGTAACTTTAATTAATTATAAACATACATTAGATGAGATCTTCATTAAAAAAACATTGGTCTTTTGTATGAAATATATATATATATATATATATATATGACATGACCAAAACAATGACACTTCATCTTTGTAAGATTTGTTTATGGGTGAAAGCAACGTGTGCTTGGTTTTGGCAATCTTTCACATTCACGTACATTTTGTATTCTATAAAACCTACATTCTGAAATTCAAATACATTAATGTTACACATTTAGGTAGCAGGACTCAATCAAAATGAATTGCCACCAACTCTAACTACCTCATAATAATTGGCATCAATGTTACACGTTTAGGTAGCAGGACTCAGTCAAAATGAATTGCCACCAACTCTAACTACCTCATAATAATTGGCATCAATGTCCATTTAATTTTGTCATTTTAATAATTTTTGTATTTGGCTTGGATAATATTTCAAAACGAGTTTGAAAAACATTTTTTCCTTCACATTCAGAATAGCTTTCTTGAAAGCATATTTCAAAACGAGTTTGAAAAACATTTTTTCCTTCACATTCAGAATAGCTTTCTTGAAAGCATATTTTCTTAGATTTCTAAAAAAAATTTGTATAATTTAAAGTTATTATTCGCTTTCTTCAAAACCTAAGACTATTTGGAGATTTTGAAAACGAATTTTGATTAAGTATGATTCCTACAAAAATAGAATCTCTAAAATTGTGGAAACTCTTTTCCAAACAAAATTATAAATGGGTTTCCTGTTGAGCTTAAAAGGTTGATTATGTAAGGAGATTTGTAGCCTGTTGACATAACCATCTTTTTCATCAAAATTATCTGAGAGTTTATTCTCTTTCAAGAGTTAGTATTTAAAAATCTTGACAAATATCAAATTCTTTAGGGTTTTCTATTGCATTAGTTATCAAAGTAGCTCTCAGTCTGCTCATTCATTCCAAAGGGGTGGTGGATGATAAGATGGCCTGCAAACAGTGATATGATCCCAAAGGTTGGGTTCACTCCCTCATTTTTTTTATTTTGGAGAGCCCAAATACACTCAGTGCCATTTGCAATCCGTTTTGCTATCTCATACACTATTATAGTATAGTATATATGTATGGGGTTCAACCATAGTTTATGATACAAATTTAATTTCATTTTTTCAACCTGAAAAAAAATACACTAATATAACTTCATACATTATTTTATACACTTTTATAAATGGAACAAAATCAATTATTTACCAATAAAATGAGCTTATGTAAAAAATAGAGCAACATGGATCACATGCACTATTATCATAACTTCTAAATTTATGTGACAGTGTTAGACAACATATCTGTTGAAAATGGTGCGATCAATCTAACACTAATGCACCAGATCAGAACTCTAAAATTAAGTGTGTTTGGATGACAATAGTATTAGGATGGATGATTTTCTAAAAATTTCTCGTGTTGTATGCACACCCACAAAGTTTTTGATAAAAAAAAACAACATATGTGTTGAGAGATTGGTAAATTTAACTTTGTGGTACTCGATTCAACGATTGTAATGATGCAAAATATATGATAGAAAGTGATTGGCGAACAAACAAAATATGATAAACAAATCACACATGATTGCCTTGACACAATCTTTGTAAGATTTATTTATTGGTGACAGCAACGTCTGCTTGTTTAGTCAATCTTGGTATATCTACCTGAACATGGACGGCCTAGAAATATGAAAATTGGGTGGGGCCTAGATGAACTTTTTAAATGAGGTCTTATAAAAAAAAATTTATTTAAATATAATCCAAAAGATTGTTGTAATGTTGATATAATAAAAAAAAATAATGTGATATATATTGTATTATTTTACATAGATAAATGAATAACTAAATAGGGACTTTCAATTTATCATATTAGAAACTGAGATTTTTCATGTTTAAACTTTTTAGGCTAATTTAGCAATGGGTTAAGATTTTGGGGATAAATACATTATCTTAATTTTAAAGGATAAAAAATCCATCAATTTTTTTCATATTCACATTTGTAAAAATTGGATAAAATGTGGGGATAAATGCTATCCCAGCCTTTAGATATAACAAAATATCCTCATTTTCATTTCAAAATTGGGACAACTGTTCACTGTTTATTCCAATTATTTTTTGGATTTTTTATTTTTAGATCCATGTAAACTATATGATTTAGTGATCGATCCATCACTTCTTCATATTTTGGTTTAAATCTCTAAATTTAAAGGGTGTGTTTCTTATTAGTCCATGGGAGGGACCTAACCTTAAATTATTTGGTTTTCTTTTTAGTTTCTAGGAGGGAGTAAAAGGAACATATCCTTTAAATATGGAGACTTAAACTGAAATATGAAGAAGTAAGGGATCGCTAATTAGTCTCTAATTTGTACTTATCCTTTCTTTTTCCTTGGCAAAGTTAATAATTTTTATCTTCTATAATTTATAATCATTCCTTTTGTATGCCTTACATGTTTGGGCCACGATAATTCTTGTGTAAGTTTTGCTCACTCCATGTGACATGTTTCTTCCTTTTCGTATATTGCCAAAGTTTGGATTTAACTTTTCAAAAGTTTGGATATTTTTTTAAATTTGAAATTAACATTTAAATTTATCACATACTTGGAGTCCGAGGTGAACTTGGATAACCCAATTCCGGGACCTAAAGCATGCTAAAATTTGGGCTTGTCGGCTTGGGATTGATCCCGCTGCTAAAACTTTTTCTTGAACTCACACAAAAGTCGGATTGGAAAATGATAAACCAAAACTTGTATACCATCATCCACGGTTTTAAATATTTAAATATATATATTTATTCATTAAAATACAAATTGTTATAAAAAAATAAAGCACATACGACTTAGATGAATTAGTGCAAATTTGTATTTTGAAAAAAATGAAAACATTTTAAATTTTTATATTTTACTATTATATACTACACTATTACAATATACATTACAATAAAAGAGTGCACAGCGGCTGATAGATCGCTTCTGAACTTCAGACGGGCTACAAAATGGATTGGTTTATCAACGCTCAAGTTGGGTTGGGTCTGATTTGGTGGGGTTTTCAACACCAATAGGTTCCCTCTCGTTGGAGCCTGTTTCGTTCATGGTGTTTGTTCCTTGAGCATTAATATACTCAGTTTATTTTATAACCCCATATGTTATGATAACATAGTATATACTGTGCTTTCATAGTGTATGAGATTCTATCATTTTATACGAAAGAAGCAATTTTTTTAATTTTTTTAACTTAGAAAAAATGCACTGATGTATCTCATGATATATTTCATTTCATATAACAACATGCATTTTATTTGGAGTGAATGATTTTTTTAAAATAAGAAAGTTGGTGTGGAGAGTAATTGGGGTTGTAATGGGGGCTGGACGTATCATTTTCCTTATTCCTTTTGTTGGTATTTTGGTGTCAAAAAAGCATGAGTATGTGACCAAAGATACAGAAAAAAAAAAATTATGTGCAACGGTCCCTGCATGATTGCATGCATTATGGGTTTGAATCGGTCAATCTGGTCGGTTCGCACAATGCAACTCACAGAATCTGTTGAGAGAAAAACTCGCATTCACTTAAAAGGCGACGCTTGTTAGAGGTTAAACGGATGTAAATCACCAAACCCGATGAACGATGACCCTGATAAGACAAGAGTAGACAAGTAGCGATTAGCACTCCCGAATAGGTGATAAGTGGAGAGACGACAATTTATGATGTTTGATATAAAAAATAATCAGGATAAAGTGCGGACATTTGTCTCGATTTTGAAATAAAATGGGGATTTTTTGTTCCACCTAAATGTTAGAATAACATTTATCCTCATTTTTGTCACAATTTTCACAAATGAAAATAATGAAAAAATTGATGGATTTTTTATCCTCTAAAATTAGAACAATTTATTCTTAATTAAAAGCTTAACCTCTTGCCAAACCAGCCCTAAAGGATCACTTCTCCTGGTTCTCCTCCATTGGCTCAACTGTCACTAAACAAAACATACAATACATAGATTCACTCTTGTTCAAATGATGGAAGACACTTTGAGTGACACAATGTGCCTCTAGCTTCATTCTATTTCTCAATCATGTATCGATTGACTTTTTCTTTTTATTTATTTATTTATTGGTCAAATCTTCTAGATCTTATTCATAGGGATAAGACTCGAACTTAGGACCTCTCGACAAAGCAGGGACCTCTACGAACCTGCCAAGAGGTGGTTCAATAATTTTGAGGGAGAACAAAGCGATGTTGAGTGAGCTAGAAAGCTTGGAATACCCTAAGAATGATATTCAAGCTGTCCGGGTTAGTGAATTCACCTTCAAATTTTGAAGGCCATTCCAAGGCGGCTCATATGAAGTGAGATGAAAGTCTCCGACTACTTCTCATGATTGGTTTGTAATCATGAGCCGAACAAGAGAAACAATAACGAAAACACCCGCACGATGGAGAAGGTACTTTACGACGGTCACAATATTAATGAAAGAGCTTTTGGAATTGTAATTCAAAAGGATGTGAGTTACATTCCACAATAGTGGATTCTAAACAAAACAATGTTGCGGCATCAATCATGGATGTGAATGAGGGTGAGGTCGCGAAAATCAGCAAATCCTTGACAAAAAAAAAAAATGAGATTGACATCTAAGCGACGAACATGAAGAATATTAGGTGCTACAACTACGATAAATTTGAACACTACATTGTGGACTTATGAAGTTCCAAAAAAAAAAAAAAGATGAATAATCCTGCTTTACTAATACATCTTATGATTATGAGACTATTAGATTATAGGGTTTTTTAGTTTTCAGTCCCTGTAAATATACCTATTTAGGGATCGATTCCTTATTTCTTCATATTTTGGTTGTAGTCCTCAGATTTAAATGATATGTTCCTTTTTAGTTCCTCCTAGAAACTAAAAACAAAACTAAATAATTTAGGGATAGGTTCCTCACAGGGACTAAAAAAGAATATATTCTTTAAATCTGGGGATTAAAATCAAAATATGAAGAATTGAGGGATCGATCACTAAATCTTATGGTTTATGAGGACTTAAAAATAAAAATCCCTAGATTATATATAAGTGATTATCACATTTATATGTTATTATATTAATTTGTTAGGGTATTACACGTGTAACATCTATCTTTTGTATTATTATATAAAAGACTTTAATCTTTTTAATAATAGAATAAAGTCTTATTATTTTTCGATTCTAACACAATGGAAATTAATATTAACATCCAACACATCCATATCCCGAAAGAGCCAAATACGATGGACACCGGCGAGCCTTCTGCTTGCTATTCCTTTCCAACAAACAAACAAAATATGATGTGTGTGTCTTGATGAAAACACTGACATGCATCCACCTGCCACTGATCACCAGTATTAGGCTGTCATAAGTACTGGTCACCTTGTCTTCATGTTCTTCATACCCCCAACTACTCAAGTTACTACACCCCTAATTAAACACTCGATCGACTCTTACAACTCTTCTTCACTCAGAAATATAAGTAAATAAGCGTGGTTATACTCATAATTATTTTTTATTTTTTTTAAGGTAAAAAAGAATTTGTATTACTGTAATTAGTGCTATATCCAAAAAGTTTTTCAGGCTAAGAGTACGGATTACATAGTAACAATAATAAAATATTAGAAGTTAAGGACTAACCCCAATAAAATCAAAGAAACTTTTTGTCTCATATACATTGTCAGCTCTTTTTACTCACTCTAACAAGATGCATATAATTTTATAAAAAAAGTTTAAATTTTTTTATAAATCATATCTTTTAATTTATTGGAGAGTATTATATATACAACATACGTTTGGAAACTATAAAATAGATTAGGTGGAACATTTTTTTAAATAAACATATGGGAATCTGGCGACAGGTTTTGTATCACATCCATTTCTCATCTTGTGCTTACCACCATGGAGAGTGAGGAAGGGGATGATCTCTTCCAGTCCTTACCCGTCCATACGTCTGATAATGGTCTCCAACTCTTACCAATACAAGGGCTTCTGGACCAAGTAAACAAATTTGATAGGAATCCTCGCAGTCCATGACCAGTTTGTGCCACTCCCCACTGATGTCCTATTGGCTTCCTATCCCAAATCAGGCTCAAATTGGCTCAAATCACTTATCTTCTCCATCATCAACCGCTCTACTTCAAAGGCTTCATTGCTCTCCAACCACCCCGAACACCTTGTCCCAAACCTAGAAATCCAAGTCTACAAGGATGGCAAGCTTTCCATGCCTGAGTTTTTGCAAAACTCAGGTTCGTCGAGGAGGATTTTCAGCACCCACATCCCTTACCATCTCTTACCACCTTCCGTGAAGGATTCCGATTGCAAGTTCATTTACATCGCCAGGGATCCGAAGGACGTCGTCATCTCGATGTGGCATTTCCTCGGATCCAACAAAAACATCCCCCTAATCACACTAGAGGAGATCGTCGATGGCATGTGCACAGGCGTGTTTTACGTGGGACCGTATTTCGATCACGTCCTTGGGTTCTGGAAGGAGAGGTTGTTGGAGGGCTCTTCTTCAAAGAGGGTGTTCTTCCTCACATACGAGGAATTGAAGCGCGACACGACGGATCATGTGAGGAGGTTGGGTGAGTTCTTGGGTTGCCCGTTCGTCGGGGACGACCAAGAAGTTGAGGAGATTGTGAGGATGTGCAGCTTTGAGAACTTGAGCAATGTGGAGGTGAACAAGTCTGAAGAGCAGATCCCTCATGGTACTTTTACTTATAAATCCTTCTTTAGGAAAGGAGAGGTTGGTGATCACAAGAACTGGCTTTCGCCGGAGATGATCGAGCGCATCGACAGGGCTGCGGAGGAGAAATTGAGTGGATCCGGCCTCAGTTTCGTCGGTTGATGCTTAATTGAAGGTCATATGTTTTGCTTTTGCTAGTTAATTAGCTTCGAATAAAAATACAATGTAACCTCTGCTTCACCATGGGTGTTTTTCAATATGTTGCTTGTTGTGTGAACTTAGTTGTGGCTTTAAATGCCTTTGTGGCTTTTATATTGTTGTATAATAATGTGAGATAATTGAAGGTCATATGTTTTGCTTTTGCTAGTTAATTAGCTTCGAATAAAAATACAATGTAACCTCTGCTTCACCATGGGTGTTTTTCAATATGTTGCTTGTTGTGTGAACTTAGTTGTGGCTTTAAATGCCTTTGTGGCTTTTATATTGTTGTATAATAATGTGAGATGAGTCGAGTAAGAGTTATATTCGAAGAGATTTTGAATAAAACAGAATTTGCCAAATCAAGGTTGGCATTCCGTTGACAATGATGCAGATGCTTTCATAAGTGACAAATCAAATCTTCTTATATCCTGATATGTGGTACATAATTCAAATCAAATCAAATAAGCGGATATCTCTAATGTAATTATCCTTCCATTTAGAGAATGCATGCATCAAAGAATTTCTATTTTAAATGGCTGATTTGAATTTTATTTAAATGGTTTCCTTCCATGGACATTGGGTGAGTTGGAGGAGATTTATTCCCTTGTTTGTTACCATTTTGAGTTGTTGGTTTTGAAATAGTTTCCTTGGATGGAGAATGGAATGGAGTGAGCTGGACATTTTTGTTTATAATAACTGGAATAATTAATTAATTTCAATCTTGTTATGTTGGAACCTTGATCGAAAGCTTCTGTAAAAGATAACCATTTGAATACTTTATTCCTCCCCTCCACCGACCAAAGAAAAAAAAAAATCGAAGTCTTCATTATTGTACGAACGATCTATCAAACGGAGATCCTTTTTTTTTTTTTTTTCTCCAAAGATCCAACAATTGGCTTTGTATAATCAAATAATCAAATCTGTTCCGCTTACGCATAATGCAATAATTATTCTATTATTTTATATAGAGCGAGTTTTATAATCCTGATTTAGAAAAAAAAGAAAAATTTATGCAAATGTTATTTTACTAGATTTTCATTTCAAGGATAATGAGAAGGTTTTATCAATTTGATTATGGTTCACCACGTAGATCAATGTTTTAAAACCTAACTCGACCTACCCTGACTGGTTGTACCAGTTAAATTTTCACCTGCTTTCAATTCTAGTTCGATTTACCTTTAAACCCAAAGATATAAAAAACCAGTAAAATTCAATCAACCTACCAATTGTACCGGTGATTTTTGTGAACCGGCACGAGTTGATTAAATAATCAGTTCTTTATTCATAGAAATTATGATTAATGATTTAATAAAATATGAAATCTAATAAAAAAGTTTAATTTTTATATTCTAAAAGCATGTTATGGTTTTAAATAAAAATTTTATACCTATTTTTTCTAAAAATATTTCATATTTTAATTTAGTGTTGATAATTAATATATTTATTATATTATAATTATGATCCGGTGATTTTTCTGGTTCATTGAACTGTTCGATTTTTAAATGATAATATTACATCCAGCCCCATTTTTAGCCTCAATTCCAGTCTACATGAGTTTCGTATTTTCTAAAAATAGTATAATTCATGTAATAAGGTACATGCTTTTACAAAAAAATGAAGCATATAGTCCAATGAATTGCATAGATGCATTTATAGAAAATGAAAAATAATTCTTTTGAAGCATATGCCTTGTTAACGTGAGCATATGCGTCGATAGAAATCTATCGACGCATATAAAACTGGAATTAAGGCTGGAAATGGATCTGGGTGTAACAACGCCCATTTTTAAAGCATTGACATCATGCTTTTTATAATAAATTTTTTTATCAAAGAAACCTTAATTTATAAAATATAATGCTCATCTTCTGTGATTCAATTCGTTTTATAATGTTAGCTGATTCTGGATCCGCTTACTATCACTTTTAGGAGTTCAGATCCAGTCAAACCTTATATCATCTTAGGCCCCCATTTGGAAACTGGCGTATGAAAAATATTATTTTCACAGCTTCTCAAATACCAAATTTTTTTGTGAAGAAACGCATGAAATGTGTCTTAAACATCCAACATCAATTTTTGTTTGTATCTACGGTGGAGAATTTTCAATTTTCGCACCATCAAAATCACTCCATCACGAATCTAAACGGGCCATAGGAGTACTGTTTTGAAGTCTTACATACACCTTCTACTCCAGCCATTTCGGGCACACACATTACAAGAACTTGTCCACAACAACTGGGTTAAACATATTGTAAGCTGTCTCTTCACAGATTATGAAAAAACTACTTTACAAAATTGTATCTACAGCTTTTAATTAAGCTACAATTTTTTTATGTTTGAAAACGGGGTTTGGAAGAGCAGATTTATGCAAATCAAAAGCTCTCCAAACTTATTCCCAATCGGGAATCAGACATCATTTAAATGTTCAATAGGGAGGGAGAGATTTTAGAAAGTTGACTTTTAAAAAAGCATTTTTTGACTTCTCAAACATGGGAGAAATAATTAAGTGAATACGCAATGAACGCGATGTTTGGAAAAAAAATTTTGGATATCCACGTATGGTGGATGAACCATGGAGTCCGCTTAAATGTGGATCCAAATAGGGGCATTAATTAGAAGATTATTTTAGCATTTTTAAAGGGTAATTTAGTCATCTACACTTTATTAGTTGATCTATGCATATATATTGGTCAAAACCTAATGAGAAGATGTTTAATCTCTTGAAATCATTGCGCTACAATTTCATGAACCTTTCGAACGACGTTGAGGGCCATCAAATAGATAGTTTTATGGATAATGTGTAGTTTTTGTTTATTTGTTAGGTTTATTTTATCTTTTTATGGATAATTATTATTCTTATATAATTATGATATAATAAGGTTGGTTATTATTAGTTAGATAGAGTCTTTATGATTTAGATATAATTTAAGAAAAATGTAAAACTCATTCATTTTTTCAGTTAAAACTGAGACAACACATATTTCTATTTTTTAAAAATAGTAAACATCATCTAATGATGTATGTGCTTTGCTAAAAAGTGTATATCGCTCAATTTTGAATTGAATGAACTCATTTTTAATAAGTGTAAGAAATTTTTTAATGAGATGTATGATGTATATGCTTCACTAGATTTCCAAAAAAATATATAAGACTGCATTTTGAACTGTTAAAAAACGGAGCGTAACATCACCCATAATTTAAATTCTTTTTATAACTTTTACAAACTAAAACTCAAACCACATATATTTTTAATTTTTAAATAATAATCATCATTTAATGAAGTATATCTTTCGATTAAAAGTGTATATCGTTCCATTTCGAATTGAATGAAATCATTTTTAGTAAGTGTAAAAAAATACTTAAGAACTATATACATCATCTAACGAGGTATATGTTTCACTAGATTTTTAACAAGATATATAAAACTGTATTTTATACTATAAAAAAAAACTAAGTGCAACAGCACCCCATAAAGAAACCCACTCAATTCAAACCCAGCGCCCACTCCTTTGAGTTCGACTATTATTGTTGATTAAAGTTGATTTATAATGGGAGGTGAAGATCTCCAAGCCTCTTTAAAGGTTTAAGTATATTAATATTAATTCACTCTGATGTATATGAGACACTGCATTCATGGACACATTCTTTGTTATGTTCAATGATTATTAGTCTAGTACCACTTGAATTTATTCATTGAAATTAAGAATGTGATCATTTCATTCTGCAAACTTCTTGGTTTTATGATTATCATCTAATCTAGTGCTTGTGTTGAATTCTTTCTTCACACAATGACACCGAGTTTACAATGTGATTACCATGATAATAATAATAAAGCATAAGGGATGACCACAACATCTGCTCTGTTTTGTGATGCTCAAATATGATAAATGACTATAATGATAGAATAATGCTTAATGGATATATATATATGGGGCTGATGGGGTGCGGTCGTGCGACCGTGCACCCCATCGTGCACCCAAGTCGTGGACCATGCGATCGCTGCTTTCGCAATCGCACGGTTTACTTTTTTTTTTTAAAAAAAAAAACAAAAAACAAAAATCATCGGAGTCTCTCTCTCGCTCTCTCAAACTCCTCGGGATCTTTCTCTCTCTCTCTCTCTCTCACACACACACACACATTTTCAGATCTGAAAATCGGTCCCCGTTGACGACCCCCTGTCGTCCCCCTTGCGACCCCCCATCGACGACCACCTTGCGACCCCCCTTCGACGACCACCTCGACAACCCCCCCTTGCGACCCCACACGGCTCCCCCTCCACCACCTTTCTCCTTACACAGCGCCCCCCCCCCCCCCAGCCCCCGGCACTCCTCAAGTGTCCCGACACCGTCCTTATCACCGCCACCTCGTCACTGCACCGGCACCTTGTCACCGTCCCCAACCCCGCACCAACAACCGTCCCTGCAAAACATTCGATGTAAGTATTTTCTTTAGCTTGCCTTTGTATCCAATTATTTAGGTATGGGGTTTTGATTTGTTATGTCATTTGATTATTTATGGTTTTCTTTTGTTTTGGCTTTGAAGAGGAACCAAATCTTGTTGTGATTTTGATTTGTTCTGTCATTTGATTATTCAGGGTTTTCTTTTATTTTATCTTTGACAGGCCCAAAGCTGCTCTTTTTAACTAATGCAAATTTCAAAATTGCTCCAATTTCCAAACCATAGCAGATCTGTAGAACTACAACAATCTGCCAAATTTTTTTTCTGAGCATAGTAGAGCCCCTAATGACTACATCAAACTTTAATTTATGTCAAGCAGAGAAGAGCATAGCAGTGAAGAGGATTTTGTGTCTTATTTTATGCATTCCAAAATATGCCTTGCCATTGTGGATTTCAAATGTGTTTCTATCTATATTGATTACTGATAAATCATATGGAGTCAATCTATAAATTTAAGAAACTCGGTCTAAGTTTCTTTACACATCGCCATAAGTTGACATTTTTGTGATCTTCTATTGTTTTGATCTTCTTCGTGATTTTTCAGATGGACATTTGTTCTGGTTACTATATATTTTTGGGTGCGTTCTTTGACTTTTATTCCCATCTAGTCAAATGTTTATACCTATTAAACTGATTGGTTGAAACTCTTCTATGTGTAGATTGACATAATGACATGTTAACAAAAAACACATATTTCTGTTCTCATTTGCTTGACATTTTTAAGCTATTTTGCTTATTGTTGTATTGTCCTTTTTAGCTTGGTTCTTGTATGTCCATTTATGGGTGACACCAACTTCTTGATAAAGCTGCTGGTTGTATAGTTCTTGTTAAATGAGGGTTGATTCAGAGCAAGGAACATATGTTGCTCCTTTTGGCTGATGGGAATGTGAATTCAGTGACAACTAACCTCAGCTCAGATTTCGAAGAAGAACACTACGTTCGTCGAAGCACAAGATTTTGGAATTATGTTTTTCAAGTCATCTAGTAGGTCGGTAGTCAAATTTGATCCTCGAGACTCTCAAGGTGTTACAAATTTGAAATCGTTTGATACATATCTACATCATATTTATCAGGATTTTTAGTTGATCGGTGGTTTTATATCAAGGTGATATTTACCTACCTCATCTAAAGCAGCAAATTTAGTTTGATCTTACAGTTTTTCATGGATTAATCTTTTACATCTTTTGTTATTGTGGACAGATGAATGCAAGTGCACTGATGCTCACAGACTGTATTTTGGTTAATCATTATTCCTTTTCTTGCTCTTGGAGATTATAAATTCAGTGTTGTAACTACATTTGCTCCTTTTGACATACTGTTTACATGAACCATAGAGATTCCCATGGTTTCGGATCTCATACTCTCTTATACTATGAAGTTATTGTTGCATATCTTGAGCTTTTCTAATTTTTCATCGAGTTTCTTAATTGATTTATAAACAAATCGATACTCATTCTATACATAAAATTTTTTACAGATTGATCCAATCATGTTTCTGGCAGCAATTTTTTCACCAAAAACGCCACTCAGTCCATGGAGCAGAAGAACTAGCCCACTATGCTAGAAGATCCAAGTCGTAAGCTCACTGTCTGCAACTGCAGAACCCACATATCCGGTCGACTGTATTGTCTTATTTTGAGTTGTTTGAGACTGTACTGTCTAAATGAGGTGGAGCAGCAAGTTTTTAATGATGTTCTGCCTCGTGTAAGTCTTACCAATGTATAATATGTAATTATATATAAGCCCTCAGGGCCTTGAAAACAAAACTTCATAGTGGGAATTTATCGGAATTGAATTTAACGTGGATTATTGTAATGAAACTTTAGCTTATATATTCCGTTGACTCACTGTTGAGTCCTGAAATGTAATAATGCTTGTCCTTATGAAATATTTTTTTTTGGATAAAACTCCAATTTTTGGCCAGGCCTTTCTTTACCCATAATGGAGCTAAATCATCATATATTAATGCGTGTTTTTGCAGGTATGTGGCGGTGGGATTGATGCATATGCTATGCTATGCTGTCTTCTCTTTAATCATAAAGTTGAAACACTACCTGTTATCAAGATGGTTCCCAGCTTCATGCCAACTTTCAAAGTAAATCTGAGGTTTTTTGTTGATATATTACAATCAGTGTACACAAATTCGGATCGCTTTAAAGCGGATCACGTTTGATTGTTATTGCATAGATCGAAGAAAACTGGATTCAACACCAAAGAATTGAATTGCTTTTTCCAAACCAGACCAGATGGGTTAGTTGAGAGTTGAGAACTTTGTTTCTGAGTCATCTGACCAAGTTAATTTGAACGTTACCGCAGAGTCAAAAATTTCATATACTTTGATGAACTCAACAGAGCTAAATCATTAATTCTTTGATGGGATAACAGTTTTCCCGTCTCAGGTGATGCATATCTAAATACAAAAGGTCTCAACAGTTAAATGAGGGTGACCTGAATGAGAATGTTAATACAAGGAATGAGTTTCTTGATTCACATGGTGATCTTATGTCTTAATATAACTATATATTCTCATATTTGCATGAAAAATCAACATGTTTACTCAAAAAAATATGTACATTCACATTATTAAAGCTGTTGTTTTGTCTACAAAGAATAACCAAACATTAGGCCATCATATTACACAACAAAAATTTCCATTACATGCATCCCACAAATACAACAGATACAATATGAATAGATTTTTTTTTTTTTTTTATAAAATGGATGTGCTTGGTAAGGAACCCATAAGATTAACAGGTTTTCTGTTTTTGGCTTTCCATATCTTGTCTTGCATTACAGACTTCATAAACAGATCAGAGAAAAAACCAACTGTGGCGTCTGGGCGCGCGGGCAGGCGCGCGGCAGTGCGCCGAGGGTGCTGGGGCGCGTGCGTGCGTGCGTATGCGTGCGTGCGCGTGCGGGGGGCCATGCGTGTGGCTGCCCGAGGGTTCGGGTAGGTGTCGGGGCACTCGGACTCGCGTGCGTACGTGCGTGCTCGCATGCGTGCGAGTCCGTATGCATGCTTGTCCGAGTATTTGGTATTTCTAATGATTTCTATGTGTAAATTGTGTTGCTACCTTGCAGATCTCGTCGGATGGGATGCGCGAGGTCCCGGGTCGTATGGTGAGTGGTTTGATTCCAATCCCCCCCCCCCCCCTCTCTAGGGATGCGCTCGACCCGCATAGACGCGTCGCGCATCGATGGGGCCCCCTAGCTATAATATGTAGATACCATGTTAATGCATGATTAATATGATGTAACCATGCCACATTAGACCTTGTATGCTAGGGATATGCATCCATATATCATGTATAGAGGCCCATACATGCCTAGACACCATGTCCCTTGATTGGAAAGCCCCGACCTACGCATGTTTCCCATTTAGTTTAATTTATTTAAATCAAATGTGATTATATTGTTGTAAGCATGCCTTAGAGAATATTATAACCTTGTTGTTATAATATATGTTTCCCCGCATCTTAGTTATGCGCCCTGGAGGAATTCTTGAGAATTCATGACATTAGTAGTGTTACAAATCGTTGTCGACGGATCCAAGAGGATCGTACGCGCGTGAGTAGGCTGTCTTCTCCTTTTGGTTGGATCCGATGTAGGGACTCCCCGGCGTTGGAAAGCTGACCTGACAGAGGGCTCCCATCTGTAGGTACCTCCGATGCGTCGGACTGTGCTGATCGTGGGAGTATACCAGGTATAGGCTACGGAGTGTGGGAGAGGCTACCGGGTGGACCAGGGGTGGAGAGCGGTCTAGTCTGTCCCAAAAGACCCATGACACCCCTAAAGGGTGAGCGTGGGGTGGGTCGGCGATGTTACGACCCACTAACTTGTGTAGTTACTCCCGTATAGGGACTATGACTATTTTAAGGTTAATATGAGTGTGTTGAGTATTGTTATGCCTGTGTTTTGATATCTCGATAAGTGAGTATCGAGAGTAGTTGTTTTCCATTGGGTTCGCTTTGCGAACATGGGATCGTTCTCCCCTTCGTTGGATCCGATGTAGGAACTTCTCGGGTTTAGCTGTCCTGACAGAGGGCTCCCATCCGTAGGTACCACCGATGCATTCGGAAGAGTACTGATCGTGGGAGTATACCAGGTAGAGGCTACCCGGGGAAAGGGCTACTGGCGGACCAAGGGTGTAGAGCGGTGAGTTGAGGAGATCGGGTTGTAGATACTACCCGGGAGAGGGTTAACGAATGATGTTACGGGCGTGGGAATCGTTCTTCCCTTCGTTGGACCAAGGGTGTAGAGCAGTCTAAACCTCTTCCATAAGTCCCAAGAGTCTCCCTCCAGGAGTGAGGGTAAGGATGAGGTGAAGAATATCGCCGCGTGACCCATTCGTTGTTCGACCGTTCCCATAGTTGTTGGGTCCGGTCCTGTGTCGATGTTTAAAGGCATCGTTTGAGCAATTATCTAGATGTAGATGATCCAGTAGAGTTGTGTAGACCAGTAAATCCGGGTCTCTTCGACCGACGGTATGGTCTCTCCCCAAAAGTCCCAAAAGACTCCCTCCGGGAGTGAGGGTGGGGGTGAGGTTGGTCGCGCCGCCGCGTGACCCAGTTATCCATGGGTTTCCACCCATGTTTTCCTTGAAAGGAAATTGATTATGTATTGAACTGTAGTATGGTGATTGGTTTCCACCACTCACTGAGCTTGTAGCTCACCCCTCGCATACTGTTTCTTTTCAGGGGCAGTGTTGGGCGTGGAGCTGGAGCTTTCCTGTGGCGTGGTCTTATGGGCGTGGAGCGTTCTTCCGGCGGGTGGCGAGTGCGAGGCTGTCAGCATTCCTAGAGTCATTTTATGCTTTGTAAATCGTGCATGTGGCACAGGTTGTATTTTCTTTGGTCTAGACTTGGCTCTACAGGACAGTGATTGTGTATTCGAGTCTGTAATAATGTTTTTGATTTACAGACATTGTTTATATATTATGCTTCCGCTTTTCAGTCAGTTATCATTATCTTGCTTTGTCGCCTTGTGTATTGTTGTTGGTGTCTTTATTGACCTCAGGTATTGATAGCTGATATTTATATTATTTTGCCACGTCTCGGGGACGCCTGGGGCGTGACATAGCTGGTATTAATCCTCATTTTTTTCCTAAGTCTTTTTTTTTGCCTCAGCTAGGTTAGAAAATAAAAAAGGGCATGGCTATCCCCACCAAACGTTTCACTTAACCCACCACCAAAAAAAATCTGTGTTTGGCTGTTCCCACCAATCCAGGTCGACTGAACTTAGTCTCCATTTCAAGTTTTGGACGATCGAACTTGATCATCATTTCAGATTTTGGACGACCGAAATTGATTGTCATATCAGGTTTTGGGCGAGCAAAATTAGTCGAACAGGGTCCAGAATTATATTTATATGTTCTTTGTAAACAAATAAATTTTTAAGTTTATCCATCATATTCTACATTTCTTCTTTTATCCAAATAACAGCTAAGGAACTGAAAAAAAAATGTAAGTATGTATACTTTCAATTAATTCAAATTTTTATAGAAAAATATCTTATTAGACAAATATATATCATTTGAGTGATGATTCCGAGGCCCCAAAATTTAAGCCCCACTCACAAGCCCCATGAGGTGTCATCATCTCATTATATCACTTGTTGACTTTTGAAAAATGGTAAAAAAGCAAAAACTAAAAATACCCTTACTTAAAAACCCCTTAAATTCGGTATCATCGAATCACAACAATCCGGGTTTCTCCTTCTTCATTACCCCTTCTCCTATGGTGAACCAAAACAAACTTTCAAATTCATAGTTCCCAAAAATCAAAACAGATTATGAAATCTGGGTCAAAAAAATCCCCAAAACTCACCTAATTTCATCCCGTTTTGACGATTCGAGTAGACATTTCTAAAAAACGATTGATTAATTTTCACTTAACCAATTAATTTCTAGTCTCTTGTCAATTGTCCGATTAGCGCCTAACATTTTTACAACATTAATTTGTCTGTAAGATTGAAATTTTGATATTCACCCTGAGGTGGTTTTTCAAATTTTATTTTTGAAACGTAATAATGTATTCTATCTATATAAGAAATGTTTGTTGTAACTTTAATTAATTATAAACATACATTAGATGAGATCTTCATTAAAAAAACATTGGTCTTTTGTATGAAATATATATATATGACATGACCAAAACAATGACACTTTATCTTTGTAAGATTTGTTTATGGGTGAAAGCAACGTGTGCTTGGTTTTGGCAATCTTTCACATTCACGTACATTTTGTATTCTATAAAACCTACATTCTGAAATTCAAATACATTAATGTTACACATTTAGGTAGCAGGACTCAATCAAAATGAATTGCCACCAACTCTAACTACCTCATAATAATTGGCATCAATGTTACACGTTTAGGTAGCAGGACTCAATCAAAATGAATTGCCACCAACTCTAACTACCTCATAATAATTGGCATCAATGTCCATTTAATTTTGTCATTTTAATAATTTTTGTATTTGACTTGGATAATATTTCAAAACGAGTTTGAAAAACATTTTTTTCCTTCACATTCAGAATAGCTTTCTTGAAAGCACATTTTATTAGATTTCTAAAAAAAATTTGTATAATTTAAAGTTATTAATCGCTTTCTTCAAAACCTAAGACTGTTTGGAGATTTTGAAAACGAATTTTGATTAAGTATGATTCCTACAAAAATAGAATCTCTAAAATTGTGGAAACTCTTTTCCAAACAAAATTATAAATGGGTTTCCTGTTGAGCTTAAAAGGTTGATTATGTAAGGAGATTTTGTAGCCTGTTGACATAACCATCTTTTTCATCAAAATTATCTGAGAGTTTATTCTCTTTCAAGAGTTAGTATTTAAAAATCTTGACAAATATCAAATTCTTTAGGGTTTTCTATTGCATTAGTTATCAAAGTAGCTCTCAGTCTGCTCATTCATTCCAAAGGGGTGGTGGATGATAAGATGGCCTGCAAACAGTGATATGATCCCAAAGGTTGGGTACACTCCCTCATTTTTTATTTATTTTGGAGAGCGCAAATACACTTAATGCCATTTACAATCCGTTTTGCTATCTCATACACTATGATAGTATAGTATATATGTATGGGGTTCAACCATAGTTTATGATACAAATTTAATTTCATTTTTTAAACCTGAAAAAAAATACACTAATATAACTTCATACATTATTTTATACACTTTTATAAATGGAACAAAATCAATTATTTACCAATAAAATGAGCTTATGTAAAAAATAGAGCAACATGGATCACATGCACTATTATCATAACTTCTAAATTTATGTGACAGTGTTAGACAACATATCTGTTGGAAATGGTGCGATCAATCTAACACTAATGCACCAGATCAGAACTCTAAAATTAAGTGTGTTTGGATGACAATAGTATTAGGATGGATGATTTTCTAAAAATTTCTCGTGTTGTATGCACACCCACAAAGTTTTTGATAAAAAAAAAACAACATATGTGTTGAGAGATTGGTAAATTTAACTTTGTGGTACTCGATTCAACGATTGTAATGATGCAAAATATATGATAGAAAGTGATTGGCGAACAAACAAAATATGATAAACAAATCACACATGATTGCCTTGACACAATCTTTGTAAGATTTATTTATTGGTGACAGCAACGTCTGCTTGTTTAGTCAATCTTGGTATATCTACCTGAACATGGACGGCCTAGAAATATGAAAATTGGGTGGGGCCTTAGATGAACTTTTTAAATGAGGTCTTATAAAAAAAAATTTATTTAAATATAATCCAAAAGATTGTTGTAATGTTGATATAATAAAAAAAAATAATGTGATATATATTGTATTATTTTACATAGATAAATGAATAACTAAATAGGGACTTTCAATTTATCATATTAGAAACTGAGATTTTTCATGTTTAAACTTTTTAGGCTAATTTAGCAATGGGTTAAGATTTTGGGGATAAATACATTATCTTAATTTTAAAGGATAAAAAATCCATCAATTTTTTTCATATTCACATTTGTAAAAATTGGATAAAATGTGGGGATAAATGCTATCCCAGCCTTTAGATATAACAAAATATCCTCATTTTCATTTCAAAATTGGGACAACTGTTCACTGTTTATTCCAATTATTTTTTGGATTTTTTATTTTTAGATCCATATAAACTATATAATTTAGTAATCGAGCCCTCACTTCTTCATATTTCGGTTTAAATCCCTAGATTTAAAGGATATGTTTCTTATTAGTCTCTCGGAGGGACCTATCCCTAAATTATTTGGTTTTCTTTTTAGTTCCTGGGAGGGACTAAAAGGAACATATCCTTTAAATATAGAAACTTAAACCGAAATAAGAAGAAGTAAGGGATCGATAATTAGTCTCTAATTTGTACTTATCCTTTCTTTTTTCTTGGCAAAGTTAATAATTTTTATCTTCTATAATTTATAATCATTCCTTTTGTATGCCTTACAGGTTTGGGCCACGATAATTCTTGTGTAAGTGTTGCTCACTCCATGTGACATGTTTCTTCCTTTTCGTCTTCTTTTATAGTATTTTCTCAGTTTTCTCTTCATCTCCAATTTGGACTATTACACACATTCTCTTTTCCAACCTCAATTCCAGTCTTATATACTTCGTTGTTATATACTCACATTAACGAGGCATATGCATGCTTCAATAGAAATTTATTACATTTTCAATCAATGCTTCTATACAATTCATTAGAGTATATGTTTTATATTTTATAAAAAATAATATAAAATATAACATATCTAAACTGATTCGTATAATTTCCTTGTAAGATTATCAAAACCATCAACAAAACATCATCAAACCAATTCCCCTTATTGCTCTACTTGCATCTCCAATACAAAATGGCATCCCCACAAAGTCCCTCACTGAGCTCCAAAGAACCGCGTTTGTCATACGCAGCATTTGAGGGCAAAACACCATTTTAGACGCGTTAGGTAATGACTCGACATCATCAAGCATCTAGTTTGGCAAATGGTGTTTGAAACGTCGCATATACACATTACATATATACCCCTCTATTATATAATCCCCCTTCCAAAAAACAAGGAAAAGAAAATGGACAGAATTGATATTTACATAGACTACAAATGGGTTTTCACTCATGCGTTTCACGAATCGTATTTTCCAAGCGTTTCTTATTTAGTCCATTTTTACACGGGCACCGCAGGAAGCGATGCTGGTATTTGGGATGCAGACATTCATTTGGAACAACAATCCTGTATTTGGTTGTTTATGGCACCGCATACGTCGTCCAGCCACACAACCAAACAGAGCTTAAGAATTTTATATATATATATATATATATATATATATATATTCAACACAATGCTTCTTTCTGTATAAATAACAAATTGATTCATATTGCCTGCATTGCGAGGTGTTGCTTTCTCAACTTCGATCAAAATTGATTGTGAAAAATAAACTTTGATTACAATTTGATAATAAAAATTTATTGTGGAAAATCAACTGATAACTCTACCCCAATCGGTAGATAGATCGAATAGTCGTGCACCGACACCACCTCGATTCGACCTGGCACTCAAAACGAATAATCGGTAGATGTACCTACTTGTATCTATACAATTAAAACGTGTTACAACGCCGACAAAGAAACAGTGATTTTCTGGCACTTTGCAGATCAGCCCCTAGTTTCCATCACTTTCATAAAAAGACCCCTACCTGTGTTACAAATAGATCCCTGATATTTATATCCAGGTCTCCAACAAAAATAGACCAATTTTGTCCTCTTCTAGGCTATATGCTGATCGGCCCCCAGGTTCTACAAGTTTCACAATCAAACCCCTATATTTTTATACCTAGGTCCCTCACAAAAAATCGGCCAAATTTGTCCTTTTCTGGGCCATTTGTAGTGTGTATATATATATATGGAGAGTTCTATCATAGTGTATGATACAAATTTATTTTTATTTTTTCCACTTGAAAAAAATATACCTCGTTAGACGATATATATACATTGTTAAATTTTTTCTTACACTTATTAAAATTGGATTTATTCAACTCGAAATGGATTCATGTATACTTTTACTTTGAAAATCACAGTTTAGGATTTTTTAAGGTTTTTACATAAATTTGAATAGGCGCCAATGAAGGTTTTCACGTTTGTTTTGGTTTTCGAAAACCCTAAATTTTGAAATTAGTTTGAATGTATGTTTTAATGATAGAGGAGAAGCGGTTACATGAGAAGAAAATGTGTGTTTTAATGAAAGGTAGTTTTGTATTTTGTTTTTTAATTTTTTATAAAACTGACACCTAATGGGGGCTAGTGAATAGACTTAAAACTTGGGTAGCATGACTGAATCAAAATTAATTGCCACCAACTCTAACTACCTTTTAGGACCTCATAATAATTGGCATCAATGTCCATTTAATTTTGTCATTTTAATAATTTTTGGGATGCAAGACAGCTTGAACCATCTTTCCCTCCCTCAACACTGTTGAACTTTTTAATGACTGATGCGTTTTGTATTAGACCATGGACAAAAAAGCTTTTTTACAGCAACAGTACACTTTCGATTACCAATGAAAAAAAATTCAGGTGAATACATGGAATTCATGTCATTGGACAAAACGTTCAAAAGTTGTATAATTGTTGCTTTCTGTCATTAATTTTGTGTTTAATAAAAAAGAGGGCCATCCTTTAACCCATCAAGAAGACATCTCTTCTTCTTATCCAAGAAAAAGAAAAAAAAAAAAAGAAAAGAAGGTGTCTTCTCTTATTTTGTCCCACAAGTATTGGTATCAAAATTTTCTTCCTTTGTTCTTGCTATCAGTATATCTTACTATATTTATTGATTTTCTATATACGTGACATTTAGCGTTCACACTCTCCCCATTTTTTTATCTCAAACTCTTGCAATTAAGGCTCTCTTTAGACAATTAGTCTCTGATTTATAGTTATCCTTTCCTTTTCCTTGGCAAAGTTAATAATTTTTGTTCTTCTATAGTTTATAATCATTCTATTTGTATGCCTTAAAGGTTTGGGCCACGAAAATTCTCGTGTAAGTTTTGCTCACTCCATGTGGCGTATTTCTTCCTTTTCATCTACTTTTATAGTGTTTTTTCTGTTTTCTCCTCATTTCCAATTTGGACTATGCCTATTGATAGATGTTACACACAATCTCTTTTTCAACCTCTATTCCAGTCTCGTTTAATTTTTTATAAACATATCTAAACTGATGCATATAATTTCCTATATAAGATGACCAAAACCATCAACAAATTAAAACATCCTCAAACCAATTCCCCCTGTTGCTCTACTTGCATCTCCAATACAAAATGGCATCCCCACAACGTCCCTCAGTGAGCTCCAAAGAACCAACAGATGATCAAGAGTCCTACAACAGATACAAAGACCTAATCTCCACCCTCCCAACCCAGCGTTGGGTTGGCGACGATCTCTGTCAATACCATGGTTTCTGGTTCCTCCGCATCGCCTTGGAGGGGCTCATGGCCGCCCGAGACCGCTTTGTTGCCCGATCCACCGACGTAATCCTTGTCACCTTCCCCAAATCTGGCACGACTTGGCTCAAGGCCCTCACCTTCGCCACCATCAACCGCAACCGTGCCGACGTCGCCGAACCCAACCACCCGCTGTCAATGTTGGTATATATATCACTCTTATATCATTTATTGTTGTTTCTAATACATCACATCACTCTCACAAAACAAAAATACAAAAGAAAACCGCTCACAAAGAGTGAACTATTTCTCCTCTTTTTATTATTTTATTATTATCCATATCAAATTAAATATATATTAATTGACAACATCAAATGTTGTTCCACGGATAATTCGTATATGTTTTAATTTTTTTAAAATAGTAAATCTTGATGAAAAATGCATATCGCTCTATTTTGAATTGAGTCCTGCGACACATGCACCACTACTTAGGCACCATGAGGAGTTTTTCCTTCATTGGTTGCTTGTTTAACTTTTTAAAAAGATTTAAAAGACAAAATACAATATTACCCTCATTTAAAATCCACATTTTCCTCCCTCATTAAACCCATACCCAACTTTTCTAAAAAATATATCAACCTATTCAATCCATTTCTAAAGATCTAGTTTTTATAAAACCAATTCAAAATAATAAAAAAATCAATTATTATATTCATGAAAAAAAATGAAAATTCAAATCATTTAGGGTTTCTTAAAAAGAAACCGAAAAACAAAATCATTCAAGAACTCATTTTGTCAAAAACACCGAAAAAGACTGAATTTTTGTTTGCATCCTCTCATTTAACCAAAAAACGATTGCAACAATGAATAATCAACGTTTTTTTTTTTTTTGAAATGTTGTTGTCAATTTGATGATTATTCGATTCCAATAATCAAACAAAGTATTTAAAATGGGTGTAATGTTTTTTTCGATGAATGCAGAAATGAAACCCCAATCACAATATAAAAATAAAGTTCAGAATAAAAGTCAGTTACATTTATAAAATGTAACTTAATTTCAATAATAAATTGCATTAAAGGTCAGTTACATTCGTAAATGTAACTGACTTTGTCTATATAAAGCAATTAAAAGTTAGTTACATTCCACAAATGTAATCGACTTCCAGATATAATGAATACATGTTGAGATTAGATTAACATGCCATTTTTGAAACATAATGCATATAAATAAAAAATAATAGTTTGAAATATAACTAATTTTTTAATGTTACACAACCCAAGCCAATGCAAAATAATCTAAGATCCAACGCCACATTTAAGAAAAAATTGTAATAAATGCTAGACCAAAGGCTGCCTGATTTAACATCTAGCACTAAATTCAATAAAAAAAATGTAACAAATGCAAAATAGATGATGAGAACTGAAATACAAAATTATGTTTTAGGTGGAGAAGAAAAAGAAGCTACAGATGCTATGGGCAGACACTATAGACAGAATACATATATATATTTTTTTCATCATGTAAAGCAAAAGAGAGATGACTATTAATTACCAAAAATCATGGGATTTAATCATTCATATCTAGCTAATAACATATCACATATGATTCACCAAAACAATCCACCTTCCATTAAAAAAACTTAAATCCATTCAAATCTTCAAAATAACAAACCATATTTTAAATCATGCCACGTCAGCCATAATCATAACCAACTTCTTTGTTACAAGACTAGTTAACAAATAGATAGAAATGATAAAACAAATATTAACATTTATGCCACATCATGGAGCTTATATGGGGCATAAAATCATTATTATTTTGAATTGAATGGATTCATTTTTAGCAAGTGTAAAAAAAATTAACGAGCTATATGCATTATTTTACTGGATGGCTAACGAGAAATATGGTACTTGTATTTGAGCCATAAAAAAATTTGGGTGCAAAAGCGTCATTTTATTTATTTCAATTTTTTCTTGAAAGAAGTGGGATTCCCCTCTTTTTGATTTGCAACTTTCAACAGTCGAAGTTGAACCCCCATGAGTGCGTCCCCTTCATCTCCTTCCTCTACAATGATGGCCGCCTACCGGACCTTGACTCCCTCCATGAGCCAAGGCTCTTTGCGGAACACGTCCCCTTCTCTCTATTGCCCGAGTCTGTGCTAGGTTCTGGTTGCCGAATCGTGTACCTATGCCGCGATCCGAAGGACAACTTAGTCTCGCTATGGCACTACATGTTGGCGCGGGCGCATGCTCGGGGGCTTGCTCAGTACCACTCATTCGATGAGGTTTTTGAGCTCTTTTGCTCAGGCATCTCCATGGGGGGGCCGATGTGGGACCACGTGTTAGATTACTGGAGGGAGAGCTTGCGAAGGCCGGAGAGGGTGATGTTCATGAAATATGAACAATTGAAAGGGGACACAGGAGGATGTCTGAAGAGGTTGGCTGAGTTCATTGGGTGTCCGTTCTCGGAGGAGGAGGAGAGAGAAGGGAAGGTGGAGGAGATTGTTGAGATGTGCAGCTTTGAGCGACTAAGTGAGTTGGAGGTGAACAAGAACGGGAGAAGGGGTATCGGGAGTAGAGAAATCGAGAACAAGGAGTTTTTCAGGAAGGGGGTGGTCGGGGACTGGAAAAGACATCTCACGGCGGAGATGGCGGAGCAGCTCGATCGGATCACCGAAGAGAAGTTCAGAGGGTCTGGGTTGAAATTTGATAAAGCCCCGCTTGAAAACTGGTATGGGCATTAGCTTTACCCAAACAACTTGTTTTAAAAACTGAGTTTGGAGGAAATTACCTCTCCGTCGATTCTTGAAATCTATCTTCTTCTTCTTTTCTTTTTTCTTTTCTTTTTCACAAAAAATAATGTTTGCAACTTTTAATTAAGCTACAGTTTTTTCTCAATTTAAAAAATTTAATTTTTTGCAAACCCTTTCAAAATGGGAGTATTGGGTTTGGGCGTAGGGAAATCGTCATCTGGATACGGTTTTATAATCTATTCGAAGTAATAAAAATGTCATTTATAGAGGATTTTTTTTCTCAATTTTAATAAATTTTAGATATTTTTAGTATACTGTGTTTTCAATCAAAGTTAATCAAATAGAATATTCACATAACGTCCTAACGTCCTTTTAACATAAGTTTAACTGAGTGGTTAATTGGTTACATAGGTGTTTCAGGGGTTATATGCACTTCAGGAAAAATTAGTGGGTTATATGGATTTGAGTAGTTTACATGGGGTTATTTGAATTTTTCCCATCAATTTTTATCTTCTCAATCCTTAATAGAGTTTTTGGTTCATTCTTTTCAATTTTCATTCTAACACAGGTGAGGAGGATTGCGAGTTTCAAGGTTTGGAGGAGATCGATCGCATCACGGATAAGAAACTATGTGGTTCTGGTTTGAGCTTTAATTTGTTCGTTCTTCATCTCATTAGGACATGTCAATCTGCTGTGTGTGTGTTTTTTTTTTATTTTTAAAATTGTCCGGATTGTGTTAGATGTAACTTTTTTTTTTTACTGTAATAATCAAGTTATATTACTTGATGGGTGGTAGCTTGTATGTCTGATGTTTGGTTATGAGGTGTGATAGACCGCGTTTCTCACACGCAGCATTTAAGGGCGAAACACCATTATAGGAGTGTTGGGTAAAGTCACAACATCAAACGTCATCCAGTTTGGCAAATGGTGTTTGAAATGCCACATATACACATATTATATATATAGGGAAGTGATTAGGTGCAGCAGAATGGCAGTGGAACCCTCGTGCGAAAGACGTTTATAACCGTCGGATCCGTGTATCCCAAATCGGATGGTCAGATTTGCTTTCATCAAAAAAAGGGGAGACCTGAACAACAGGTTACCAACATGTCACCCATTTAAACCCAAATTTAACCCACTCAATCTCTCTCTCCTCACTTTTTTTTCCGCCCCGAAAAGAAGAACGAAAAGAAGAAGACACAAAGAAGAACCAAAAGAAGAAGAAAAAACGTGAAGAAGGGGAGGAAAAAAAAATCAACCCCTCATCCCCTACGGACAGATCTCCTCACGCGATCATACCACCACCCTCCCTCGCCGGCCACCCCATCCCGCGAAAATCAGCCCCTCCTTTTATATATAGCATTCTTTTATATATAGGGATTGTTTTAAAGATTTGTTTTCAAATGTAGCATTATTTTCTCATTTGTTTGTAAATCTAGGGTTTCTTCATATCTAGGGTTTCACTTTTTCAAACTATTTTAAAATATGGGTTTTGGGTTTTTGGTTTTGAATCAATTTGACATATTTGAAATCTGGGTTTTGGTTTTGCTTGACATATTTGAATCAATCTGGGTTCTTTCACAATGACAATCAGACTTGGGTTTTCAAACAATCACATATTTGTCAATGACAATGACAATCAGTTAGAGCCAAACTTGTTTATTTAAGAAATGAACCCTTTCATTAAAGCACACATTTTCTCTTATGCTTTTATGTGAATGATGTTGGAATTTGTTTGATGAATGCGAATAATGTGTGAAAGAGAAATAGTGTTAAAGAAAAAAAAGAAGAAAAAACAGATACAAACACACAAGAAATCTGAAATTGAATTATTTGGAGTTTCAAAGTCAAGGCATTAAATGATACTGATTGTCACGCCCCAGGGCCGGCCGTCCCCGGGACGCGGCAAGTGTATATATGATATCAGTAAAAACAGGAGTTCAATAACATACTCACACAACAGCTAAAATGACAACACAAACAACAAAAGCAGGGCTGACATGATATATACACCAAAAGCGGAAGCTAAAAGACTGAATCTGTAATTCAAAGACATATTACAGACTCGATACATAATCAACTGTCCTGTGAGAGCCAATATATACAAAGACATCCAAATACAATACAAACGCGTGCCCAAGCACGGAATATAATACATACAATCAAAAGGGATGCTGATAGCCTCTGATACTCGCGGGACGTGGCGCTACTCCGCTACTGATGAAGTCCCTCGGGGAGCTCTTCCTCCAGATCCGACTCAGATGACACTGGAGAAAAATATTATGCGAGGGGTGAGCCACACGCTCAGTGAACAGCACAACCCATGCATCACAATTTATATTAACCACCAGATCTTATTATCCACAACCTCATTATTAAAAGCCACAAAATGGCAACAGCTATACAATCCAGTAGGTCGCTATCGCCAACCCACTACACCCTCACCCTCACCCCTCAATAGGTGACATAGGATATTGGGACTAACTACACAAATCCAGCGGGTCGCTATCGCCAACCCACTACACCCTCACCCTCACCCCTCAATAGGTGACATAGGATATTGGGACTGACTAGGCTGATGGTCGCCCTTGGTCCACCGATAGTCTCTCCCCACTCCGTAGGCCGTTTGGCCACCCCCACATTCAGCACAGTCCGTCCCAAATCAGGAGGTGCCTACTGATGGGAGCCCCTGCACGGGACAGCCTTTCCAACGCCGGGGTAGTCTCTACACGGATCCAACGAAGGGAACAGAACAGCCTATCCATCGCATATGATCCACTCGGATCCGCAGACAACACATCTCAACAACTCTAATGTCATGAATTCTTCAGAATTCCTCCAGGGCGCATAACCAAGATGCGGGGAACATGCATAATAATAATAATAATAATAATAATAATAATAATAATAATAATAATAATAATAAGGGTATAATATTATTGGGAAAGAAACCTTGGGAGGGCAGCGTGAGGTCCCGATATAGGACATCCCGACAACCAAACAAGGAACACGGAGTACCCTAGCACGGGTCTCAATGTTGACCTCGCAAGGCCCCTCCCTATAATATTATCTAAGGCATGCAATTAAACATATGCTAGCATTTAATTTAATCAATTAAACTAGTAGGACGCATGCATAGGCCGAGGCTTCCTAGCATGAGAACAGGGTGACAGGATGCATGGCTCTTACACATATCCTAAGGGTGCAAGTCCCTAACATACAAAGTCTAGGGTAGCATGCATACTACATTTTTATCATGCTTGCATGGATTACACAAGTTAATATAGCCTATGGTGCCCCAGGGGAGGACGGTATACGCCCAAGTGCATATAGCGCCTCCCTACTGGGTTGGGTTGTACCACTCACCGATAGTCGGGTCGTCGCGCGACCGTCCGTCAAGATCTGCAAGATAGGGTAATCAAATCGGTGAGTAAAATACACAAATAAACCCAAAAATACACAACACTCGGGCAAACGTACATACGGCCCGTACGCACGCGAGCCCGAGCACCCCAACTCATTCCCGAACCCCCGGGCAGCCGCACGCACGGCCACCCGCCCCGGGCGCACAGCCGAGCCCCGGCCCGCGCCCCCAGACGCCCTGCCGAGCTCAGCCCGCACGCCCGGACACCCTGCCGAGACCTCCCGGGTGCACCGCGCGCTCACTGCGCCCCAGCGCAGCAACCCGCGCGCACACCCGCACACCCTGCGCCCCATCACCTCGCCCTGCGCGCACCTCGCGCGCACCACCCGCTCGCATCACCCGCTCACACCACCCGCTCGTCCAGCCCCGGGTGCAACCGCGCGCACTGCGCCCCAGCGCAGCGCCCCGCACGCGCACCCGCCCGCACTGCGCCCCAGCGCAGCGCCTGCACCCCTGCCCGCTCGCACCGACAGCTCGCCCTGCGCGCACTGCGCCCCCTGCGCAGCACCCGCTCACCTCTCCGCGCGCACGGCACGCCCTGTGCCCATGCGCAGCGCTCCGCGTGCACGCCCCGCACGCCTGGCAGCACGTGCCCAGCACCCGCTCGCTCGCACGCCCGGCAGCACACGCCCAGCGTGCCCAGCCTGCCTGCCTGCCCGAGCTGGCCTGCCAGCCCGCCTGCCCTGCCATCTTGCCTGCGCTGCCCTGCCTGCCTGCCAGCCAACCCGGGACAGCCTGCCATCCTGCCCGGGACAGCCTGCCATCCCGCCCGAGACAGCCTACCACCTCTCACCGGCCACCAATGGCCCCCAACCGCCTCCGGCCGCCACCAACGGCCACCCTCCGCCACCCACAGCCACCCTAACTCAAAAACCTCCTCCTAACAAGCATCTAAACAAGAAAGGAAGGAAAGAAAGCCTTACCCAAAGAAGGAAGGGAAGTTCGGTTGCTCTCCGCGCACCGAAACACCTCCTCCAAGGCCACCACCACCGAGCTCTCCCTCAGCCCTAAAACCAGCTGAAATCAGAGGAGAAAAGAGGGGGTGAGAAGGGGCTAAACACACCGGAACTCGAATCCGAGACCACCGGTGGATAGATCGGGATGAGATCTAACCTTTCTCTTCTTTGTGCTTTTGATTTTAACCCCTCTAGCTAGGTCAAAACCAAGAAAAAGAGAGAGGGGGAGAGAGGAAATCCATTGGAGAAGAAGATGAATAGTGGGGGAGATATTTTTGCTCTCACTTATATATAATCCCTCACTTAGATTAGCCTAACTAGGTTTAATTAGGGCTAAGAAAGGATTAGTGAGGGTTTAAGTGAGTTTTGACTTGGGTCAACTCAACCACAGATAAAAACAAAAGAGGTTGACCAAGTCTATGGGCTCACTTTGACCAAGTCAACTCTCTCAATGACTTCTCGCTCGGTCAAAACCAGGATACGCCCTGGAACTGTGAAATTCTGAAACGTTACCGGAATTCGACGAAATTTTTGTGAGCGGCTTGGAATGGCACCAGGGCACATAATATGCAGTTAGATTTTCAATCGGAGCCCTCTATCTCAGGGCGATAGCTAACAGCCTGAAATTTTAGCGGTTCCGATCGAAAAACGAAAAAAATCAAAAAACTGCCAGAATGTCCCAACGGTTACCAGAAGGTTAAAAGTGACACATATATAACACTGATGGCCTACATTTTGATCCAATCATATTAAAAAAAATTCAAAGGGGACAAAAAAGAAAGAGAGCTTTTTTTCCAAATGCCAGCAAGGAATTATATATGGTGTTGCAATGAAAAGAACATAGCAAGGAAAAACATCTTGATCTGTTCATCTAAGTTTCATGTGCACCACAGACCTTATCCTATGATATCTCACATGTTTCATTCATGTTTAATGAGATTCAATCAGAATGTGTGTGATCGTGTATGATTTTTTGGGTGGATCTCATCAATATCAATCAGATTTCACACTAATTTGGGGTTTTACTTGATTCTAGGGCTTTTCTATAGCTGTCTTGATTATGCTCTTATGTGAATGATATTGGAATTGGTTTGATGAATGTGTGGTTTGTTTTAGTTGACGAGGAGTGTGCTGAAGCTTGGTTTTTTATATCCTAGTAGATATCTCCTCTACGATTTTATTTTGGTTTGGTCAAATACAGGGCTCCCAATGTGGTTTTTTTGTATGCTTTGAGCTTTTGCCTTGCTACTAATATAAGGTACAGGCCCACCACTTCTCTCAAAAAATAAATAAAATAAAAATTAGACCACCAAATATTACAAGTAGGTAGAAGCCTACCAAGTAGGTAAAAATTAGGGGCTTCTGAATTTGCTTGATTTTATTTTGATTCCATAGAGATTTGGTGTTGCGGTTGATCTTAGGGTTCTTTAAGGGTTTGATTATACTTGTTAGAATTAATTTGGATTTGATTCCGTTGTTTCCCAATGAGGGGTTTTTAAATTATTGAGTATGCTTGTGTTTGGAGAAATCTGATTATGGCTGACTGGAATTTGATTAGCTTGGGATTGATTGTTTAGGCAATTGTTTGAGGGGATTCAATATTTGATTTTTGAATGTTCTAAGAATTCTTCATCATGTATTGAATTGGGTTTGATGAATGTACTAAATAATAGTTTATTTATTTTTGATCAACATGAGATGTGGGATTTTTTACATTCAATGATTTAGGCAAAAAAAAAGAACTAAATTTGGTTAGTTTGGTGGATGGAACTATGTTATTTAGGCCTTGAACTCCTATCACAGATTTGCATTCCTATTCGAACATTCATTCCATTTGATGACATTTTATCCACCAGTGTTAAAAGTATACATTGACTGATATCTGTAAACTACTGTTGATTTATTGATAAGAATGCTTATTTTCTCAGAAAGATATTTAAAAGCATAAGATCAACATATTGATAGTCTATTTCATTTATGGATTCTTAGTATTTACTTGTGTGAAATTTATCACTGAAAGATTGCAGAACAAGCTGAGTTCTTCTCATTTGGGACCAATGATCTGACTCAGATGACTTTTGGATACAGTAGAGACGATGTTGGCAAGTTTCTTCCGATATACTTGTCCAAGGGAGTGCTCCAGAGTGATCCTTTCGAGTTTAGATATGCTTAGTTGAATGTTTACTGTTCAATAATACTCATCAGATATACAAGTTAATTGTGCCTTTTGTGATTCTTATCTGATGCTTATAGAAAAATTGTTTATTTTTTCAATCAATGTCACATATTTTTCCCACCATGATTCACCTTTTTTGCAATAGATCTTGTGTAAAACCAGTTTTTTTTACTCATTTTAATTCTTGTTGTTGATTAGGAAAAGGACATTCTTGAATATTTACTAGATTTGACCTCCACTCAACCTTACATATTGGGTGGTAAATATGCTTCACAGTTGTTATACTTTAGAGTTTAATTTCCTTCTCCAATTATTCCATTGTTGGTGATGTTTCATTTGTTATTTCATGAATGCTTGTAAAAGGGTGGTGCTTCTCAGGTGGTTCTATTTAGAAAAATAGTGGTTCTTCAGATTTTGTTTCACCTGAAGATTTTAGTTTTATTTAAAACAGGTTGATGTTGATGTATTATATTGGTTGATGATGTACTAAACATGTTGATGTATTAAAGAAGTTGATCTCTTAAACAGGTTGATGTATTATATTGGTTGATTAAAAAATAAACATGTTGATGTATTAAACAAGTTGATGTATTACACAGGTTTAGGTTGATGTATTATATTAAACAAGTTGATGTATTAAACAGGTTGATGTTGATGTACTGAATTAAACAAGGCCAAACAGGTTGAGGTTGATGTATTGAATAAATGGGGCATAAATGAAAGATGTTGATGTTTTTTCCATAGTTTTTGATAGACAACATGATTTTTTATGTGATTTCTTTAAAAGAACAAATAGAATATAAGTCACCATGTACATTCTGTATGAAATAAACTGACTTATTCTGTGAAAAAAAGGAGTGCAAGTCACCATGCATATTCAGGGACAACTCAATCCTAGAATGCAAAACCTGGACTGCAATGCATTACATGGGACTAGAATGAATACTTATATTGATCTATGCTTCAGAAACTACCAAGCATTTAACACCATCTTATAAACACCAAACATTCAATCATTTTAAAACATTCATTTAAAAACATTCAGCCATTCACTCAACATTTACTCATTTATATAAACACCAAGTATTCAATTTTTACACCATAAAAGCTGTTATATATGTGTCACTTTTAACCTTCTGGTAACCATTGGGACATTTTGGCAGTTTTTCGGTTTTTTTTCGTTTTTCAATCGGAACCTCTAAAATTTCGGGCTTTAGGTATCACCCATAGTTTGAGGGCTCCGATTGAAAATCTAACTGCATATTATGTGTCATGGTGCCATTCCAAGCCACTCACGAAAATTTCATCGAATTCCGGTAACGTTTCAGAATTTTGCAGTTCCGAAGCGTATCCGGGTTTTGACCGAGCGAAAAGTCATTGGGAGACTTGACTTGGTCAAAGTTGACCTTTGACTTGGTCAAATGAGTTTGGATTTTAGTGTGGTTGGGTTGACTAGGGTCAAACCACACTTAAACCTATCTAATCCTAGCCTAAACCTAATTAGGGCTAATCTAAGTGGGGGTGTGAGTATGTGTGGAGTGGGTGTGGGTATAAAGAAATCCCACGACTTCAAACCCCTCCTATTCATCATCTTCTCCGAATATCCCTCTCTCTTCCCTCTCTTTGAAACCACCATATGACCTAGTTCAAGGGGTCAAAACCAAAAACCCAAAGAAGAGAAAGGTAAGGTGAGCTCCCGATCTATCCACCGGTGGTCTCGGATTCGAGTTCCCACGAGTTTGACCCCCTCTTATCCCCTCTTTTCTCCTCTGATTTCAGCCATATTGAGGGCTGAAGGAGATCGTGGTGGTGGTGGTCCTCGGAGAGGTGTTTCGGTGCACGAAGAGCTCCCGGTCTTCCCTTCCTTCCTTTCCTTCCTAGGGTGAGCTTTCTTCCTTCCTTTTCTTGCTTAGATGCATGTTAGGAGGGTGTTTTTGGGTGTGTGGTGGCTGTTGGTGGTGGTTGGTGGTGGTTAGTGGCCATTGGTGGCCGGTGAGGGGTGGTAGGGTGGCTCGGGCGGGCTGGCAGGCTGTCCCGGGTAGGCTGGCAGGCAGGCAGCGCAGCAGGCGGAGCAGATGGCAGGGCGCGCGCGCGCGTGCGCGCGGGCGTGCGCTCGGGTGGAGCAGGAGTGGGCGCTGGGCGCTGGGCGCAGTCGGGCGCGCAGTCACGCGCGTGCGCGCGGGTGCGCGGGTGAGCGCGGGAGTGCGCACGGGTGCAGGCGCGAGCGGGGGTGCTCGCAGAAGTGCGCGCGGGCGCGCGCGGGCAGGGCACCTGGGCACTGCTCCTGGGTGCGGGGCAGGGCGCCTGGGCATGCGCCTGGGCGCGGAGCTGGGGACCAGTGCGTGCGCGTGCTGGGGCGTGCGCGTGGGGGTGCGCTGGGCTGGACGCGCGGTGCGCGCGGGCGAGCACGAGCGTGCGCGTGCGTGCGGCAGTGCGTCGGGGCGCACGGGCAGGCGCGCGGCAGTGCGCCGATGGTGCCGGGGTGCGTGCGTGCGTGCGCATTCGTGCGTGCGCGTGCGGGTGGCCGTGCGTATGGCTGCCCGGGGGTTCGGGAATGAGTTGGGGTGCTCGGGCTCGCGTGCGTACGGGCCGTATGTACGTTTGCCCGAGTATTGTGTATTTTTAGTGTATTTTTGGGGTATTTGTGTATTTTACTCACCGAGTTGATTACCCTGTCTTGCAGATCTTGACGGACGGTCGCGCGACGACCCGGTTATCGGTGAGTGGGACAATCCAACCCAGTAGGGAGGCGTTATATGCACTTGGGCGTGTACCGTCCTCCCCTGGGGCACCATGGATTTATATTAACTTGTTGTAATGTGTAATCCATGCAAGCATGATAAAAATGTAGTATGCATGCTGCCCTAGACTTTGTATGTTAGGGACTTGCACCCTTAGGTTGTGTAAGAGCCATGCATCCTGTCACCCTGTTCTCATGCTAGGAAGCCTCGGCCTATGCATGCGTCCTATTAGTTTAATTTATTAAATTAAATGCAACTTGTGATATTAAAGCATGATTAGGGAATATTAAGGGGCCTTGCGAGGTCAACATTGAGACCCGGGCTAGGGTACTCCGTGTTCCTCTTTTGGTTGTCGGGATGTCCTATATCGGGACCTCATGGTGCCCTCCCAAGGTTTCCTTTCCCGATTATATTAATGCATGTTCCCATTTCATTTAATTTATTTAAATCAAGATGGGATGATGCGAGCTTATGATTATTAGCATGCCTTAGAGAATATTATAACCTTGTGGTTATAATATATGCTTCCCCGCATCTTAGTTATGCGCCCTGGAGGAATTCTGAAGAATTCAAGACATTTGAGTTGTTGAGATGTGTTGTCAGCGGATCCGAGTGGATCATATGCGATGGATAGGCTGTTTTGTTCCCTTCGTTGGATCCGTGTAGAGACTACCCCAGCGTTAGAAAGGCTGTCCCGTGGAGGGGCTCCCATCAGTAGGCACCTCCTGATTTGGGACGGACTGTGCTGAATGTGGGAGTGGCCAAACGGCCTACGGAGTGGGGAGAGACTATCGGTGGACCAAGGGTGACCATCAGCCTAGTCAGTCCCAATATCCTATGTCACCTGTTGAGGGGTGAGGGTGAGGGTGTGGTGGGTCGGCGATGTAGCGACCCACCGGTTTGTAAGTCCCAATATCCTATGTCACCTATTGAGGGGTGAGGGTGAGGGTGTAGTGGGTCGGCGATGAGGCGACCCACTGATTTGTGTAGTGATGATTATCAGTCCCAATATCCTTTGTCACCTATTGAGGGGTGAGGGTGAGGGTGTAGTGGGTCGGCGATGTAGCGACCCACTGGATTTGTGTAGTGATGTTTATCAGTCCCAATATCCTCTGTCACCTATTGAGGGGTGAGGGTGAGGGTGTAGTGGGTCGGCGATGAGGCGACCCACTGATTTGTGTATAGATGATTATCAGGCTAGTAAGTCCCAACATCCTTTGTCACCTATTGAGGGGTGAGGGTGAGGGTGTAGTGGTTCGGCGATGTAACGACCCACCGGATTTGTGTTGTTCATGCCACTTTGAGGCTTTTGCTGATTAATGGTGGTTAATATGAACTGTGATGCATGGGTTGTGCTATTCACTGAGCGTGTGGCTCACCCCTCGCATAATTATTTTTCTCCAGTTATCACTGAGGCGGACTTGAAGGAGGAGCTCCCCGAGAGAGACTGCACCAGTAGCGGAGTAGCGCCACGTCCCGCGAGTTTTAGAGGCTATCAGCACCCCTTTTTGGATTGTATGTATTATATTCCGTGCTTGGGCACGCGGTTGTATTTTATTTGGATGTCTTTGTATATATTGGCTCTCACAGGACAGTTGATTATGTATCGAGTCTGTAATATGTTTTGAATTACAGACTCAGTCTTTTAGCTTCCGCTATTTGTGTATATATCCTGTCAGCTTCATTGTTGTCTGTGTTGTGATATTGATGTTGTTTATGGTATGTTATTGACCTCCTGTTTAGACTGTTGATATCATATATACACTTGCCGCGTCCCGGGGACGCCCGGGGCGTGACAAAAGCATTCAAACAACAAACACCACAGTTATGTTTCTGTTACAAGTGCATTCAAACAACAAAATAAACCAACCATTAAGTCTATTACACCATCCGAACAACAATAACTCACAACAACATCCTCCCATATGGGAAATCATGTGACAGCAACCAGCTAACTTGATGAAAAGCACTCTCCAACCCCAGCAACCAGCTAAATCATTAGCACAACACAGTTCCAGCAGCAAACTTTGATGAAAGAGTTATATTTGCCTGCAACCGGGACAAGCCAAAGTCACAAACCTGGATTAGAACAAGTATCAGTATTGTCTAAAGAGATAAGGTAGTGTCATTTAAAGAAAAAAGCTGAAGCTTCTGTTATAGCTGGGGCAATATGAAAATTGAAAAAGAGAAAAAGCATTGCTGTAACTAAACCTCATCGGAGCATGGATAAAACTGAATACTGAAATCGAGATTTTGCAGAAGCCAGGGTAGCAACCCAAAATAGAGTAGCTGTTGAATACCAAGATGGGCTGTTGTATCATATACACCTCAATAGGGGAACTCCACACCACAATATTCATGTTTGCATAGATAAGAAAGAGTTCTTTCCATGCACGAAACTCTCTATTTGGCAGTTTAAAAAAAATTGATATCCCTGAGATAGATTTCTTTGGTCCCAGTAAAGGCTGACAAACGTTTTCCTAGTGAAGCTTGTCCAAGCATAAGCTCAAAGACACTGGAAGCCACACATCCTTTCATAAGTAATAGGAATTCTAAATGAAAGTGTTCAAATATTTTATATAGCTTACATCCATGTTGTAGTGACAAAAATGGACTTCTCATATGCAAATAAGAATCCATAAATTGCTTGTCATCACATGAGAAACACAAATGAATATTGAGAGGTATCACGTTAAAATAAAAATATCATGAAGAAGAATCATGATACATTATAGAAACTTCTTATAAAGGCATATTAACAATGTAAATGAACACGTTCTATGTGCTCACATGGGGATCCAGGGAAAACCCAATATCCTATTAGCATACCTCGTTTATCTACAATCTTCACAATGATTTGACTCATGTTCATTATAATAGTGAAATGACGTTGTTCTAATTCACTCATGCACACACGCAAGGTCCAACAGGTTGCTCACAACCTCGTTTAACACATAGCAACACAAACAAAATGTAGGACAAAATCATTTCATGGAAACAGTATGGACAAAGATGGAGGAATAGCAATGGAAACCATTTTAAGGAAATCTGGTAAAGATTGAATTATTCAAAAGTAATCTGCGTTTATGTTCTTACTTTTACGGTATATTTTTTCTCGACCAACAGATTTGGTGATTTCAAATCCCGATGAACGATTGGGGGATTGCGTCTATGAAGATAATTCATACCCTTTGCCTACAGAAAGATCTTAAGCATCAATAACCAAACACTCCTACTTGAGATAGGAAGGAGAACACAGGCATGCACAAAATTGGAGTGCATAAAAAATGTAGGGTCTATGAACTTACCACGTCATAAGCCATGTTTAATCGATGCCTCTCATCCAGCAATTTTCTTTTAGAAGAGTAAAGCCCTTGAAGTTACACAAATCACTCTCTCCCTCAAATGGGTTGCTCTTCCTTTTTCTAAATCTATAAATACATGATCTATTACATGTGGGTTTTGGAGATTTTCAATCAGATTTTTGACCTTCTTTTTCATCAAATGGTTGTTTTTTTTTGTTGTTCTTTTCTTTCTCTCTTTCTAAATCCAAAAGGGGGTGTCTTTTTAAATATATTTTTTTCATTAGTGTCATCTTCCTTTCCCATTTGTAGGATTGATCTTTGTTTGTAGTCTAAAAGGTGTTCTTTTTTGGTGGAAGGTGCAACATGGTGTGTGTGCAGGTCAGATGTGAGTGACTCTGCTCCAAAAAATAATAGACTATGCATGTAGAGCTAGAGCAGACTGCATGGATTTGAATAGGATCATTTCCATTTTTTTATATTCAAAACAATATTTTGGAACCACAAATAGATATAAAACTCTAGTAATATCCATAGATTCATTGTTTCAAGCAAAAAGTTCCACAATTGAGTATGGATTTTAATGAACTCAATATTCAATCATAAGTAACCCCAAACACTAGATGACAACACTAAATAAGATCCCCAACCAACTCTCCTAAAATGAGCACATTTGAAAATAACTCAAACACTATTAACAAGCAACAATATGGGTCCCAATATTGTAGTCCTAAGGATAAAACACATCTACTGAAAAGGCCGATGAAAGCCAATGTGCGAACTTGCCGTACTTCACTTGCGTCACCTTTATTCCCATCACTGGATTTACATGATGGTTATTGGATGACGACAAAAATGAGGAGACCATTCTAATAAAAAAAAATTAGGTTTTCTTTCTCATTTAGAATTAATCGTGTAGTTGTTTATTTTACAATAGAGAATTTTTAATGGCAAACTTTTCAAGCATTGAACGAGAAGGAAAACAAGACACATGCCCACAGAGAAAATGATAAAAAGTCACACATAGTTATTCAAGCTTTCACCTAGAAGACATTTTTAGTTTACCGAAGTAGAACAGTGAATGAGATGAACCAATTCAAGGTTTTTTTTTTTTTTTTGCAGCTCAATGTAATAAATATAAGATTTCATCTAATTCCTATTCTTATTCACCCAGTAATTGGGTTTTACCCTCAAACCATATGGGACCTTAGGGATTTAACAATGTACTATACTCACACTGCTTGATACGACAAGAAGAGACTAAATATAGAAAAGCCCACGCTAATTTTTCAAGTGATCAGAAGCCATTAATTAGTACTACTGACTTCTATACCAAATGCACCTGGCATCAGTCCAAGCAGCAACTCAAATATGAAATACATTTCTCACAGATTCCTATATAAAACTTGGAAGTCTTATAGTAGTCCTAGCTATTGGTGGCATTTACCAGCTACACTATTCAGTATGGCTAGCTTTCCTCTTCAAAACTATAATATAGAATCCTTGTATCCCTTCTCTAGCATTATCCCACACTCAACACTCACTTAATGATAAACCATTCTCTCTAACCATTAAATTATTGCCCTACCTTCACCTTATGAAATGCTTCAAAGTTTTGAAAATCAGTAAGTTCAGGTGCTTACATGTCACGCCCCAGGCGTCCCCGAGACGTGGCAAAATTAATAAATATCAGCTATCAATACCTGAGGTCAATAAAGACTCCAACAACAATACACAAGGTGGCAAAGCAAGATAATGATAACTGACTGAAAAGCGGAAGCATAATATATAAACAATGTTTGTAAATCAAAAATATTATTACAGACTCGAATACACAATCACTGTCCTGTGAGAGCCAAGTCTAGACCAAAGAAAATACAACCTGTGCCACATGCACGATTTACAAAACATAAAATGACTCTAGGAATGCTGACAGCCTCACACTCGCCACCCGCCGGCAGAACGCTCCACGCCCATAAGACCACGCCACAGGAAAGCTCCAGCTCCACGCCCAACACTGCCCCTGAAAAGAAACAGTATGCGAGGGGTGAGCTACAAGCTCAGTGAGTGGCTGGAAACCAATCACCATACTACAGTTCAATACATAATCAATTTCCTTTCAAGGAAAACATGGGTGGAAACCCATGGATAACTGGGTCACGTGGCAGCGCGACCAACCTCACCCCCACCCTCACTCCCGGAGGGAGTCTTTTGGGACTTTTGGGGAGAGACCATACCGTCGGTCGAAGAGACCCGGATTTACTGGTCTACACAACAAGTCTTTTGGGACTTTTGGGGAGAGACCATACCGTCGGTCGAAGAGACCCGGATTTACTGGTCTACACAACACTACTGGATCATCTACATCTAGATAATTGCTCAAACGATGCCTTTAAACATCGACACAGGACCGGACCCAACAACTATGGGAACAGTTGAACAACGAATGGGTCACGCGGCGATATTCTTCACCTCATCCTTACCCTCACTCCTGGAGGGAGACTCTTGGGACTTTTGGAAGAGATTTAGACTGCTCTACACCCTTGGTCCACCCGGTAGCCTCTCCCACACTCCGTAGCCTCATACCTGGTATACTCCCACTATCAGTACTGTCCGACGCATCGGAGGTACCTACGGACGGGAGCCCTCTGTCAGGTCAGCTTTCTAACGCCGGGGAGTCCCTACTCGGATCCAACGAAAGGGGAGAACGATTCCCACGCCCGTAACATCATTCGTTAACCCTCTCCCGGGTAGTATCTACAACCCGATCTCCTCAACTCACCGCTCTACACCCTTGGTCCGCCAGTAGCCCTTTCCCCGGGTAGCCTCTACCTAGTATACTCCCACGATCAGTACTCTTCCGAATGCATCGGTGGTACCTACGGATGGGAGCCCTCTGTCAGGACAGCTAAACCCGAGAAGTTCCTACATCGGATCCAACGAAGGGGAGAACGATCCCATGTTCGCAAAGCGAACCCAATGGAAAACAACTACTCTCGATACTCACTTATCGAGATATCAAAACACAGGCATAACAACAATCTATTCAACACAAGTTAGTGGGTCGTAACATCGCCGACCCACCCCACCCTCACCCTCACCCTTTAAGGGGTGACATGGGCCTCTTGGGACAGACTAGACTGCTCTCCACCCTTGGTCCACCGGTAGCCTCTCCCACACTCCGTAGCCTCTACCTGGTATACTCCCACTATCAGTACTATCCGACGCATCGGAGGTACCTACGGACGGGAGCCCTCTGTCAGGTCAGCTTTCCAACACCGGGGAGTCCCTACTCGGATCCAACCAAAAGGAGAAGACAGCCTACTCACGCGCGTACGATCCTCTTGGATCCGTCGACAACGATTTCTAACACTACTAATGTCATGAATTCTCAAGAATTCCTCCAGGGCGCATAACTAAGATGCGGGGAAACATATATTATAACAACAAGGTTATAATAATCTCTAAGGCATGCTTACAACCATATAATCACATTTGATTTAAATAAATTAAACTAAATGGGAAACATGCGTAGGTCGAGGCTTTCCAATCAAGGGACATGGTGTCTAGGCATGTATGGGCCTCTATACATGATATATGGATGCATATCCCTAGCATACAAGGTCTAATGTGGCATGGTTACATCATATTAATCATGCATTAACATGGTATCTACATATTATAGCTAGGGGGGCCCATCGATGCGCGACGCGCGTCTATGCGGGTCGAGCGCATCCCTAGAGAGGGGGGGGGATTGGAATCGAACCACTCACCTTATAACCCGGGACCTCGCGCATCCCTTCCGACGAGATCTGCAAGGTAGGGGCATCCAATTTGGTGAGTAACAACACAATTTACACATAGAAATCATTAGAAATACCCAATACTCGGACAAGCATGCATACGGACTCGCACGCATGCGAGCACGCACGTACGCACGCGAGTCCGAGTGCCCCGACACCTACCCGAACCCTCGGGCAGCCACACGCATGGCCCCCCACACGCGCACGCACGCATACGCACGCACCCCAGCACCCTCGGCGCACTGCCGCGTGCCTGCTCGTGCGCCCGGACGCGCTGCCGAGCGCACTGCGCGTCCAGCCCACGCGCCCTCGCGCAGCACCCCGCGCATGCCCCAGCACGTGCACGCACGCGCACGCACGCGCGCGCGCGCACTGGTCCCCAGCCCCGCGCCCAGGCGCATGCCCAGGCGCACTGCCCCGCGCACTGCACCCCCGCTCGCGCGCACCCCCGCTCTCGCCAGCACCCGCGCGCACCCGCGCGCCCACTCCGCGTGCACCCGCGCACTTGCGCGCACGCGCCCGCGCGCGTCTGCGCGCCCGCCAGCGCCTGCCAGCGCCCGCCTGCGCGCGCACGCGCGCAGACAACCCCAAACGCGCGCCCAGCCAACCCTTACCCCTTTTTAACCCTCCCCAACCCCTCACACACACTCTAACCCCTATGCATAGCATGCATGACTTCCCCAACCATCCCAACAGCCCTTACAAATCAAAAAGAAGGGGAAGAGGACTTACCAAAAGAGGGAAACGGAAAGGGGGAGGTGCGGGGCTCTCGACGCGCCCACGGCCACCTCAACCACCACCACCACCACCTCTTCAGCCTCTCCTCAGCCTCCTCCTTGGCTGAAAATCAGGGGGGAAGGATCATGAAAAGGGACCTAGAGAGAGGAGGACAAACAACAACAACAACACTTACATGCACTTCCTCCGCCACCTTCTCCTTCTCTTTGGGGAATTAAAACAAACACTTGGGGGATGTGTGTGTAAGAGAGAGAGAGCCCAAGGCTTAGACGTGGGGAATGGGAGGGGAAGAGAGAGAGAGAGAGAGAGAGAGAGAAGATATTTATTTGGCACATAAATATCTAAGGAAGATGGAAATGACTAAGTCGTCCTTGACCAGAAATTCTGCGCATGCTTCACTGGAACAGCCATAACTTCCTCAATATAGCTCCGAATTACACAATTCTAATTCCGTTGGAAAGCTAAGAAGATTATCTACAACTTTCATGTTTATGCCAATATCAAATGATCCCTCTAGCTATTCCGAAATTAGAGCTAAACATAGAACAGGGCTGCTGCCAGAATTTTCATCCCCGGGGTATACTTGGTAAAATACCCATAACTTTTACTACAAGAATCCAGTTGATCTGATTCCACTTCTGTACGAAAGCTAACTCAAAACTGGACATCTCATAATAAAATCATATTTAAACCTCTTCATCTTGGATTTTAACAAAATCAAATCCAAATACCAAATTGGAAATACATAACTTCGAGAAAAAAAATTATGTAGCCAAATTTTCAATCAGAGCGCTCCAAATGACACAGGCACAACATTACAGATGCAAGTCCACACTTGAAGAAAAATCATAACATGATTACCACGTTTAAAAGAGATCCTCAATTCGTATTACTACAACCTAGAGAGAAACAAAAAAAAGTCTGTTTTAGTTGCACCCAAGTCACACGAGCATAAGATTAGGTGGGTCCAGAAGTGACCAGAATTAAGATAAGACAATCTAGAGAAACAAATTCAGACACACAACCAGGGAGAGGGAGAGGGAGAGGGAGAGGGAGAGTACCGCAATCATCATCATCATCATCATCATCGGTGTCCCAATAAGGCGGAGAAGTGGAAGGGATCCCATTCTCCACCTGGTCACAGGACCTCCATTCAGCCAAGGAATCACCCGACAGGCATCGCTGGCCGCTCGATATCCCATCCGAACCCCTCCCCATCCCATAATCTTCACTCGAGCTCCCGGCCATGGTAATGTTTCCTCCAAGCAAAACTCAATGAGAGAAACAAAAACTTATGATTATCTAACCTCCTTAGAAAGCTTAAACCCAATATTCACCTTTACAAATCAATTTGAAGACAAATAATGAATGCCTATGTGTGATAGTTGCGCAAGTTGTCTCCGCCAACTCCACTGAATACTACATAGCATTAAAAATTAGAAGTGCATTGATAGACTCACTCAATCCATTTTACTCTGTATTGAACCCAGAGCATTTACTTTACATTAAGTTAGTCTGTGTAAGACTGATGCAAATCTCTCTCTGGTATATGCTCTACAAAATTTGTCTAAGTGCCAAAGTAAATATCAAATGACAAAGATCTAGATTACAGAAAAATATACTAGGCATCTGATATACTTGCATGTGCGTGCATAACATAGAGCATTAGAAATCATGAATTATGAGTGTGGGATTCATCATAGCATTTCTTGACTCAATAAAATTAAAAAAAAAATCTGGATGGTATTTTTGCAAGACAACAATGACAATCTTACATCATAGGAGGGATCTGTAAACAGCAAAGATGGTATTAAAAGATGAATCAATTACAAAACCTCATGTACTACCTAAAGTTTTATATGAATGATATCATGCATTTGAGTACCAAAACAACCATCAAATAAACAACTAACTAACAAACAGGAAGTGGCGATTATATAGTCAACTGAAATTGCATTCCTAAGCGTAATTTCAAAATATATAGCGTCGATAAATTAGAATCTTGATGCATGAAAGCCATAATGAGATGAATAGAAATATACCACTATGTATTCATTGCTGAAACCATTTGATCTCTGTCTGATGGTGCTCTGTCTCTTAATATTGTTTACATTGACCAATGTCTCCTCGTCAAATTTTCCCCGCTCTTCAATAGAAAGCTGATTGAAGCGCTTCTCTCCATCTTCTATGCTTCTTTTGACATCCACCTACAGGAAAGGAGTTAAGAATGAGAACAACTAATAGCAAAAGATTTCCAGCAATAACAATAGAATGTGAGGTTTCCGCTTCATAAAAATCCCAACACCAACACTCCTTTGATAAATTATCAAAGTGAGAATATGCATTCAACTTTGATAGTTCATACACATTCTATGTGACCAACATGGGCACATATTCAATACAGCCTAATTCACAATGAAAAGGAATTTTCAGCAACAATATTAGGTGGTGGAAAAACATTCCTTTATAAGAATCCAATGCTAATACATCATTGAATAAAGCAGATGTTAAAGCATTCAACCTTCACATGAATTTATTGGTGACCAGGAGTGACGAAGGGGGCCACAGATGGACGTGGAAGGGGTCGAAAGGGGGTTGGCGCCGCCAGGGGGTTTGGATTTTTGGATCAGAGAGAGAGGTGTGCGAGAGAGAGATCGAGAGATGGAGAGAGAGAGAGAGAGAGAGAGAGACCACGTTTTTTGTTTTGTTTTTGGTTTTTTTTTCTTTTTTTTTTTTAAAAAAACGTGGACCGTGCGATCGCGAGATCAGCGATCGCACGGTCCTTAAACGGGACTCACGATGAGGTGCACCGTGCGCACGGCCGCACCCCATCGGCCCCCTATATATATATATATATATATATAGGCGCACGATGGGGTGCGACCGTGCGCACGGTGTACCCCTTGTGCGCCCCGTAACGTTGACCGTGCGATCGACGTACTCGCGATCGCATGGTCGACGTTTAAAAAAAAAAAAAAAAACGAAAAAAAAAAAAACACGGTCGTCATCGACGGGGGCGACGGGGGTGACGAGGGTTGACGGGGGCGACGGGGGCGACGTCGACGGGGGTGGCGGGGGTGACGGGGGTCGACGGGGGTCGACGGGGTCGACGGGGGCGACGTCGACGGGAGTGACGGGCGTGATGGGGGTCGACGGGGTCGCGGTCGTCGTCGATGGGGGTCGGTCCGTAACGTCGACGGGGGTCGGGTTTTTTTTTTCGTTTTTTTTGTTTTTTTTTAAAAAAAACGTCGACCGTGCGATCGCGAGAACGTCGATCGCACGGTCGACGTTACGGGGCCCACGAGAGGTGCACCGTGCGCACGGTCGCACCCAATCGTCGCCCTATATATATATATATATATATATATATATATATATATATATATTCAACACAATGCTTCTTTCTATATGGATAACAAATTTATTCATATTGCCTGCATTGTTAGGTGTTGCTTTCTCAATTTTAATCAAAGTTAATTGTGAGAAATAAATTTTGATTACAATTTGATAAATAAAAATTTATTGTGGAAAATCAACTAATAACTCTACCCCAATCGGTTGATAGATCGAATAGTCGTACAGGGACACCACTTCGATTCGACCTGGCACTCAAAACAAATAATCGGTAGATGTACCTACTTGTATCTATACAATTAAAACGTGTTACAACGCCGACAAAGAAGCAGTGATTTTGTGGCACTTTGCAGATCAGCCCCTAGTTTCCATCACTTTCATAAAAAGACCCCTACCTGTGTTACAAATAGATCCCTGATATTTATATCCAGGTCTGTAACAAAAATAGACCAATTTTGTCCTCTTCTAGGCTATATGCTGATCGGTCCCTAGGTTCTACAAATTTCACAATCAAACCCCTATATTTTTATACCTAGGTCCCTCACAAAAAATCGGCCAACTTTGTTCTTTTCTGGGCCATTTGTAGTGTGTGTGTGTATATATATATATATAGTTCTATCATAGTGTATGATACAAATTTATTTTTATTTTTTCCACTCGAAAAAAATATACCTCGTTAGACGATATATATACATTGTTAAATTTTTCTTACACTTATTAAAAATGGATTTATTCAACTCGAAATGGATCCATGTATACTTTTACTTTGAAAATCACAGTTTAGGATTTTTTAAGGTTTTTACATAAATTTGAATAGGCGCCAATGAAGGTTTTCACGTTTGTTTTGGTTTTCGAAAACCCTAAATTTTGAAATTAGTTTGAATGTATGTTTTAATGATAGAGGAGAAGCGGTTACATGAGAAGAAAATGTGTGTTTTAATGAAAGGTAGTTTTGTATTTTGTTTTTTTAACTTTTTATAAAAGTTAAACAGAAAACCAATGAAAAACTGACACCTAATGGGGGCTAGTGAATAGACTTAAAACTTGGGTAGCATGACTCTTATATTTTCTTCATTTAATAAATATACAATTATGTCAATAGCCATTTAACAAAAGAATAAAACCAAGAGCTAAAAATCTTTGAAAAGATATAATTCATACACTATGCAGTCTTTCATTCAAGGTTAACAATTTCAAAATTTTTTATAATATTTAGTGGCACATTATCTTTTGATCTCATTCCATTGCTCTGTCTCTTAAGCATCAGGCAATTGCTAACATAGAAAATCAACAGTTAGCCTGATAAAAGGTTACTGAATCAGCTAGTGGCTCTAATCCTACAAAAAGTTCTACCTATGAAGTAAGCCACACTGTGACCCAAGTCTAACATGCAAACCATTATGAAGAAATTAGGCTAGCATATTATCAAGATTGTTGCTACAATAATACAATTACATCAAGCACAGCCCAAAACAGATATTTATTCTCCCTTTTTTCCTACGTACAATAAATTGAATTCTTTCACGAGAATAAAATACTCACTATCCGGTCCACCAAGTTGTGTCACAGCATCGACAAAACGCTCAAATTAATTGCCACCAACTCTAACTACCTTTTAGGACCTCATAATAATTGGCATCAATGTCCATTTAATTTTGTCATTTTAATAATTTTTGGGATGCAAGACAGCTTGGACCATCTTTCCCTCCCTCAACACTGTTGAACTTTTTAATGACTGATGCGTTTTGTATTAGACCATACATGGACAAAAAAAGCTTTTTTACAGCAACAGTACACTTTCGATTACCAATGAAAAAAAATTCAGGTGAATACATGGAATTCATGTCATTGGACAAAACGTTCAAAAGTTGTATAATTGTTGCTTTCTGTCATTAATTTTGTGTTTAATAAAAAAAGAGGGCCATCCTTTAACCCATCAAGAAGACATCTCTTCTTCTTATCAAAGAAAAAGAAAAAAAAAGAAAAGAAGGCATCTTCTCTTTTTCAACCTCTATTCCAGTCTCGTTTAATTTTTTATAAACATATCTAAACTAATGCATATAATTTCCTATATAAGATGACCAAAACCATCAACAAATTAAAACATCCTCAAACCAATTCCCCCTGTTGCTCTACTTGCATCTCCAATACAAAATGGCATCCCCACAACGTCCCTCAGTGAGCTCCAAAGAACCAACAGATGATCAAGAGTCCTACAACAGATACAAAGACTTAATCTCCACCCTCCCAACCCAACGTTGGGGCCCCTGCGGCGACGATCTCCATCAACACCACGGTTTCTGGTTCCCCCCCTTCCCCTTGGAGGGGCTCATGGCCGCCCAAGACCACTTTGTCGCCCGACCCACCGACGTAATCCTTGTCACCTTCCCCAAATCTGGCACGACTTGGCTCAAGGCCCTCACCTTCGCCACCATCAACCGCAACCGCGCCGACGTCGCCGAACCCAACCACCCGCTGTCGATGTTGGTATATATATTGTTGTTTCTAATACATTTATTGTTGTTTCTAATACATCACATCACTCTCATAAAACAAAAATACAAAAGAAAACCGCTCACAAAGAGTGAACTATTTCTCCTCCTTTTATTATTTTATTATTATCCATATCAAATTAAATATATATTAATTGACAACATCAAATGTTGTCCCACGGATAATTCGTATATGTTTTAATTTTTTAAAAATAGTAAATCTTGATAAAAAAATATATATCGTTCTATTTTGACATGTACCACTATTTAAGCCCCATTGTCAAGCCTCATGAGGCGTCTTTACTTCATTGGTTGCTTGTTTAACTTTTTAAAAAGGTTTAAAAGGCAAAATACAATATTACCCTCATTTAAAATCCACGTTTTCCTCCCTCATTAAACCCATACCCAACTTTTCTAAAAAACATATCAACCTATTCAATCCATTTCTTAAGATGTAGTTTTTCTAAAACCAATTCAAATTTATAAAAAAAATCAATTATTATATTCATGAAAACAGAACAGAAATTCAAATCATTTAAGGTTTTTTAAAAAGAAACTGAAAAACAAAATCATTCAAGAACTCATTTTGTCAAAAACACCGAAAAAGACTGATTTTTTGTTTGCATCCTCTCATTTAACCAAAAAACGATTGCAACAAGGAATAATCAACGTTTTTTTTTTTTTTTTGAAACGTTGTTGTTAATTTGATGGTTATTCGATTCCAATAATCAAACAAAGTATTTGAAATGGGTGCAATGTTTTTTTCGATGAATGCAGAAATGAAACCCTAATCAGTTACATTTATAAAATGTAACTTAGTTTCAATAATAAATTGCATTAAAGGTCAGTTACATTCGTAAATGTAACTGACTTTGTCTATATAAAGCAATTAAAAGTTAGTTACATTCCACAAATGTAATCGACTTCCAGATATAATGCATACATGTTGAGATTAGATTAACATGCCACTTTTGAAACATAATGCATATAAATAACTAATTTTATATGCATTTGGATGGAAATTTAACTCAGGGATGATAATTGGGTTTTTCTGAGTTTTCAGGGATTCGTACGTCTGTCCTAATTTTAATAGGGACTTATATGGGTTTTCTCATGTTTGTAGGGACTTAAATGTCTTTAACCCTAAAAAATAATAGTTTGAAATATAACTAATTTTTTAATGTTACACAACCCAAGCCAATGCAAAATAATCTAAGATCAAACGCCACATTTAAGAAAAAAATTGTAATAAATGCTAGATCAAAGACTGCCTGATTTAACATCTAGCACTGAATTCAATAAAAAAATGTAACAAATGCAAAATAGATGATGAGAACTGAAATACAAAATTATGTTTTAGGTGGAGAAGAAAAAAAAGCTGCAGATGCTATGGGCAGACACTATAGACAGAATACATATATATTTTTTTTTCATCGTGTAAAGCAAAAGAGAGATGACTATTAATTACCAAAAATCATGGGATTTAATCATTCATATCTAGCTAATAACATATCACATATGATTCACCAAAACAATCCACCGTCCATTCAAAAAACTTAAATCCATTCAAATCTTCAAAATAACAAACCATATTTTAAATCATGCCACATCAACCATAATCATAACCAACTTCTTTGTTACAGGACTAGTTAACAAATAGACAGAAATGATAAAACAAATATTAACACTTATGCCACATCATAGAGTTTATATGGGGCATATAATCATTATTATTTTGAATTGAATGGATTCATTTTTAGCAAGTGTAAAAAAATTAACAAGATATATGCATCATTTTACTGGATGGCTAACGAGAAATATGGGACTTGTATTTGAGCCATAAATAAATTTGGGTGCAAAAGCGTCATTTTATTTATTTCAATTTTTTCTTGAAAGAAGTGGGATTCTCCTCTTTTTGATTTGCAACTTTCAACAGTCGAAGTTGAACCCCCACGAGTGCGTCCCCCTCATCTCCTTCCTCTACAATGATGGCCGCCTACCGGACCTTGACTCCCTCCACGGGCCAAGGCTCTTCGCGGAACACGCCCCCTTCTCTCTATTGCCCGAGTCTGTGCTAGGTTCTGGCTGCCGAATCGTGTACCTATGCCGCGATCCGAAGGACAACTTAGTCTCGCTATGGCACTACATGTTGGCGCAGGCACGTGCTCGGGGGCTTGCTCAGTACCACTCATTCGATGAGGTTTTTGAGCTCTTTTGCTCAGGCATCTCCATGGGGGGGCCGATGTGGGACCACGTGTTAGATTACTGGAGGGAGAGCTTGCGAAGGCCGGAGAGGGTGATGTTCATGAAATATGAACAATTGAAAGGGGACACGGGAGGATGTCTGAAGAGGTTGGCTGAGTTCATTGGGTGTCCGTTCTCGGAGGAGGAGGAGAGGGAAGGGAAGGTGGAGGAGATTGTTGAGATGTGCAGCTTTGAGCGACTAAGTGAGCTGGAGGTGAACAAGAACGGGAGAATAGGTATCGGGAGTACAGAAATCGAGAACAAGGATTTCTTCAGGAAAGGGGTGGTCGGGGACTGGAATAGACATCTCACGGCGGAGATGGCGGAGCGGCTCGATCGGATCACCGAAGAGAAGTTCAGAGGGTCTGGGTTGAAATTTGAGAAAGCCCCGCTTGAAAACTGGTATGGGCATTAGCTTTACCCAAACAACTTGGTTTAAAAACTGAGTTTGGAGGAAATTACCTCTCCATCGATTCTTGAAATCTATCTTCTTCTTTTTTTCTTTTTTCTTTTTTTTTCACAAAAAATAATGTTTGCAACTTTTAATTAAACTACAGTTTTTTCTCAATTTAAAAAATTTAATTTTTTGCAAACCCTTTCAAAATGGGAGTATTGGGTTTGGGCGTAGGGAAATCGTCATCTAGATACGGTTTTATAATCTATTCGAGTAATAAAATCGTCATTTATAAAGGATTTTTTCTCAATTTTAACAAATTTTAGGGATTTTTAGTATACTGCGTTTTCAGTCAGAGTTAACCAAATAGAATATTCACATAACGTTCCGTTTAATGAAAGTTTAACTCAGTGGTTATTTGGTTACATAGGTGTTTAAGGAGTATATGGACTTCAAAAAAAATCAGTGGATTATATGAATTTGAGTAGTTTACATGGGGTTATTTGGATTTTTCTCATCAATTTTTATCTTCTCAACCCTTAATAGAGTTTTTGGTTCATTCTCTTCAATTTTCAATCTAACACAGGTGAGGAGGATTGGTTTCAAGGTTTGGAGGAGATCGATCGCATCACGGATAAGAAACTACGTGGTTCTGGTTTGAGCTGTAATTTGTTCGTTCTTCATCTCATTAGGTCATGTCGATCTGCTGTGTGTGTGTGTGTGTTTTTTTTATTTTTAAAGTTGTCTGGATTGTGTTAGATGTAACTTTTTTTTTTAACTTTAATAATCAAGTTATATTACTTGATGGGTGGTAGCTTGTATGTCAGATGTGATATAAGAGTGAGAAATCGCAGCTTGTGTTATGTTGATGATAGCTAGGTAATATTAGAGTTTAAAATGTTAAAAGTTTGTTGTTTCCAGCATAGCTGTTTCATAATGCATGCATGTGATTTTAGTGTACGTGAGTGAGCAGTTGTTTAAGCAATTGAATGTTGATCTAAGGCAGTGTTTTTGGTTGTGAGGTGTGATACACCGCGTTTCTCACACGCAGCATTTAGGAGTGTTGGGTAATGACTCGACAACATCAAACGTCATCCAGTTTGGCAAATGGTGTTTGAAATGCCACACATACACATTTTATATATATATATATATATATATATATATATATCACTCTGTTATATATACCCCTCTTCCGAAAAAGAAAATGGGCAGAATTGACATTTACCTACCTAGACTACAAATGGGTTTTCACTCATGCGTTTCACGAATCGTAATTTCCATGAGTTTCTTATTAGTCCGATTGCAAGCTCATCTATCTTTGCCGCGACCTTAAACATCACCATCACCACAAGAAGCATCACCTTAGGAGCCTAGCCGAACCTCCTCTATCTCTCCTCCACGACCGCCACCATCGGATTGGTATCCAATCGTTCCTCTTCGATTTCGATTACGGGAGGGTTCGATGGGTCAGATTCCTCCTCCGCCACCTCCACCACCGCCTCGGTCGCCTCCACCGCCAGAGGAGGGTCAGAGATGCCGCCATCGGGGAGGCCCTCCGCTTCGCCAATTTCTTGAGTCGGTCGCGGTTCTTCACGACGCCTTCGAGGGGGTACCCACGAATTGAAGTCACCGAATTGATGCTCGAATGCTGATGATGCACTGAAGAGGAAGAAGAGGAGGAACACAAGGACGATCATCTCCTTTTTTTTCTTTTTTTTTTAGATTTTCTTAGCAAAGATTGCTTTTTAAAGGGGTTTATGCGAGAGAATTGAAAAACCCAAAAGAGGAATTGATCGAGAAATGAAGATGAACAAAACCCAGATGAGGAAATGAGAAAAAGAAAATTTGTTTTGTTGAAGATGGGTCTGCAAAAGATGGGATGAGAGGTGGATAAAGAAAAACAAAATCACCATTCCAAAGTCTCATATATGTTCATTGAAAATTATTAGAGCATATACTCACATTAACAAAATATGTATTTCGACAAAAAAAAATCACATTTTCTATAAATTTATTTATGTAATTCATTAGAATATATGCTTCATTTTTTATTCAAAAAAAATGTATCTTAATTAGATAAAGTATACTATTTTAAAAAAATTCAAAATACTTGTAGACTGGATATAGGATTGAAAAATAAACTAGATGGAACATTATCCATTTTGTATGCATTGGTTCATACTTGAGAAGAGTTTTTTTTTTTTAAGAAAGCTCCGATTTGACATGATTTATCATTTGCTTAGGAAAATGTGGTTTCAAAAAAAAAATTATTTTTCTTTTTTTATTTTTATTGTTCTTAGAGTGGGTTCTTGGAATGCCGTGTGTTTACCTGGTAATGACTCTCATTATTCTGTTATTTGTAATGATTGATGTGCATGGAATCTAACATACTACCCAACGAAGTCAGTGAGATTCTGCAACACAGTTTCACGATTAGATAGTGTTTCAACTATGAACTAGTTTTGAGGAGTAGTAAATTTTAAGTTAAATTTAGCATGTAGTAACTGGATTTATACCTGTTTTATGTAGGATTTATAATTATGATGTGTTTAAATGGATCGTTTATTATTAAGTTGGCACATGTGTAAACAATTTCACGTATATGAGATAAACAACTGCAAACAGAAGTAAATGACAACACATCATAAAAATAGACAAACATGTGCAAATTGTGTACAAAGGTTTTCCTGCACATACAATGTAAAATTTGCACGTGCCCATACTCATTGATGTGGTTCCAACCATTTTTGGGTGTTTTGAATGCCTACTGTCGAGGATATAATCGGGGGAAGCACTCCCCTGTTTTTAACAACGAATCAGAGGTAATTATATGTAATGTCTCTGTATTTTTTAACCTTATATATTTATTTTAAATATATAATAAAATTTGATTGAAATTAAATTCTTTCATTTTTTTTTAACTTGGCTGTGGGTCCAAATGTGTCCAATTTGATTTATAATTATAATAATTATAAATTGATGTTGAAATATTTATTTTATATTTTTTTTGGAGATTTATATAGTCTCATTAAACTTTGGTTAAATTTTGGTGAATTCAAAGTTTGAAAAATTAGATTTTTATGCTTAAGTGTCAAGTTATTGGACCTAAGGATCTAATTGCAAATCCAGAATATCTTTTAATAGCCTTCAAGGAGTTGTCTGTAAATCGTGTAGGGACCTAGTTTGAAACCCAAAAAACTTCTAGGGTCGTTTTGTAATTCTGACAAACTAGAAAAAACCCCATATAAATACCATGTTTCAGGCCAGGGTTTTCATCCACTTTTCACATCGCAAGAGGGGGTTGTGATGACCTAACTAACCCTTCGTACCACAAGAGATGAAGATGGTGAGTGGTGTGGCCGGATCTAAAGTGAGAAATCATTCTCCATTGATTTTGTTGTTTAGTGTTTCAGTTTATTTTTTTGTTAGAAGATGATTGTGTCAACCGCTTGTTTAGGGAAGAAGGTTGATGGATTAGGTTAGGGTTTAATTTATTTTGATTAGATAATTATTTGATTAGATTTAAATAGATCTCAAAAAATTTCTTCAGATCAAATTAGATTTTATTGGTTTCGGTGATTAAGGGTTATTTTCGGGTCAAAGGTATACCTGCACATCAAATTGTATTTTTTATCATAATAGTCATTTTTTGAAAAAATGTATTTTACAAAGAGTAATAAGTTTTGAAAAGATCTTTCCAACGAATCGTTCTATTTTGCTTAATGCTTAATGATGTTATACAACTTATAATTAGCTTAGAATCTGATAGTTGAACTTCCAGCTCTGTTTAAGATCTATGGTAGATGGATATAAACTGAATTGAACTTTCAGACAATCTCTCTCTCTCTCTCCCCCCCCCCCCCCCCCCCCCCTTTCTCTTAGTCTTTGATTTGGGTCCAACCATTTTTGGGTGTTTTGAATGCCTACTGCCGAGACGTAATCGGAAAGCACTGCCCTATTTTTTTAACAACGAATCATAGGAAATTATGTTTTTTGAATATATAGTATTTTCATTGATTTTGTTTTGTTCTTATTAAGTGATTCATGCAAACATTTGTGTTTCTTGTATGAGTAATGCTATAAGTGATTCACCATATTCATAAGAAGAATATGTTACTTGTATGACTAATGCTATGGACTATTTCATGTTTTCCCCTTCTTTCTTTTTTTTGCTTGGTATGTTTCCCTGTTGTTCTTATATATATCAAGAGATCTATATATAACTTCCTTTCCTTGATGAGTCGAATCTGTGGTGCTTGCATTTTGCAATCTTGGCATTCACTATCACATGATCGAATCTATAAGATAGTTTGGACTTTATTTGCCTGGATTGAGAACAAAAATTTCAGTTAGAAAGATTTACTCAACAAATGCAAAAAGAAGTCTAAACATTAGTAACCCATTTTGACAATATTTTAGAGGGGAAAGGAAAACAAAAGAAGAAAGCCATCACTGAACAGCCATGGTAGAATATTAAAGAACACCACACATAAAAAATTTATTGCTTGAGACACCTGAAAAGGATTCATGAATTCAAAGCCAAAAAAACAAAAAAAAACAGCTGACTTCTTTTCAACACCATCCATATGTTATCTGCAAGAGACCCCTCCCATCCACCTATTGTCTGCACCAAATGATGGCCTACACAGTGGCCCCTTGAAGTTAATTATCAGTCATTCTCAGTGGAACCTATTAAATGTATATATATGTTAAGGTTAAGGATAGATTAGTCTTTTCCTTGTTTCTCTTTTTGTACTATAAATATTAGATACAAATCCTAATAAGATTCTTGATTCATTCTTTTCATATTCAAACATGGTATCAGAGCTTGAATCCAATTTTTTTCTTTGATTTTCTGTTGGCGTTACTCTCTGAACGCAAGATCGCCGACGCCGTGTCACCCCGTTCGTGTCACCCCGCGTAGATTCACGGCCCCCACGCCGCTCCGCCGCCACCCCACGCAGATCTGCCACATCTGCACCGCTGTGCCGCCGTTGCGCCATTTCTGTTCCGTCGTCGTGCCGCCCTGCCGCGCCGCCTCGCGCAACCCCGCCATTGTCCTCGCGCAGATCTGTCGCATTTGTGCCGTTGCTGCGCCGCCCTGCCGCACCGCCTCGCACTGCTCTACCACCCTACCTTGCCCACGCCCCATCTGCGCCCTGCCAGCGCCCCGTCTGCACCCCCCGTTCTCTCCAAGTCAGCGCACTGCCCACGCCTGCCTGCGCGTAGTCTCTGTGTTGTGTGATCAGCGTAGATCCGTGCCGATCAGCCCGGATTTCCTGGGATCATATCCCGGATTCTATCACGGACAGCATCCCGAATCTCCCGGGAATTCGTCTCGAGTCCAGACACGTCAACGCGTCCCGAATTTAGTTTTCGTGCCCGCGCGCGCCCGGCCCAGCTGCCCGACCCGGGTCCAGTGCCCAACCCGACCTGACCCGGCTCCAGCGCCCGACCCGACCCGGCTCTAGCGCTGACCCGGATCCGCGACCCGTTTACCGCCCCGTCATCGCCTTTTTTGGTATTTTCTTTATCCGACCGCTATGGGTTCATTCGGACTCCAAATATAGTCATATCGGTACTCATTTTACCCATTTTTCGTTCAGCACGCATCTATGACTATATTTTCATCATCCGAGGCATATATTTTTTCTGTTATTCTCTTTTTTTCCTATTATGGCTACGGATAACACTCAGATCATCGATGTCAAGTTTGATGGTAACAATTATGATGTCTGGTATATTAGTCTTGAGCTTCAGCTTGATTATCGTCGCCTATTGGGTCATGTTACTGGCACTAATCTAGCTCCTGTACTTGAACCATCTCTACTAGGTTCCGATGAGACCACCATCAAGGCCAGAGCTGAGGCATATACTAAGGCTTTGTTGACATGGAAGGAGGCCGATTCTCTGGTGAAAGCTTATATTGCTTCTTCGGTTATTCCAAATATCCGTAAACATTTGAAGCCGTTCATTACAGACAAGCAATATTGGGACTTTCTGAAGAATTTCTATACGCAGACCGATGGTGCTCAAGAATTCTATCTACATCAGGCCATTTCTACTTCTTATCAAGGGGAGCTTTCTATTCGTGATTTTTATTCTCTTTTGTCTGATTACTAGGATCAACTCGCACCTATGGATCCTCAGATGGAGGGTATTTTTCTGACACGCTATCGTGAGTACCGTAATCGTCAACGATTGTACCAATTCTTGATGCGTCTTCGTCCTGAGTTCGAGGCTATTCGTGCACAGATTCTTCATCTCTCTCAAACCGTCTCTTGATACGGTTTTTTTTAGTTAGTTGCTGAGGAGACGCGTCTTCGCACTGTTGTCACTCCGCCTATCGTTGATCACAGTTCTGTCAATGTTGCACATCGTCAAGACAATCGCTACACTCGGGTCACTTGCTATTATTGCCATAAATTTGGACACGTGCAATCTGAATGTCGTAAGCGTGCTCGTGATGGTGCTCCTCTTGTTTATGTACCTCGCACTTCAGCTCCTGGAGCACTTCCTCCAGCACCTCGTCCACTAGATCCTGCAGCATCACGTGCACCAGCGCCTCGGCGCAAGCACCTCGGGCACCATCTACAGTTCCTCCACGTCGTTCTCAGCCTCGACCTGCAGCTGCTGTTGCATCTGATTTTCCTACTGATCCGCCGGCATATTCTTCCTCTCAGATCACTGAGAGTCTTGCGCAGCTCCACCTTCAACAACAACAGCTTCAAGATATGCTTCGCTCAGTGACTGGTAGTGATTCATCTGCTCCCTTTTCTGCTTCTACTACAGCGACAGGTAACCTTACCTCCTCATGGATTCTTGACTCTGGGGCTTCCCATCATATGACTTCTCAGGCATCCTTTATTAGTTGTCCTACTCGCGTGTTTCCCACTCCTGTTATTCGTACGGCAGATGGGACTCCTCTGTCTGTGTCGAGTTCTGGTTCTCTTGCTGATCCTTCTCATCGATTTCAACTTCCTGATGTTTTTCATGTTCCTGGTCTATCACTAAATTTGCTTTCTGTTGGTCAAATTGCGGATCATGATTGTCTCATTACTTTTGATTCTTCTACTTGTTCTGTACAGGATCGTCGTACGGGGAAGCAGATTGGGACAGGCTCTAGACGCGGTGGGCTCTACTACATGGATCATCTTCATATTCCTTCGTCTTCTGCAGCTTCTGCTCGCTTGATTTCTTCTTCTCCTTCCTCCTTTGATGTATGGCACCGCCGTCTTGGCCATCTCTCTCCTCCAAGACTTCGTTATCTAATAAGTACCGGTGTTTTAGGTTCCTTTTCAAAAACTGAGCTTCAACCATGTGTGGGCTGCAAGTTGGCAAAACACTTGGCTCTTCCATTTCCTACTAGTAAACACATTTCTGCTTCTCCTTTTGATCTAGTTCACTCTGATGTTTGGGGTCCCTCCCCTATTCCTTCTAAAGGGGTAACCGTTGTTATGTTATTTTTATTGATAATTTTTCTTGTCTTACTTGGATATATTTGATGCATAGTTGTTTTGAGTTATTACCCATCTTAAATCTTTTGCTACAATGGTTGAAACTCAATTTTCCAAACGCATCAAGGTGTTTCGCTCTGATTGTGGGGGAGAATATTGTTCTCGTGCTTTTCGTGATTTTTTATCCTCCCAAGGCACTCTACCACAGCTTTCCACTCCTTATGCTCATCAGCAGAACGAGGTTGCTGAGCGCAAACACCCGGTCCTTACTCCTCTCTGCTTCTAATCCTGTTCAGTTTTGGGGTGAGGCTGTTCTTACAAGTGTGTATCTCATCAATCGCACTCCTTCGTCTATCACTGCTGGCATCTCCCCCTTTCAGCGTCTTTATCATAGTCCTCCTGATTATTCTCGTCTTCGTGTTTTTGGATGCACGTGTTTTGTCCTACTTCCTCCTCTTGAGCGTACCAAGTTGTCTCCTCGTTCCACTATGTGTGTTTTTCTTGGGTATAGTAATGAGATCAAAGGATATCGATGCTATGATCCTGTTGCTCGTCGTCTTCGGACATCTTGTCATGTCACATTCTTTGAGAATCATCCATACTACGCTCTTCGCTCGCCTCCTGTTCCTCTTCCCCCATCCACGGTTGAGGAAGTCACATTTTTGGACTTTTCTATTCCTGATTTCTCATCTTCATCTTCTGCTCCTCAGTCATCTATTCCGTCTGTACCTGACCACTCTTCCTCGTCAGTCCCATCTTCACCCTTGCCGTCTTCATCAACTTCTTTTTTGAATGATTCACGTGGGACGGTCTTGTCTACTCCTACACCTATTCCTGATGCTGCTTCGCCAGAAGACGATTCTGCTTCCGCACCAGTTGCTCCTCGTCGCAATCCGCCTCGCGCTCGTCGACCTCCTCAACGACTTAGCTTGGTTGCCTCTGATTTTTTTTTCTCCTAGTTTTCAGTGTTTTCTTTCAGCTGTTTCCACTCATTGGGAGCCCCAATCATATCGTGAGGCTGTCGGCATTCCAGAATGGGAAGGTGCTATGGCAGAGGAGCTTAGTGCATTACAACGCACTCATACGTGGAAAATTGTACCACTTCCTCTAGGGAAGACTCCTATCTGCTGTAAGTGGGTTTATAAAATCAAGACCAACTCTGATGGTTCAATTGAGCATCACAAGGCTCGGTTGGTTGCCCGTTGTTTCACTCAGCAGCATGGTATTGATTATGATGAGACATTTGCTTCTGTAGCGAAGATGACGACTGTTCATACTTTGATTTCTGTTGCTTCTATTCGTCAATGGACCATTTATCAGCTTGATGTCAAGAACGCTTTTCTTCATGGTTATTTATCAGAGGAGGTTTACATGACTCCTCCTCTGGGTCTTCCTCATTCATCTGGTCATGTATGCCATCTTCACCGCGCTCTCTATGGTCTCAAGCAGGCTCCTCGTGCTTGGTTCGCTCGATTCACTGATGCTATCTGTGCTGCTGGGTTTGTTCTGAGTTCCTCTGATCCAGCTTTATTTGTTCACACCTCTGGTCCTCATCGTACTATCTTGCTGCTTTATGTTGATGACATGATCATCACTAGCAATGATTCGTCTCATATATAGTCGGTCAAGCAACATCTTCAGCGTCAATTTGAGATGAAAGATCTTGGCAAACTTCGCTATTTTCTAGGCTTGGAAGTTGCTTCTGCTCCGCGTGGTTATCTTCTCTCCCAACGCAAGTATACTGCTGACTTGATCGACCGTGCCTGTCTAACTGATGATCGCATTTCTCCCACTCCTATTGAGCTTCATGCTAAGCTCCGGCCTGACGATGGAGAACCACTTTCTGATGTTACTCGTTATAGACAGCTTGTTGGAAGCCTCGTCTATCTCACTGTCACTCGTCCTGACATTGCCTATGCTGTGCATATTGTCAGTCAGTTTGTCGCTGCCCCTCGTACTGTTCATTATGCAGCAGTTCTTCGGATTATACGCTATCTACGTGGCACTATATCTCGTGCTCTGCTGTTACCGTCTTCTTCTACTCTTGAACTTCACGCTTATATTGATGATGTCACAGATCAAAAATTCACAACTGGTATATGTGTCTTTCTTGGGGGCTCTCTTATATCTTGAAAGGCCAAGAAACAAGACATTGTTTCTCGTTCGAGTGCTGAGGCCGAATATCGTGCTATGGCATCTGCTACTGCTGAGGTTGTTTGGCTTCGGCGCCTCCTCTCTGACATGGGCGTCATTCTATCTGCGTCTACTCCTCTATATTGTGACAACAAGAGCGCCATTCAGATTGCTAGCAATCCAGTTTTTTATGAACGTACGAAGCACATCGAGATCGATTGTCACTTCGTCCGTCATCATTTTATTGTGGGCACTATATCACTCCCATATATTTCCTCTTCTCTTCAGTTATCAGACTTTTTCACAAAGTCTCATACACTTCAGCGGCATGGTTTCTTGTTGAGCAAACTCTCGGTGTATGATCCACCATGAGTTTGAGGGGGTGTTAAATGTATATATATGTTAGGGTTAAGGGTAGATTAGTCTTTTCCTTATTTCCTTTTTTGTACTATAAATATTGAATACAAACTCTAATAAGATTCTTGATTCATTCTTTTTATATTCTAACATAACCATACATCAATGCATATAAATTTTGAAGGCTACCCCCCAACCGATAAGAATTCATGTGTCAGCCATGGATTCTGTGACAAACAATAGTCCATGACATTAGAAGACAATCCATGGCCTTTGAAGCATCCAAGGCCTCCTTTTCTTACTCACTTTCATCCCTTTTGAGGTTGCTTTTCATCGGAGAAAACTTATATGTCATTCCCTAATTACTTTTATGTGAGTAATATGTGTGCTGTACATATGAGGAATGGATGATGAGAATCCTCACACACACATATATATACACACACTAATACATATATACAATATGTGTGTTGTTTAATTTAGATTTTTTTACCATTCAAAATGCAATCTCATATATATCCCATTAACCGGTCCCCTCCACTCATTGTAAGGAGAAGTTATTTTAGTAGAACTTAAGAATGTTTTGAGCTTTTTTTTCCCTTGGAGTTTTCTTGTTCTACAAAAAAAATGAATGCACTATTTAAACATATGAAGGGGATGAATACAAAATCATCATGCATCAATAAAAATTTCAGGGCTTTGGAATTATCCAAAGCCCATGTTTGGTTAGAGAATAAGCCCGGTTTAAATTAGAATTAGTCAGAATAACTTCATTATGGTTGTTTGGATAATTGGAATAAATGAGAATCTATATGCCAGAATTAACTAGTATAAAGTGGTATATGATTCCTTCCACCCATTAGAATTAAGTTATTCCAGGTTATTCAAAATAAAAGAATATGTGGGCCCACTATCAAATCAATTGTCATCACCTCTTATAAATCAACTGTCATCATTTTTTTATCTTTTATAAATCTTTATCCACACTTTATTCATATTTAATCCAAACAACAAAAACTTTATTATTACGTTTCCCAATAGGAATAATTCAAAACAGAGCCAAACACAAAATCATTTTATCCTTATTTATACTAGAACAGTCATAAATCTCAAGATAATTATATTCTTGAACCAAACATGGGAAAAGAGTTTTCTTTTTTCTTCCTTGTTGTTTCATAAGAGTTGACATTGATCAATTTCGATCATATTGTTCCTCACAGCATCTTGCGCTTTTAGCTACATCGGATGCAATTCTGAATGGATTTGGAATTAATTATATAAATTGGAATTCTAGACTTTAGCTTCCACAATCTACATACAAGTATGCATTGGATCCGAATCTGTTTTTGTTAGAGGAGCATTAAAATTTATTCCAAATTGATGCGACTATAGGGATCCAAGAATTACCGCTGTGCATTTTTTAGCGAGTTCTAATATGTACACTTATTAGTTCATCTTACAATTCTGTCCATATATATAAACTGTGATAGAATAATATACATTGCGCTATTACAATGTATACTACACTGTATCAGTGTACAAATTTTTTTCTTAAAGAAAAAAAGGAAAAAATCCATATAACCCCTTATAAACAACATAAAATCCATTTAACCTCCTGACATTTCCTGAATTCCATGTAACCTCCTGAAAGAGTTTTGCTACATAGGCCCCATTATATAAGCCCCACTCATAGGCCCCATGATATGTCAATTTTTTATTGGTTGCCTAGTTGACCTTTACAAAAAGGTAAAAAAGCAAAATACAAAACTACCCATATTTAAATATTTAAATATGCCATCCATTTTTTATTAAGGTTTCTCCTCTTGAAACCCATCCCAAAATTTTCTAACCATTTTTTAAAAAAACTCAGCAACTTACATTCTGGCCGATCTGCTCATCTTCGATGAATGGCCTCACCACTCTTGGATTCCTTTCGTCGCTCTCTTTTTATCTTACAAGTGTTTGGATAAAAAGAGTAAATTATTATAGCTATACAGAATTAAGTGACAATAAACTAATATTTGTATTCCAGTGTAACGCCCTAAAATTTACCTAACCACTAATCGGACGATAAACGAATCGCCACCACACCTATTAAAATACAAAACCAAAATTTACATTTTTTAAAAAAATACTAATATAATAAAACTGAAAATAATAAAACATAAAAACAATGTCCAAAAATTCCAAACTACTAATGGTCTTACTAAATATCAGAGTCTTGCAGAAACAAAATACTAAAAAGGAAAGACATATTAAATCACCCATATGGGAGCCATCTAAACAAAAATAAATCCAAATAGTCAGCTGCGACTATTATTTATTCTCTAACACTCTACCTCAACGAGATCCCTAAAACGTATGAAAAGTTTAAGCTTTGTCTTGGTCCTCAAAAGAAGCGTTATCAGGTTGTGAAACAATAAGCCATTTGAAATAGGATCAGATATTAACTGAGTGATTAGACTCACAAATATATTATCTCACATGACAATTATTTATATATTAAAAAATAAAATAGAGTTATATTGAAAACAAGGATTTTCTTTAATAAATCAATTTAAAATCATGAGCATAAAAATATTTTAATGCAGTCACATTGGCCCAATCCTGGCCCACGTCATAGAAATCATCAGTTTAAATGATATGACCAGGTAGGGTTCTCAATCAGAAGAACTGTTCCCCTAAATAGGTGTGCCAAGCCCCAAGCGACTAAATCGCTCAAAAAGCTCCCTCGATGAGATGTCGGATCCAGAAGACGCTGATAGGTCGTCTCTATCATCACTACGATAACACAAGCACAGGATGCCCCGGTTGCTGCAAACTCCAAACAAAAGAATTCGCCACTGCAAGGGATGAATTACCTCACCCCTTACCGATCTTAGGACTCTTCGAGTCCTAGACCTTCTTCTCCAAAGGCGAAATACAATGGAGGGATTTATTCGTGAAAAATGTTATGATATGCGTCTTAATAAAATTACCTCTCCACTAGTTCTAAATTTTTTCAAAAATCTCAAAAATGATGATCCTTAATTCAAATACTATTTCAAAAACATAAGAATCAAAGATGTATTATATTAATTCTTAAAACATGAATAGTATAATTCCTATTATTTTAAATGACAAAATCCAAAAAATTCAAAATAATAAAAAAATAACAAAAATTCATAAAATAATATGAAAATACACATTTTTTCTATAAAAATAAACTATTAATTAGTAAAAGTTGAAAATAAATAGACCTATCATGTAGGGCTGGTAAACGAACCAAGCCGCTCGAGCTCGGCTCGGTTTAAGCTCGTTCAGGCTCGTTCGATTAAACAAATGAGCGAGCTTGAACAATTTTTAAAGTTCGGTTAGGCTCGGGACCTGGATCGAACTTCATTTTGTGTTCAAATTCGACTCGTTGTGTTATAAAAAACTTAGTTGAAACTTGACTAAACTCTTTTATAAGATCAGAACATTAAATTAATACAAAGCTATGCTCATTTAGGCTCATGAACTTGACTCATTTATGTTAAAATTTTATTTTCGATCCTTAAAAACCCTAAAATGAAGAAGAACGCTAGGCTCATTGAGGCTCGTGAGCTCGACTCGACTCGTTTATAAACGAGCCGAACTTGAACATGTCAAAGCTCGGCTCGTTCGGCTCGTTTACCACCCCTACTATCATGTATATGTATAAATCATAAGCCTAGTATTATTAAAAACTCATATTTTAATAATCTAAACATAGGTCTAATGATAATAAATAATATATCAAAACCCTAGTTTTTATAAAAACATAAGAATCTAACTACATGAACATATATATATATATATATATATATATATATCAAAACTCTAATTTAATCAAAAACTCAAAATCTCATAACATAAAAATATATTTAATTTTTAAAATATATCAAATCCCTAATTTTAAAAAAAAAAACAAAAGCAAAAACTTAATAACCTAAACATAAATCCAATATCAATAATAAATAACAATAATTTAGAAAAAAATCAAAGCTAAGAAGTACATATTAAATACTCTCTCTCTCTCTCTCTTTCTCTCTCTCTCGCTGAACAAAAGACACAGAGGAGAAGCCCTAATTACTCTCTTGTGCCCTCATAAGGCCCATCATAGGCTGGACAAAAATAATGCCCACATCCAACATCTGTCTCTTTTTTACACACACCCACATATTCATATGAAAAATGTTAAACTCAATCACATTCACCAATCAAAACTCAGATCTTAAATGTTTTCATTTCTTTTTTAAATAGTAAACATCATCTAATGAGGTATATGCTTTAATAAAAGTGTGTATCGCTCCATTTCGAGTTGAATGAACCCATTTTTAATAAATGCAAGAAAATTTTTAATGTAGCATATACAAAATCTAATAAGATATATACTTCACTGGATTTCTAAATTGGTATATAAGACTGTGTGTTTTACTGAAAAAAAAATTGAGTGTAACAGCACTCTATTCATATTTATCTAATCTAATATTCTATGTATTTAAAAATAATCAAACATTGAAATTTAACCGAAATGCAATTATGTATGCAATGAATATTTTTAAAAAAATAATAAATAAAATAAAATAAAATTTTAATTAAAAATTGCAATCGTCACATCCAGTGTCCCCTGGAATTGTGTTATGCTTTCATTGGTATAAGGGGACCCACCTGTCAAATAACAATTCATAACATAAAATCATCTGTCATTACCTTGTATACATCAATGAGATCTATATGTCAAATCAACTTTTACACATAATTCACATTGTATTTTTAGTCAACCAAATAACTCAATGTTTATTATTATGTTTTCCAATTAAAATAATAAAAAACACAATCAAACAAAAAAATCATTTATTTCATTGATAAGTTATATATCACTGCAATAGGTATAAATCCCAGAATAGTTTATGTCTCTACCCAAACTGGCACTTATACTATTTGTTTGTAGAGGCATGTGTCACTGAATTTAGATATGGATAACAATTAAGTCATGAGTTTTGTTTTTTTTTTTTGTTATTTTTATTTATTTGTTTGTTTATTTATTTATTTTGTTGCGATTGCTCACGTGTTTTTTTTTTTTTTTTTTTTTTGGTAAAGAAGAGTACTCATATAAAGTAAAAGACATCTATGTCTTTATAAACTTGAAAAAAAACGACATAGATCTCATTATAATCTTTCACAACATACACTCATGATCCCCTCTTCTTCTCATTTTAAATGATACCTACTGGTGGGCTTGTCCGGATTGCCAAGTTTGTTCTTTTCTGGGCCATTTGCATATCAACCCCCAGGTTCTACCAGGTTCACAATCAAACCCCCATCTGTGTCACAAATAGATCCCTAATCCAGATTTCTAGATTCTCAAAACATGACATCTTAATGAAATTTCATCCAATTGTTTTTATTGTCATTTAATAAATATCAAAAATTACGAAAGGAATCACACCCATTTCAACCTATAAAGTTATTGGTAGAAACCTTTTGATTTCAAAATTTGTTTCTAGATTGTTTTTTTTTTTATATCTATGCATATAACTGTTTCTTTGGATGTGAAAAGTACTCTTTTGTTGGGCTGTATTTTTTTTATTGATTATATTGTTTATCAGATTTTTTTATTTTGTGGAAGGGGGTGCTGGAAGTTTGGAATTTGGTATGATGATATGTCCCTCTTTTTTGTAGATGCTCAAGTTTTATATCTGACAGATTTAATTCTTTGATATCTTTTTTTTTATCTCAAGTTGTCATTGTTGTTGACTGGGTTTTCTTTTTGAGTGGGTTGTGTGGCTTCTTTATTTGGATTGATTTCTTGATAGAGGAAATAGTGCTTTTTAATTATATTTGAATTTTTTTCTCTATTTTTCTGGATTGGTTTTGTGATGAAATTGTAATATTATTTGATTTCATTTAATTGACGTACAATGACTTTTTTAAACACGCTCATTTGCACGTTTATTTAACTAGTATATATAGAGAGAGGTAGTTGGCGATGTAGCCCAACCTCAATTGAGTTTTCCTCCCATTTCTTGGGTCCCCCCTGCAAATGCATTCAATTAATATATTTCTACCTAGCTTGTACATCTTCTCTTTTTGTCAATAATTTTTAATCAATACAATTACATTTATATATATATATATTCCATCTATTGAAAATATAAAAAAATAAAATAAAGAAGAAAAAAAATAATTTCAAAAAGATAAAAAAAAAATGTCTTTTCCCTCATCATAACAAAAAGGGCAATAGGGCATATATACAGTCTTTAATTTCTTCAAGATCTCCTCACAATGGATTGGAAAAAATGAAGTGTGCGGCCAATGAGAGAAGACCTTCGGTTCAACTCAAGTTCCATGAGATGTGCTATGTGGAGCAAACCCTTGACATCGACATCAACCACAATTCAAAATTGTCAAAGAAAATTTTTTAAATAGAATTTTAAAAAATGATTGATTTGGATATTTCTAACACTTAGATGATTTTTTGAGTATTTTTCTTAAATTTTTATTCTTCGATAATTTATAATCATTCCTTTTGCGTGTCTCATAAATTTTAGCCACATGAATTTTTGTGTAAGTTTTGCTCACCCTGATCTTTAACTAATAAAAAAATTAGGTTGGTACATAGTCCCTTTCTTATTGCCTTAGCCGGTATTAATCCTCATTTTTTCCCTAAGTCTTTTTTATTTGCCTCGATCAGCTGGTGCTAATCCACATTTTATAATTAACCTATTAATCTATTATATGCCACTGCCTATTATATGCTAGGTTAGAAAATAAATAAATAAAAAAAATTCATTCATTTTAGGCCGCCTCCCTTCAACACACGTATGCAGATACAAGGAGAGATGCATTTGAATCAATGTTCTAAAAATCCATTCTAAGCTTCCATTAATCCCCCGTCTAGGTTTAAACGGGCGGAACCAATAACTCTTAGAGTTTAGTTACTTTTCTGATTAATTTCTAGTTCACCAATAAACAATTAAGTTACTTTATAGATTATATATTTATTAATTTATTTTTTATGTTATTCTTATTATGTTTGTATTATTATTTTATTTTGATGTTATTTTGTTATTTTTTTATAGTAATAATTATTATATATATAACATTTATAATATGAAAGGTTTTATATGGTGTTGTTCTACGAACGTCTTTGTTGTCAATCGAAGAACGTGAAATCCACTTTTTGTGACCCGAAATAACTCGTCCCGAGAAATTCGAGTACATGGGTACATCTTGGGACTTGGAACAGATACTTTAAGAAACAAATGATGTTGTCGATACTCAAAAGTCATGCAGAATAGTTAAATATGTTTTATATTTATTATTTTAAAAAGCTATTGATTAATCTTCATTTAGTCGATTAATTTCCTAATCCCTCTTCAACTGTCTGACTAATGCATAGCGTTTTTTACAACATTAATTTGTATGTGAAATTGAAATTTTGATATTCACCGTCAGGTTGTTTTTCAAATTCTATTTTTGAAAAGTAATAATGTACCGTATCAAGATGGACAATGTTTGTTACAACTTTAATTAATTATAAACATACACTAGATGAGACTCTTCATTAAAAAAAAAAAAGATGGTCTTCTGTATGAAAATTATATGGGTTAAAGACATCTACACTCTTACAAACATGGATAATTTCATATAAGTTTCTGTGAAAGTTGGAGCAAACGCATGAGTACTTGAAAACTCAAAAATACCTAATTATCATCCTTGGGTTACAATTTCATTCAAATTTAACAAAATATTTTATCATTATGTAATTGTGTAGACATTATAGTATCCATAAATAATCATAAAAACAAATTAGACCATGTAAAAATCAAATTATCATTGTAAGAATTTTTATGTTTCTTCATTTTCGTTGAGATATTGTTCAAAAATAGTTAGAATTTAATGATAATTTAATCATTTTATGGCTATAGGTTAAAATTAAGTAAGGTAGGTTGGGATATGATTAATTTTTTTTAAAATCAAGGATATATATGGGTTTTCATGAGTTTTCAAAGATTTATGTGTCTGTCCTAACTTTGATAAGGACTGGTATGAAATTATCCATATTTATGAGGACTTGAATGTGTTTAACCCAAATTATATATGTCAAACAAATATGTATGAAAATTGTGCGTGTGTGTTAAAAAATGATAGGTATACCTAACTTTGTGATGCTCAATTATAGGCAACGATTATAATGATGCAAAATGTCTGATAGAAAGCCAATGGCGAACAAAGAAAATATAATAAACAATTCACACATGATTGGTGTGACATGACCAAACAATAACACTTTTATCTTTGTGAGATTTGTTTATTGGTAAAAGCAACATGTGTTTGATCATCCTTCTATATTTAGATACATTTTATATTTTATAAAATTTATATTTTAAAATTCAAATACATTGTGCTATATTCAGATATATTATACAATTTATGAAATTCAAATATAATCTCCAAACATTCAAATACAATCTCTTATATTCATGTACATTTCACATTCTATGTAATCTACATACTTAAAATTCAAATACAATCTTCTACATTTTACATGCTATGAAATCTTCCACATCAGATATTGTGTCATGTTTCTACTTAAATTTACATTCATACAAACATTAGGTTTCGATTCATATATCTGGATATGAAAAATCACCAAAATAACATTTTGATGTTTCGATTGAAAAAAAATTCATCGAAACATTAAATATAACTATAAAAAAAAATTCTGTTTTAAAATATTAAAAAAATAAACAATGGCAGTCAATTGGAAGAAAAAAAAAAAAGAACCCAGTGGGACTATAAAAATGGAACAAATTGGGTGATTGTAGATGATCGATTTCTGAATGAAAAAGTGGTTGAAAATCACAGTTTAGGATTTTTTAAGGTTTTTACATAAATTTGAATGGGCGCCAATGAAGGATTTCGCGTTTGTTTTGGTTTTTGAAAACCCTAAATTTTGAAATTAGTTTGAATGTATGTTTTAATGATAGAGGAGAAGCTGTTACATGAGAAGAAAATGTGTGTTTTAATGAAATGTAGTTTTGTATTTTATTTTTTTAATGTTCTGTAAAAGTCAAACAGTCAATCAATGAAAAACTGACACCTAATGAGAGAGGGCTAGTCAGTATACTTAAAACTTAGGTAGCATGACTCAATCAAAATTAATTGCCACCGACTCTAACTACCTTTTAGGACCTCATAATAATTGACATCAATGTCTATTTAATTTTGTCATTTTAATAATTTTTGGGATGCAAGACAGCTTGGACCATCTTTCCCTCCCTCAACACTGGTGAACTTTTTAATGACTGATGCGTTTTGTATAGACCATGGACAAAAAAAGCTTTTTTACAACAACAGTACACTTTTGATTACCAATGAAAAAAATTCAGGTGAATACATGGAATTCATGTCATTGGACAAAACGTTCAAAAGTTGTATAATTGTTTTTTTTTTATTATTATTGGTAATTGAGAACTATGTATTACTTTGCTTTGAAAATATACAAATTTACAAAAGGAAGAACAGATTTAAAAGAGAGGCAGAGAAGCCAACAGTTGTATAATTGTTGCTTTCTGTCATTAATTTTGTGTTTAATAAAAAGGAGGGCCATCCTTTAACCCATCAAGAAGACATCTCCTCTTCTTATCCAAGAAAAAAAAAAAAAAAAGGTATCTTCTCTTATTTTGTCCCCCACAAGTATGGTATCAAAATGTTCTTTTGTTCTTGCTATCAGGACATCTTACTATATTTATTGATTTTCTATATATTTGACATTTAGCATTCAAACTCTCCCCATTTTTTTCCTCAAACTCTTGCAATTAATTAAGGCTACTCTCTCTAGATAATTAGTCTCTAATTTGTAGTTATCCTTTCTTTTTCCTTGGCAAAGTTAATAAGTTTTATCTTCCATAATTTATAATCATTCCTTTTGTATGCCTTACAAGTTTAGGCCACAAGAATTCTTGTGTAAGTTTTGCTCACTCCATGTGACATATTTCTTCCTTTTCGTTTTCTTTTATGGTATTTTCTCTGTTTTCTCTTCATCTCCAATTTGGACTATACATATTGATAGATATAACACACAATCTCTTTTCCAATCTCAATTCCAGTCTTATATACTTCGTTATTATATGCTCACATTAACGAGGTATATGCATGCATGCTTTAATAGAAATTTTTTACATTTTCAATTAATGCTTTTATGCAATTCATTGAAGTATATATTTCATATTTTATAAAAAATAATATAAAATCAAAACATATCTAAACTGATTTGTATAACTTCCTATATAAGATTATCAAAACCATCATCAAACCCCCTATTGCTCTACTTGCATCTCCAATACAAAATCGCATCCCCACAAAGTCCCTCAATGAGAACCAACAGCTGATCAAGAGTCCTACAACAGATACAAAGACCTAATCTCCACCCTCCCAACCCAACGTTAGGGCCCCTGCGGCGACGATCTCCATCAACACCACGGTTTCTGGTTCCCCCCCATCCCCTTGGAGGGGCTCATGGCCGCCCAAGACCACTTTGTCGCCCGACCCACCGACGTAATATCCTCGTCACCTTCCCCAAATCCCCAAATTTCACAAACAGATCCCTAATCAAGATTTTTAGATTTATAACGGGGCTCCTCATCTCAAAACATGACATCTCAATGAATTTCATCCAATGGTTTTGATTCTCATTTAATAAATGCTAAAAATTACAAAAGGAATGGCACCCATTTCAACCTATAAAGTTACTGATGAAACCTTACTTTTGAATTTAAAATTCGTTTCTAGATTGATTTTTTTATATTTATACATATCACTGTTTCTTTAGATGTGAAAATAAGTACTCTTTTTTTTTACAGTATTTTTTTTTTTTAGATTAGATTGTTTATTAGATTTTTTTTTTTTAGGTGGAAAGGGGCGCTGAAAGTTTGAAATTTGGTATGATGGTATGTCCATCCTCTTCGCATATGCCTAAGTTTTATATCTGACATGTTTGGTTCTTTAATCTTTTTTTTATCTCAAGTTGTCATTGTTGTTTACTGGGTTTTCTTTTTGAGATGACAGTTATACCCTTGAATAAGTATGAGATATGCAAGACTGATTTAAAAGATATGACAGTTTTGAAATGTGTGTGTAAGACTGTTAGATGAAATAATTTTTTTAAAATGACAAAGAAGTGTATTTTTATCTATTGGCAATTTGGCATAAATAAACACTGATAAACAATTTCAGTATTTCCTTAGAATAGTAATCAGGCATTATTCTAGTTTATTCAAACATAGCTATTAAAATTTATCCAAGGAAAACAAACTCCAGTATTCACCCATATTCTATGTTAATTCTCCACCACAAACGAGATGCATGCTTCTACAACCTTATTCAGGTAGATATGCCAAGATTGACTAAAGTAGTGTTTGGGTAAAACTGATTCTGCAGGAAGCTGCCTCCCCCTAGTTTTCTATAATAGCAGCTTTTGGACATACTATTTACATAAAATCTGTCCACAAAAGGCTGTGATTATAAAACTATTTGGTTGAACGATTGCAAACCAACTTCTTGCAAATGTAAAAACTGTTCAATCATAAAACTGCCTAAAATAACAAACAGATTTAGCTGTCACCAACAAATCCAATAAATAAATCTTATCCAAAGATAACGTGTCATTGTTTGGTCATGTCACACAAATAATGCCACACCAATAATGTGTTATTTGGTTTATTATAATTTCTTTGTTCACTTTCTCACATATATTTTATCAATACATGCTTCTACAACCTTATTCAGGTAGATATGCCGAGATTAACTAAGGTCGTGTTTGATAGCGGGATTGTAAAACTGATTCTACAGGAAGCTGTACCCCCCCCCCCCCCCAATTTTTTTTCAATCGTAACTTTTGAACATTATTTATCTAAAATCTATCTATAAAATGTTACGATTGCAAAATAATTTGATTGTACAATTATAAAATCAGCTTTTTACGAATATAAAATATGTTCAATTGCAGAAATCAAACGATGTCTAAGTTAACAAGCAGATCTCGCTGTCACCAACAAATCTTATCCAAAGATAACGAGTCTGACCAATAATGTCACACCAATAATGAGTTATTTGTTTATTATATTTTCTTTATTTCACTTTCTCACATATATTTTATCATTACAGACGTTGACTATAATTGAGCATCTGAAAGTTTAGTATAAAATAATGTATGAAATTGGGATGTGCAGGGAATTGAGGAGTTTTTGCAGGAGTCCCAAAAAATTCAGGAAGGAAAACCCAACCTTTGGAATCATAACTGTTTGCAGGCCATCTCATCGGTTTACAGACTGAGGGCTACTTTGCTAACCAATGCAATAGAAAACGATAATGTATTATTTGATATTTATCAAGGTTAATACAACTCTCCAAAGAGAAAACTGCATGTGTTCTTTCAGTTTTGACCTGAAATATAATGTTAATGGCCTCAGCTGCCTCTTTTAACACAACAATTAAAGTCCCCAAAAAGAGTAATTTCTTTAAATCTTAATGAGTTTGAGTGATTCGCTCCGTTAAGACTCTTTAACTTTTCCACCTTAATGTTTCATTGGAGACTAGAATTCTATCCCAAAATCCAAATCAAACACTAGACTACAATGTTTCTCAAGTCAAAGAAACTTATAGCTTAATTAAAAGCTACTTACAGACATTATTTTTGTAAAACATATGGCATCCAAAAGATAGTTTTTTTCCATAATGGGTGGAGAGACTGCTTCCTTCAAACTCGATTTTAAAACAAACTTTTCTTATTAAAGATAGTGCTTACCTCTCCTAGAATTCCAACCCAGACCCCCTCAGCTTCTCTTCGGTGATCCGATCGAGCCGCTCCGCCATCTCCAGTGAGAGATGCCTCTTCCAGTCCCCGACCTCGCCCTTCCTGAAGAATCCCTTGTTCTTGATTTCCCCACGCCCAAACACAATACTCCTGTTCTTGTTCACCTCCAGCCCACTCAACCTCTCAGAGCTACACATCTCAACAATCTCCTCTACCTTCCCCTCCCTCTCCTCTTCCTCCAAGAAAGGACACCCAATGAACTCCGACAACCTCCTCAAACTCCCTCCCGTGTCCGCCTTCATTTCTCCATCATAAATTATTTGTGTTTGGGAATTTGTGTGGAAGATGTGTATAAAATGATTGATTTAACGTACATTTGGGATGTGTGAGAATGTTGTGAGATTTTATGAAACGGATACATAAGAGTACTTTTCACTACAAGAAAAATAACTTTTAGCAGGATTGGTTTACCAAGGAAACAACTTTTGTTGGAAATTGTATATCTTTACCAACAATGTTTATTCTTTCTGCGACGAACTTACTAAGGAAATATTCCGTCGGTAAAAAGAATTAATAACAAAATTTTAGCTTTTTGGAAGGAATATTTTCCTGGGAAAAGGTTTATTTGTTGTACTAGTGTTTATTCATTAGCACAAATAAACTCTAACAAACAATTTCAGCATCCCGTTATAATAATTATCAAGTATATTCTTAACTTATTCAGAAGTAACTATCAGGATTTATTCTTTCAAAAACAATTTTTTTTCTTATTCTCATATGTTTTCCCTTGTTCTTAATTTGCCAGGACAAGGGTTTTTTTCCCTGAAATATACAATTCCCACTCGTGTTCTTATGTGACTTTGTGATTGGCAAAATGGGTATGTTATAAAAAAAATTATTTAAATTATGGGCGTTGTTACACATAGTCCTTTTTATAGCCTCAAATGCAGCTTTTTTCACAGTCTCAAATGAAGTATATACTGCATTAGATGAGGTACATACCTCATTAATTTTTTTATAAAAGCTAAAAATAAGTCAATGCAATTTGAAATTAAGCGATATACATTTTTCATCAAAACATTTATCTCTTAAATGATATTTACTATTATTAAAAAATTAAAACATATGCCATATCATTTTAAAAAAGGGGCAAATTAATTAGAGGTTCCCCAGTCTATCCCTCATTATTTTTAGGTCCCTGGACCTCTTCAAGTTATTTCTAAGTCCCTAACCTCTAATTTAATTATTTCTAGGTTCAAACTAACAACTGCTATTTGTTTCCACCGTTAGCATACCAAATTTACCCCTTGAACAGTTAATTTTTCCCCTCCCTTCTTCTTCCCCAACCCTCCAAACACTTCCATTCAAAACCCTAAGTTGCATTGAACACCTTCCCATGGCTATGATGGCTGAACCACTCAAAATCGGGTCTCCGACATCCTAAATCGCACCTAGAGATCGATAATGACTGTGGTTGAACCATCCAATCTTCTTCTTCTCCATTGAAAACTCATGACGGCGGTGAAGGAACCACGAGTTACAAATAGGTATGGAGAATCATAATGCCCTAACGAAATAGATTGTTTGAATAACAATGACATGTATGCTTAAAATACAATAAGTGATCGAAGCATACCATTGCTCTTGGTTCTGGATTTATGTTACAGTATGAAACACAGACTGTGTTAGCATTCATGTCAATTGATACTATTCATTTAATTCTGATGGTTATACAGAGATACAATTACGTTGTTCCTAGATTAATTAACAATGTACCCCGATCAATTAATAGTGTACTCAGTCTAGAGTCTTATTGTTTTACGTTTACTAGATACATAGTGTGTATGTGGCATTAATATTGTACGTAATGCATTTCATACTGTTCTTAGACTAAACACGTGATTCATTTTTGCAGAATATTTGAGGTTATACATGAGGTTATACATGGATACCCTAATGGCATTTTGTTCATACAATGGAGAAACACGAGTAGTTCATGTTGGTAGAACTACAACACTTTCAGATATTGTAAGTAAATTATGTGAAAGATGGAAGTTCAATGCACCGAAAGTCATTTTGAAGTACGACATTCCCGTTCAAGCAAATATGAGAACAAATCTTGTGAACAATGAAGATGTTGAGACTATGTATGACATTCACAAGATGTGTAGGTCCAACTTTATCCAGATTAATGTTTTCATAAATTCTGAACAAAGCTCTGCTGGAGATGCAGAACAAAGGTAAAGTGTTTTACTACTTGTTGTCATGATCCAATGGTTTAATTATATGCTAACAGTGTACTAATAGGATTTAATAATGTACCCATACTGGTTAACATTGTACTAAGTAATCATAATAGTGTATGATATATCATTTTTACTACTGTATGACAATTCTTCATATGCTCTATTGTATGACTTCTAATGCTATGATAGGAATGAATTGTAGGATGTCCAATAGTGTCCACCTGAATCTAGGCACAACAATACCAACATCTTCAGTACCTACATCTAGTAGCATGGTTTCTCAAGGGGAAGCCATTTGTGGGAGTTCAAGCGGTGGGATGCTGACAAGCTTTTAGGAGAATATCATTCATTTGGTCAATCAACAATTTGAAAATGTTGAAGATTTTCACATGCAGTTAACCAATTATTCTATAGCGCATTCATTTGATTTTGAATACGTGAAGAACGATAAAGTATGGGTAACAGCAAGTGCAAACACCCTTCTTGTGGATGGCGAGTTCATTGCTCGAGAGTCGGGTTAGGCCCTTACTTCCAAATCAAATCGTTGAACGATGTTTATTCATGTGGTGGTGGAATATCAACAAATGGTCATCCAAGAGCATCGCGAAAATGGGTGGGTGAGATTACAAGGACTAAGCTTATTGACACCCCATTTTATCGACCCAGAGATATAGTAAAGGACGTGTTTAGGGATTATGGAATCCAATTACCATATCATAAGGCTTGGCACGGGAAAGAGATGGCTTGCCAGGACTTACATGGAGATGAATCCCTCTCATTCGATAATGTTCGGTGGTATGATGAAGCGGTGATGGCTACAAATCCCAGAAGTTATGTGGAGCTTGAATGCACTCCTGATGACCATAGATTTAGACGATTCTTTACTCGTTGGTTTTGAAACAAGTTGTAGGACTTTGTTTTTCCTAGATGGAACATTTCTAAAATCAAAATATCAAGGTATTTTGCTGGCTATCATTGCTAAGAATGGTGATGAAGGTTTCTTTCCATTAGCATTTTCAGTCGTGGACCAAGAGATTGACGACATGCCTCAAAAAAATCATATCTACAGATCAAATGATTACTTTCATTTCTGATAGGTGTAAGGGATTGTTAGTTGTCCCTGGAAACTTCCCTACATCACATCATTCATATTGTCTACGACACCTGAAGATGAACTTTAGAGAAGCTATTGCTAGTAAGTTTAGTATAACCATTAGAAAGAAATTGCTCCAACTTTTAGATGCTGCAGCTTATGGACTCAAGATAGAAGACTGCACAAGGGTCGTAGCACACATGCGTGGATACTCTGAACAAGTGGCAAAGTGGGTTGAGGACTCCGATCCAAATCAAATGGCTAATGCATTGTTTTCAAAAGAAAGATATGGGGAAATCTACTCAAACTATGTTGAATCATTCAATTCATGGATACTTGAAGCCCGCAATGTTGATCGTATACGCGTTCAAATGATGGAGATGATGTATCGGAGACGTAATGAATCTAGCAATTGGGAGACTTTGTTGTACCCATCTATCATGAAAAAATTACAGATCCAAGCTAAAAGTTGTGGGTTGCAGGTACGGTGTTCTAATAAAGTACATTTTGAGGTTTGTGGGAGGCGAAATGAAGCAGTAAACCTTATTGAGCGCACATGTACATGTAGAAGATAGCAGGTATATGGGTTGCCATGTGTTCATGCATGTGTCGCGGTGTGGAAGATAAATGGCTCTATACATGAATATTGTTCACACTACTTTCGAACAGATTTGTACCGTCAAGCTTATTAACGCAAGTGCACGGATCATTACAGAAGTATAGATCTAGCAAATACAGGTCGTTCCCACAGAGAATTGTTCAAATTAAATTATTAATTGATTTAACTAATCGAACTAGAAAGGAAGATTGATGAACGTTTATTTTTTTTATTATTTTTTTAAAAAAGAATATTAATATAAAAAGATAACTAGGGTTTTAGAATCCACCATTCAATACCAATTTAGGGTTTATATTCAAATATGAAACTCGATCATATAACTCAATCAATATTGACGCTAATCAAATACCAATCGAAAAATAAATATTTAAAATCATATTAATTATTTCATAAAATCAGTTTTAAAATCAAAACAATCATCTCAATATTCACACATTAGGAAGAGAATAAGATATCAAAATAGTTAATCAAGCATACCCTATCAAACCGTAAACTAGAGATCCTTGAAGATGATTGTATGTTTAAAAACCTTGATTTATGAAAACCAAATATAATAATCTATCTCCCTTCCCTTTATAAAATCTACCAATTCAATGTTCAACTTGTTAAGAAGAGTATAAAATATCAGAGAAATCAATCAAAGCATATTTTATCAAAACAAATACAAGAGATTTTTGAAGAAGGTAATAAAAAAATTCACATAAAAGGTTTCAAAAAAGAATTGAAGGAGAGATCGATAGTCAATGAAGCAAACAATATGGAGAATTCAAATCTAAATATAAAATCCTAAACTAGCATTGCATGGTTTCATCTTCAACCCTAGTTGAAGATTTAGCTACTAGAAAATATGATCAAACTAAATAAAAAATAAAAGAAATCATATTATTTAAAAATTCTTAAAAATAAAAATACTAAAGTAATATTAAAATTCAGATCTAAATATATACAAACATCCAAAGATATGAGATGAAAAGAAAAACAAAAACAAAGCAAAATTCCTGAATCTTTCTTCTCCTTTGGTTGTCCCTTTGCCTCCTTCTTTGATCTCTTCTTGGCTTCATGTGTGTTCCTTTTATAGCCTCCAGCCTTGAATCTTGACCATTGATTTGCAATGAATTGGATGGTCAAGATTGGCCATCAACCTTCCTCATATGAATATTCGACAATTTTAGCAGGTAGAATCTTTCATTCTTGTAATTAATTTTCTGCAGAATCTTCGGATGAATTGTTGACCCCTAATAAGGTGGAATTGCAAAATATTCATGAAACATTGATTTGTAGATCTTGAAAATATCTTTTCAACGCCATATTTTGGGCCAAAAACGATATTTGAAGAAAAAGTTATGGTCAAAATAGTGGGACGGTTTTAACATTGATTTGAAGAATATTTGATTGGATTTTGATGTTTTATTCTCTTTTCACCAAATCTTTATCTTGCAAAATTTTGGATCTTCAAGAATCCTCTTGATTCTCCTTCATATCTTTAAATGCTTTATAGAATATTTTGCATTGATAATCATCATTTATCTCAATTACCTGCAATAACAAATAAATTCTGAATATTAGTCATTATTACATATAAAATTAGGAAATAGAAAACTAAATTAAGGGGATTAAATGTGCAAATAATACGCTTATCAAATACCCCCAAACCTAGATTTTGCTAGTCCTCTAGCAACTAAAGTGATTAAAAACAAGGATAAGGCAACTTTCGCAGGCTCTCACGGTTGCATTTAGCGTATGCAACAAGCCCTTAAACCCCTAGGTCACCCCTAGTGGACGAGTTTGACTCGTGAGGGTTTGCAGCAAATCTACCCACAATTTTTTTTTAATGCTCTATCATAACTGAGAATGATGAATCACGTGATAAATTCAAAATGTCAAAAACCCCCCCAAACCTAATCCACACATTGTCCTCCATGTTCATATATTTGGACACATGAAATATCAAGAAAGGAGAATAAAAAATGAAGAATTTTACCATATCAAGTGATCACCATTGAACTGCTGCTATACGATGGCATCAAAACAATTTCGTTAGTTCAACATACTTCAAAATAAAGACTACATCCAATGACTGGATAATAGTGGATGCAAACAAACATAAAATCTAGACTGAAAATGGAAAATTACCTAGTTTACAGCATGAACAAGGAAATGATGATTCGAGAGGAAAGGCAACCCAAAATAATATAGTACAAAATGATTACCAAGTGAGCTTAATCTTGATAGATGGAATCATGGAGGTGAATGACCTCCGCTTTCTCCAGCGGTAACTCCAAAATTGGTTTAAGTCGATGACCATTCACTTTAAAAACATCGCCATTCCTTGGATTCTCAATCTCAATGGCACCATGGGAATAGACTGTTCTCACTAAATATGGGCCAGTCCAACGGGATCTCAGCTTTCCCGAAAAAATATGCAACCTCGAATTATAAAGGAGGACCTTCTGGCCCACGTCAAATGACTTTCGATGAATGGACTTGTCATGGAACACTTTCATTTTCTCCTTATATATCTTTCCATTCTCATAGGCCTCATTGAGGATCTCTTCTAATTCAGCAAGTTGGAGTTTCCTCTGGGCTCCAGCTCCAGAAAATTCAAAATTCAATTGCTTAATAGCCCAAAATGCACGATGTTCTAATTCAACAGGCAAATGGCAAGCTTTTCCAAAGACAATCCTATAGGGAGACATACCAAGGTTGGTCTTATAAGCAGTTCTATAGGCCCATAATGAATCATTTAATTTCAAGGACCAGTCTTTTCGAGTTGAATTTACTGTTTTCTCTAAAATTTGCTTAATTTGCCTATTGGACACCTCAACCTGACCACTAGTCTGGGGATGATAGGGTGTAGACACCTTATGAGTGATAGAGTATTTCCTCATGAGACTCTCAAAAGAACGATTGCAGAAATGAGTTCCTCTATCACTTATAATGGCACGAGGGGTTCCAAAATCAAAGAAAATATTTTCTTTAATAAATCTTATAACAACTTTGTTATCATTCATTTTACATGGTATTGCTTCCACCCACTTAGAGACATAGTCAACTGCCAGAAGAATATATAGATTGCCATATGAATTCGGAAAGGGTCCCATAAAATCAATGCTCCAAACATCAAAAATTTCAATGATTAGAATAGGATTGAGTGGCATCATGTTTCTTCTTGTAATTTTTCCCAATTGTTGGCATCTCTCAACACTTGCACAATATTCAGCTGCATCCCTAAAAATGGTGGGCCAATAAAAACCACATTGTAAAATTTTAGCAGCAGTCTTTCTAGCATTAAAATGACCACCACATGCCTGGTCATGACAAAATGATAGGACACTTCGACACTCAGAATTTGGAACACATCTCCTAATGATTTGATCAGGACGGTGTAGTGTTTGAACAGGTAAGGACCATCTCAATAAAAGTGCTTGACCTTGGATAAAAATCTAAATCAATCTTGTTTGGACCAATGAGAAGGCATTTCACCAGTAACAAGGTAGTTCACAATATCAGCAAACCAAGGTAATGTAGACACTTCCATTAACTGCTCATCAGGAAAAATTTCAGTCACAAGAAGGTCTTCAATAGGATCTAGGGTTAACCGAGAAAGATGGTCAGCTACAACATTTTCAGAGCCTTTCTTATCATGGATTTCTAAATCAAATTCCTGTAGCAATAGAATCCAACGGATGAGACGGGCCTTAGCATCTTTCTTGGATAGAAGGTACCTAAAAGCCGCATGATCAGAATAGACATTGACCTTAGAACCTATCAGATATGATCGAAATTTCTCTAGGGCAAAGACTACAGCTAGGAATTCTTTCTCAATGGTGGAATAGTGAAGCTGTGCATTATTCAAAGTCCTACTGACATAGGATATCACATGGGGGAGTTTATTAATTCGCTGACCCAAAACAACACCTATAGCAAAGTCAGAGGCATCACACATGAGTTCAAAGGGTTGGGTCCAATATGGAGGTCTAATGATAGGGGCTGAGGTTAACTCTTTTTTTAAGCTTTCAAAGGCTTGCATACATTCAACATCAAATTCAAAGGGAATATCTTTAGTCAATAAATTGCTTAAGGGTCTAGCATTTTTACTAAAATCCTTAGTGAATCTCCTATAAAATCCTGCATGCCCCAAAAATGATCGAATTTCCTTAACAGTCCTTGGGGGAGGAAGATTAGTAATTAAATCAATCTTGGCTTTGTCTACCTCAATACCTTTATCAGAAACCACATGACCCAAAACAATTCCCCTTTTCACCATAAAGTTACATTTCTCCCAATTCAGTACTAAATTTTTCTCCTTACACCTGATTAGTACAAGAGAGAGGTGGTGTAAGCAATCAGAAAATGTTGATCCAAATACTGAGAAATCATCCATGAATACCTCAAGGAAACGCTCTACCATATCAGAGAAAATGCTAATCATACACCGCTGAAAAGTCGCTGGTGCATTGCATAACCCAAATGGCATGCGACGGTAAGCAAATGTCCCAAAAGGACAGGTGAAGGTGGTTTTCTCCTGATCTTCTGGAGCTATGGGAATTTGATTATAACCAGAATAACCATCAAGGAAGCAATAAAAAGCATGACCGGCCAACCTTTCTAGCATCTGATCTATGAATGGAAGTGGAAAATGATCCTTCCTAGTGGCAGAATTTAGTTTACGGTAATCAATGCATACACGCCATTTAGTTTGTACTCTAGTGGGAACTAACTCATTATCATCATTTTTTACCACTGTAATGCCAGATTTCTTAGGAACAACATGAATCGGGCTTACCCATTTACTATCAGAAATGGGATAAATGATCCCAACATCAAGAAGTTTCAAAACTTCAGCTCTTACAACCTCCTTCATGACCGGATTCAAACGCCTTTGTGATTCCCTAGAAATGCTTGTATTGTCCTCAAGATGAATTCGGTGTTGAACCACAGATGGACTTATTCCTTTAATGTCTGCCATACTCCACCCAATGGCCTCTTTATGTTCCCTAAGGACACTGATTAGCTCACCTTCTTGTTCCTCATTAAGATCAGAAGCAATAATTACAGGAAGGGTTTCAGTTGGACCTAAGAAAACATATTTTAAATTGTTAGGAAGAGGTTTAAGTTCTAGCTTGGGAGGCTCATCAATGGAAGGAAGAGGTGGTGATTGAGAAAGAGGAAGAGGCTCAGGCTTTGGTTGCCACTTATTAAATGGGATGGTTGGTTCTGAATCTAGGAGAGCATTTACTTCCATGATCGATTTTTCCATATCAAAATTTTCTCCAAAGTGGGCAAGGCAAAACTCTAAAGGATCTTTCGTGCTCATAGAATGATGTTTCAAATCTTCAATTATTTCCTCAATAGAATTCACATCCTCTAATTCATCATTATAATCTCCTGGTTGTTTTCTAATGTGGAAGATATTTAGGTCAACTGTCATATTTCCAAAAGATAATTTCATCAATCCATTTCGACAGTTAATCAAAGCATTAGATGTAGCCAGGAATGGTCTGCCTAAAATTACAGGAATTTGCCCTTTGGGTTCAGAACAGGTTGGGTTTCTAAAACTATAAAGTCAACAGGAAAGATGAAATCCCCAACCTTAATCAGGACATCCTCAATGACACCTTTAGGAATTTTCACAGATCGATCTGCTAATTGTAAGGTCACTGGGGTAGGCCTCAATTCTCCTATGCCTAACTGTTTGTACACTGAATAGGGCAGTAGATTTACACTCGCACCTAAGTCTAGCAAAGCTCGATCAATACGAGTGTCTCCAATCACACATGAAATGGTGGGACAACCTGGGTCCTTATACTTGATTGGAGTTTCACATGAAAGAATGGAGCTTACATGGGATGCTAGGAAAGCTTTCTTGGGTACATTTTGGTCCTCTTTTGGGTGCATAAGTCCTTCAAAAATTTAGCATATGCTGGTACTTGTTGGATAGCATCTAGGAGCGGAATGTTCACGCGAACTTGCTTAAACACTTCTAAAATTTTATCTAGCTGGGTAGATTTCTTAGTTGAACCTAATCGCTGAGGATATGGGGCCTTGGGAACATAAATTCTCTCAGGAGAATCATTGGGCTTTGCTTTCTCTGGGATGGATGGGCTAGGAGGGATGGGTTCAGAATCTGGGTCCTCATGAATAAATTTGGGCTTGTCCTTATCATCTTCAACATCATTATTAGGCATAATAACCTTGTTGTCCACTTGTCTACCAGACCTAAGAGTAGTGATTGCATTAACCTGGTTGGACTGGTTACTAGAAGAATCTTGGATTTGTCCTTGAAGAATGGGTCCTCTAGGGTTAGGCTCAGGTTGACTAGGAAATTTTCCTTTCTCTCTCTCACTCATGGTGGTGGCCAATTGACCAACTTGAATCTCGAGACGGGAGATTGCCTGTGTGGTGGATTGAAGGATTTGCCCTGTAGATTGCATAAATTGATTCAAAGTGGCAGACATCTGGGAGGATGATTGAGTTAGATTTTGAGTGGACTTCATAAGAACATCTAATCCTTTCTCAAAGGAAGAGAACTTCTTCTCATTTTCTGTTTGAAACCTAGGCGGAGGAAATGGAGTAGGAATGGGTCCTGTGTTTGGTCTAGGATACATGGGAGCTTGAGGAGGTCTGGTGTGGGCCTTGAGTCCACGACAGATTTGGATGATTCCTCCATCCAGGATTATAAGTTTGAGCATATGGGTCATTTTTCCTCCATTGTAAGCTATTGGCATGTTCGGCCCAACTTTCCTTGTGGGATGACAGGGAAGGACAGTCTTCCGCTAGGTGATTTGAAGATTTACATAAAATGCAGACAATAGTAGGTTTGGAGGTGGAGACTTGATTAACAGAATCATGATTTGGTTTCATCTCTAGGGCCTCTACTCTACGAATGAGAGATGCAAACTTGGCTTCAGACTCAAAGCTACTATCAATGGAATGAATACCTCCCTTAGAAGGCATGAGTTTCTCAGGCTCTCTAATTGTCTCCCATTGCATGGATTTTTGAGCTACTTCCTCCAGAAATGCCCATGCTTCAGTTTCATTTTTATTGGTAAATTCACCACTACACATTGATTCAACCATAGTCCTTGTGGTGTAATTCAAACCTTCATATAAAATTTGCACTAATCTCCAAACCTCAAATCCATGATGAGGACATTGCAACAACAAGTCCTTGAATCTCTCTAAATATCTCCATAAAGATTCTCCCTCCTTTTGAATGAATTGATTTATATTCATGCGAATCTTAGCAGTTTTATGATTAGGAAAGAACTTCTTCAAAAATATCATGACTAATTGATCTCAATTGGTGATAGATTTTGCGGGTAGAGCATACAACCACTTTTTAGCATTATCTTTGAGGGGGAAGTTGATTAACCTCAACCGGATGGAATCATCAGTTAGCTGTTGAAGTTTTAGAGTTGAACAAACTTCCTCAAATTCCCTAATGAAAAGATATGGATCCTCAGATCCATCAAATTTTTCTAGCATATTAATCATCCCAGGCTGGATCTCAAAGTTGTTAGCATTGGTTGTTGGTAACACAATGCATGAGGGTTGTCACGCCCCAGGGCGGCCGTCCCCGGGACGCGGCAAGTGTATACATGATATCAGCAGTCTAAACAAGAGATCAATAAATCACTCTAAACAACAACTAAAATGACAACAACATAGATGAAAGCAAGGCTGACAAAAAAACAAAAAGGGTTGACCAAGTCATGGGCCCACTTTGATCGAGTCAACTCTCCCAATGACTTCTCGCTCGGTCAAAACCCGGATACGCCCCGGAATTGTGAAATTCTGAAACGTACCGGAATTCGATGAAATTTTCGTGAGTGGCTTGGAATGGCACCAGGACACATAATATGCAGTTAAATTTTTAATCGCAGTCCTCAAACACAGGACGATAGCTAACAGTCCAAAATTTTAGCGGTTCCGATCGAAAAACAAAAAAACTTAAAAACTGCCAGAATGCTCCAATCGTTACCATAAGGCTAAAAGTGACACATATATAACATTCTCCCCCCCTTAGGAAATTTTGTCCTCAAAATAAATACAAGAACATCTAAGAAGGGAAAAGATGCGGATATGCGTCACGCATGGCGTCCTCGAGCTCCCAAGTGGCCTCGGCACCGGAACGGTGCTGCCATCGCACCTTGACCAGCTGGACGGTCTTGGTGCGTAGCCTCTTCTCGCGGCGGTCCAAGATCTCAATCGGCTACTCAACGAAAGACAAGTCCGGCTCAAAGACGAGCGGCTGCCCGCACGCCTGGACACACTGCCGAGCCACCCGGGCGCACCGCCGGGCCCCTGCCCGCACGCCTGGACACACTGCCGAGCCACCCGGGTGCACCGCGCGCCCACTGCGCCCCATCGCAGCAGCCCGCGCGCACACCGCACGCCCCGCGCCCAGCTCCTTGCCCCACGCGCACCCCGCGCGCACCATCGCTCGCCTCGCGCGCACCCGCGCGCACCATCGCTCGACCAGCCCCGCACCGGTGCACCCGCGCGCACTGCGCCCCAGCGCAGCGCCCCGCACGCGCACCCGCCCGCTCACCTCACCGCGCGCACGCCTGCGCCTCTGCCCAGCGCCCCGCGCGCATGCTCCTGCACGGTGCTCAGCGCCCAGCGCCCAGCACCCTCGCCCAGCACACCCAGCACCCAACACAGCCAGCACGCCCACGCCCAGCGCCACCCGCGCGCACGTCCGCGCGCACGCGCGCGCGCGCCCTGCCACTGCACGCCTGAGCGCTGCCTGCTGCGCCTGCCTGCTGCCATCCTGCCCGGGACAGACCACCACCCTGTCCGAGCACCTCTACCACCAACCACCGGCCACCATTGGCCTCCGACCGCCCCCAACCACCACCGACAGCCACCCACAGCCGCCGACCACCACCCAACCTCAAAACCACCCTCCTAACAAGCATCTAAGCCAAAAAAAAAGAAGGAAAAGGAGCTTACCAAGGGAAGGAAGGGAAGTTCGGTTGCTCTCCGCGCACCGAAACACCTCTCCAAGGGTCTCCACCACCAAGACCTCTTCCCACCTCCGAAAGGGCTCAGATCTGAGGAGAAGAGAGGGCGGGAGAAAGGGCAAGACTCGCCGGAATTCGAATCTGAAAACACCGGGGTGTAGATCGGGACCGGATCTATCCTTTCTATGCTTTGGGTTTTAAGGTTTGGGCACCCTAGCTAGGTCAAAAGGAGGTTTTTGAGAGAGGGAGAGAGAGAAAACACAATGAGGAAGATGATGAATAGTGCTAGGCAACCTTTTTAGCTCACTTTAAATAAGTCAAACCCCACTTGAATTAGGGCTAATCAAGATTAATTAGGCTTAAGGGCTAGATTAGGTGAGTTAAGTGGCCTTTGCCTTGGGTCAACCCAACCACAAATAAAAACAAAAAGGGTTGACCAAGTCATGGGCCCACTTTGACCGAGTCAACTCTCCCAATGACTTCTCGCTCGGTCAAAACCCGGATACGCCCCGGAACTGTGAAATTTTGGAAACGTTACTGGAATTCGATGAAATTTTCATGAGTGGCTTAGAATGGCACCAGGACACATAATATGCAGTTAGATTTTCAATCGGAGTCCTCAAACACAGGACGATAGCTAACAGTCCAAAATTTTAGCGGTTTCGATCGAAAAACGAAAAAAACTCAAAAACTGCCAAAATGCTCCAATGGTTACCAGAAGGCAAAAAGTGACACATATATAACATTCTCCCCCCCTTAGGAAATTTTGTCCTCAAAATAAATACAAGAACATCTAAGAAGGGAAAAGATGCGGATACGCGTCACGCATGGCGTCCTCGAGCTCCCAAGTGGCCTCGGCACCGGAACGGTGCTGCCATCGCACCTTGACCAGCTGGACGGTCTTGGTGCGGAGCCTCTTCTCGCGGCGGTCCAGGATCTCAATCGGCTGCTCAACGAAAGACAAGTCCGGCTCGAAGACGAGCGGCTCGAACGGGATGACGTGAGCAGGATCGTGGACATATCGCCTCAGCTGCGAGACATGGAAGACGTCATGAGCCTGAGCCAACTGTGGGGGCAGAGCTATGCGATAGGCCACCCCTCCAACTCGCTCGAGGATGAGGAACGGCCCAATGAAACGCGGACTCAGCTTGCCCCGCACACCGAATCGGAAGATGCCCTTCATCGGGGACACCTTCAAGAAGACATGGTCACCAACCTCGAAGGTGAGCTCACGGCGACGACGGTCGGCGTAGCACTTCTGACGACTCTGAGCGACTCGGATACGCTCGCGAATCGTCTTCACCATCTCTGAGGTCTGGTGAACGATCTCTGGTCCCTCTAACTGGCGCTCTCCGACCTCGTCCCAACACAGGGGGGACCTGCAGCTGCGGCCATGGAGTGCCTCGTAAGGAGCCATCCGGATGCTCGAGTGGTAGCTGTTGTTGTAGGCAAACTCCACCAACGGAAGGTGCCTCTCCCAACTGCCCCCAAAATCGAGAACACAGGCCCGCAGCATGTCCTCAAGAGTCTGGATCGTCCTCTCCGACTGGCCGTCCGTCTGCGGATGAAACGCTGTACTGAAATGGAGGTTCGTACCAAGGGCGTGCTGGAGGCTACGCCAGAACCTCGAAGTAAAACGCGCGTCTCGATCGGAAATGATGCTGACTGGAGTGCCATGGAGACGGACAATCTCGGAGACAAATAACTGCGCCAGGGTGTCCAGAGAATCGGTGAGTCGGATGGGGAGGAAATGAGCAGACTTCGTCAGCCGGTCGACGATCACCCAGATGGCATCGCGACCCGAACGTGACCTCGGCAAACCCGAGACGAAGTCCATGGTGATCTGCTCCCACTTCCACTGAGGGATCTCAATGGACTGCAGCTTCCCCGCAGGGCGCTGATGCTCCGACTTCACCTGCTGGCATACTAGGCATCGGGCAACGAAACGGGCAATATCCGTCTTCATCCCGCACCAGTAGCCGCGACGAAGGCCCCTGTACATCTTCGTGCCACCAGGATGCACTGTGTACCTCGAACGATGGGCCTCGTCCAGAATCTTCCGCTTCAGCTCTGCGTCGTCGGGAATGCACACTCGGCCTCTGAATCGCAGGATCCCGTCCGCGCGAATCTGGTAGTCCTGACGCTCGCCCCGGGCGACGCCTTCAGAGAGGACTATAAAATGCGGATCCTGAGCCTGAGCCGTGCGGATCTCGTCGAGAAGGACTGGCTGCACCACTAGCCTGGCCAAAAAGCCACCAGCAGGAGTCTCTCGAACACTGATCCAGCAAGCGGCCTCCTCCAGAAGCCTCCAACGACGGACAGCCATGTGGGCGGCCATGCCCAAGGGCTGCCTACTGAGCGCATCTGCCACGACATTCGCCTTACCCGGATGGTAAGCGATGTCACAATCATAGTCCGTCAGGAACTCAACCCAACGTCTCTGACGCATGTTGAGCTCCGGCTGGGACTGCAGATATGTCAAGCTCTTATGATCGGTAAAGAGCTCGAACTCCTCTCCATAGAGGTAATGCCTCCACATCTTCAGCGCAAAGATGATCGCTGCCAGCTCAAGGTCATGGGTGGGGTAGTTCTGCTCATGGGGCTTCAACTGACGAGACGCGTAAGCCACAACCTTACCGTGCTGCATCAGGACGCAACCCACACCCAACTGCGATGCATCTGTGTAAACTGCGAACCCACCACTCCCAGATGGAAGGGTAAGAACTGGCGCTGAGGTGAGCCTTCGCTTCAGCTCCTGGAAGCTCTCCTCGCAAGCAGGGGACTAGTCGAACCGAACATCCTTCCGAGTGAGGCGGGTAAGAGGAACGGCTATCTTCGAGAACCCCTCGACAAACCTCCTATAATAACCCGCCAAGCCCAAGAAGCTCTGAATCTCTGTGGGGTTCGACGGCCGACGCCAATTCGACACGGCGAGCGTCTTCTCCGGGTCCACAGCTATGCCCTCACCGGAAATCACATGGCCCAGAAAGGCCATACGCTCCAACCAGAACTCGCACTTGCTGAACTTGGCGAACAACTGATGTCTGGCCAAAGTCTCCAAGACAGTGCGAAGATGGTGAGCGTGCTCCTCAAGACTCCTCGAGTACACCAATATGTCATCGATGAATACTACCACAAAGGAGTCGAGGAAGGGTCGAAATACCCGGTTCATCAGATCCATGAAGGCCGCCGGCGCGTTCGTCAACCCGAATGGCAGTACTCTGAACTCGTAGTGCCCATACCGGGTGTGAAAGGCCGTCTTCGGAATGTCTGACTCCCGGATCTTCAGCTGGTAGTACCCCGAGCGGAGATCGATCTTGGAAAAGACACACGCTCCCTGGAGCTGGTCAAACAGATCGTCGATCCGCGGCAACGGGTACTTGTTCTTCACTGTCCGTTTATTCAGCTGCCTGTAATCAATACACAGCCGCAGCGAACCGTCCTTCTTCCGGACGAACAGGACAGGGGCTCCCCACGGAGAAACACTCGGACGTGCGAAGCCCTTCTCCAGCAACTCCTCCAACTGCTCCTTGAGCACCCTCAGCTCTGCAGGGGCCATCCGGTACGGAGCCCTCGAAACCGGCTCGGTCCCCGGAACCAGATTGATCTCAAACTCGATCGCGCGATCCGGCGGTAATCCCGGAAGATCATCGGGGAAAACCTCAGGATACTCTGCCACGACCGGAGTCTGACTGATATCTGCCCGCAGCGGTGCATCCTCCTGAGCAATGTACGCTAGAAAGCCCTCGCATCCACCCTGAAGGAGTCTCCACGCCTGCATGGACGACACGAACCCCAAAGGGGCTACGTCACGATCGCCCACGAACTGGAAGGACCTCCGACCCGGAAGGTGGAACGACACCGACTTGGCAAAACAGTCGATGCTGGCATGACTAGCTGCAAGCCAATCCATTCCCAGGATGGCATCAAAATCCGACATAGCAAGCTCCACCAACTCCACCGGAAACTCATGCTCCGCAACCGTCACCGTACACCCTCGGTACACTGAACTGAGGAGAATACGGTCTCCCACGGGCAATGATATCTCTAAGACAGCATCTAGAGGAGCGGACGCCACGCCCGTCCGTCTCGCAAAAGCGGGAGACACGAACGAGTGTGTGGCTCCGGAATCAAACAATACATAAGCAGGAAGCTGGGAGATCTGAACAGTACCTCTGACCACGCTGCCTGATGCCTGGGCCTCCTCTGCCGAAAGCGCTGCCACTCGGCCCTGAACGAACTGTGGCTGAGGAGCAGGGGCACGCCTCGCCGGCTGCGCTGGCTGCCTCCTCTGATCAGCACGGCCACCCTGTGGCTGCTGCTGCTGACGCTGAGGCTGCTGCTGCGGCTGGCGCTGAGGCTGCTGCTGGCGCTGCTGCTGAAACGGCTGCTGCTGCAACTGCTGCTGCTGCGGAGGCATCACTCGGGGTCGGCCAGCGTCAGGGCAATTATACAAGATATGCCCGACGCGCTGACAGTGATAACAGCGCCGCGTCTCTGGTCGCCTCGCCTGGACTGGCACTGCTGCGATGGGTGCTGGACCTCGCGCTGGCACCGCATCTGCTGGAGGAGAGGCAGCCGCTGACTGCTCAAAGCGGGGCCTCTTCTTCTTGCGCTGTCCCCTGTCCTGGCTCCTGGGTGGCCTCTGGTCTGCCGACGGGGTCGAAGCCCTCACGAGGATCCCGAGGTCTCGCTCAACTGTCTTCGCTCGAGACACTAAGTCGGAGTACCTCGAGAAAGCCTGGGAGGTGACGTGCACCCGAATGGCGCTGCTGAGACCGAGCTCAAATCGACGGCATCTCGTCTCCTCGTCCATCACCAAGGCTGGAGCAAATCTGGATAGCCTCGTGAAGCGCGTGGAGTAGTCAGCGACAGACATAGAGCCCTGCGTCAGCTGCTCAAACTCCTGCATCACTATCTGACGTGTCGAGAAGGGGAAGTACTCCTCCAAGAAATATCTCCTGAATCCCGCCCACGTAAGCTGCTCCACACCCTCGGGGATGTCCACTGATCTAGTAGCCCACCAGTCGGCGGCGCTACCCTTCAGCATAAAAGTGGCCAGGGAGACTCGCTGGCGGTCGGTGCAAAGCATGGTCGAGAAGATGGTATCCACCTCCATCAACCATCTCTCTGGAGCAAGGGGGTCCTCCGTCTGACCCTGGAACTCGGGAGGGTGGAGCTTCAGAAAGGCTGCGAGGCCACTCTGCTGCACTCGTGCTGCAGCCTCTAGCACCACCTCCCTCTCCTGGGGATCCTGAACTCTGACCGCCGGGACCACCACGGGGACTGGGGGTACATCGGGTACCACAGGTGGATCTGCCACCAAGGGAACCTGCGGAACTGCCTCGCGGGCCGCCCGCAGCTCCTGAATCTCCCGTGCCTGATCTGCCAATACTCTGGTCTGGGCCTCCAATGCCCTGGTCTGCGTCTCCACCAAGTCTGCTATCCGCGCAAACGCGCGCTCCCAGGCAGGAGGCTCCTGCGCCAATCCTGGCCTCACGGCTGAGGACTCACCAATAGCATCCTCGCCCCTGGTAGGTCCGGAAACCTCCAAGGGTCGAGAGGGACCACGTCCGCGCCGTCCTCTGCGAGGAGGCATATCAGCAACCTAAGAAAACCAGACACTAGGATCAGAATACTCATATAGAAATCCTAGGACTCATCTCTACGAAAAAAGAAGACAATTGGCTCTGACAGGACCAGGCTCTGATACCAACTTTTGTCACGCCCCAGGGCGGCCGTCCCCGGGACGCGGCAAGGGTATACATGATATCAGCAGTCAATACAAGAGATCAATAATATGCCATAAACAACAGCTAATAAGACAACACAGACAACAAAAGGCTGACATGATGTATACACAGAAAGCGGAAGCTAAAAAGACTGAATCTGTAAATCAACAACACTTTATAGACTCGATGCATAATCATATGTCCTGTGAGAGCCAATATATCCACAATACAACCAAATACAATCCAAACTGGGTGCCCAAGCACAGAAATATATACATACAATAAAAGGAAGGATGCTGATGGCCTCAAAACTCGAGGGACGTGGCGCTACTCCGCTACTGGTGTAGTCGCTCGGGAAGCTCCTCCTTCAAGTCCGCCTCGGTAATCACTGAAGAAAATAATTATGCGAGGGGTGAGCCACACGCTCAGTGAATAGCACAACCCATGCATCACAGTTTATATTAACCACAATTAATAGCAAAAGCCTCAAAGTGGCATAATCAATACAAGTCCAGTGGGTCGCTACATCGCCGAACCACCACACCCTCACCCTCACCCCTCAATAGGTGACAAAGGATATTGGGACTCAATAGGCTGATAATCATCCTTACACAATCCTGTGGGTCGCCACATCGCCGGCCCACCACACCCTCACCCTCACCCCTCAATAGGTGACATAGGCTCTTGGGACTGACTAGGCTGTTGGTCACCCTTGGTCCACCGATAGTCTCTCCCCACTCCGTAGGTCGTTTGGCCACTCCCACATTCAGCACAGTCCGTCTACCAAATCAGGAGGTGCCTACTGATGAGAGCCCCTGCACGGGACGACCTTTCTAACGCTGAGGTAGTCTCTACACGGATCCAACGATGGGAACAGAACAGCCTATCCATCGCATATGATCCACTCGGATCCGCTGACAACACATCTCTACAACTCTAATGTCTTGAATTCTTCAGAATTCCTCCAGCGCGCATAACCAAGATGCGGGGAATACATAAGATAATAATGAGGAAAAGAGACCTTGAGAGGGCAACCTGAGGTCCCGATATAGGACATCCCGCCAACCAAACAAGGAACACGGAGTACCCTAGCCCGGGTCTCAATGTTTACCTCGCAAGGCCCCCTTATATTCCCCAAGGCATGCTAACAATATCACAAGCTTGCATTTAATTAAATAAATCAAACTAATAGGACGCATGCATAGGTCGGGGCTTTCCTAGCATGATTACCAGGTGACAGGATGCACGGCTCTTACACATATCCTAAGGGTGCAAGTCCCTAACATACAAGTCTAGGGTGGCATGCATTCTACACACTAATCATGCTTGCATGGATTACATATATCAAGTTAATATTAACTATGTGCCCCAGGGGAGGACGGTACACGCCCAACCTGGTGCCATTCTAAGCCACTCATGAAAATTTCATCGAATTCCGGTAACGTTTCCAAAATTTCACAGTTCCGGGGCGTATCCGGGTTTTGACCGAGCGAGAAGTCATTGGGAGAGTTGACTCGGTCAAAGTGGGCCCATGACTTGGTCAACCCTTTTTGTTTTTTTGTGTGGTTGGGTTGACCTAAGTCAAATCCCACTTAAAGCCTTTAATCCTCACTTAAACCTAGCTTAAACCCTAATTAATGTTGGTTTGACTTATTTAAGTGATCTAAAATGTTGCCCTACACTATTCATCATCTTCTCAATCTCATTTTCTCTCTCCCCCTCTCTCCTTTTCTTAGTTTTGAGCCACCTAGGGTTCTCAAAACTTAAAACCCAAAACATAGAAAGGATAGATCCGGTCCCGATCTACACCCCGGTGTTTTCGGATTCGAATTCCGGCGTGTCTTGCCCTTTCTCCCGCCCTCTCTTCTCCTCAGATCTGAGCCCTTTCGGAGGTGGGAAGAGGTCTTGGTGGTGGAGACCCTTGGAGAGGTGTTTCGGTGCGCGGAGAGCAACCGAACTTCCCTTCCTTCCCTTGGTAAGCTCTTTTTCCTTCTTTTTTGGCTTAGATGCTTGTTAGGAGGGTGGTTTTGGGGTTGGGTGGTGGTCGGCGGCTGTGGGTGGCTGCCGGTGGTGGTAGGGGGCGGTCGGAGGCCATTGGTGGCCGGTGGTTGGTGGTAGAAGTGCTCGGACAGGGTGGTGGTCTGTCCCGGGCAGCAGGCAGCACTGGCAGCGCTCAGGCAGGCGCAGCAGGCGTGCAGCGGCAGGGCGCGCGCGCGCGTGCGTGCGCTCGGGTGGCGCTAGGCGTAGGCGTGCTGGGCGTGCCGGGTGTGCTAGGCGCGCGTGCGGGGCGCTGCCCTGTGGCGCAGTGCGCGCGGGTGCACCCGGGGGGGGGGGGGAGCGGCTGGTGTGAGTGGATGGTGCACGCGGGGTGCGCGCGAGGCGAGGCCGGTGGTGCGCGCGGGGCGAGGCTGGTGTGCGGCGGAGCGAGGCGCTGGGCGCAGGGCGTGTGGTGTGCGCACGGGCTGCTGCGCTGGGGCGCGGCGGTGCATCCGGGGGCGGGTGGCCGTGCGGGTGGTTGTCGGGGGTGCGGGAGTGAGTCGGGGTGCTCGGGCTAGCGTGCGTACGGGCCGTATGTACGTTTGCCCGAGTGTTGGGTATTTTTTTAGAGTATTTTGTGGTATTTGTGGATTTTACTCACCAAGTTGATACCCTGTCTTGCAGATCTTGACGGACGGTCGCGCGACGACCCGACTTCCGGTGAGTGGGACAACCCAACCCAGTTGGGAGGCGTTATATGCACTTGGGCGTATACCGTCCTCACCTCGTTATCATGCTAGGAAAGCCTCGACCTATGCATGCGTCCTATTAGTTTGATTTATTAAATTAAATGCAGACTTGAGATATTTATTGCATGCCTTAGGGATATTAAGGGGCCTTGCGAGGTCAACATTGAGACCCGGGCTAGGGTGCTCCGTGTTCCTTGTTTGGTTGTCGGAATGTCCTATATCGGGACCTCATGGTGCCCTCCCAAGGTTTCTTTTCCCGTTTATACTAATGCATGTTCCCCGCATCTTGGTTATGCGCCCTGGAGGAATTCTGATGAATTCGAGACACTAGAGTTATAGAGATGTGTAGTCAGCGGATCCGAGTGGATCATATGCGTGTGGGTAGGCTGTTTCTCTTCCCTTCGTTGGATCCGTGTAGGAACTCCTCAGCGTTAGACAGGCTATCCTGACAGAGGGCTCCCATCAGTAGGCACCTCCTGATCTTGGACTCGGACTGTGCTGAATGTGGGAGTAGACCAGGCAAGCTACGGTGTGGAGGAGAGGCTATCGGTGGACCAAGGATGATTAACAGCCTAGTCAGTCCCAATATCCTATGTCACCTGTTGAGGGGTGAGGGTGAGGGTGAGGGTGTATGGATGTGTATGGATGTGTTTGGATGATTATCAGTCCCAATATCCTATGTCACCTATTTGAGGGGTGAGGGTGAGGGTGTGGTGGTTCGGCGATGTACGAACTACTGGATTTATGTTGTTATGCCACTTTGAGGCTAGTTGTTGATTATATGTGGTTAATATAAACTGTGATGCATGGGTTGTGCTGTTCACTGAGCGTGTGGCTCACCCCTCGCATAATATTTTTCCAGTGATTACTGAGGAGGACTTGAAGGAGGAGCTCCCTGAGCGACTGCACCAGTAGCGGAGTAGCGCTACGTCCCGCGAGTTTCTGAGGCCATCAGCATCCTTCCTTGTTATTGTATGTATATATTTCTGTGCTTGGGCACCCAGTTGTGTATTATTTGGATGTATTATGTATATTGGCTCTCACAGGACGTTTGATTATGTATCGAGTCTGTAGTATGTTTTTGGATTACAGACTCTGTCTTTTAGCTTCCGCTTTTGGTGTATATATCATGTCAGCCCTGCTTTGTAGTCTGTGTTGTCATTATAGCTGTTGTGAGAGTATGTTATTGAACTCCTGTTTTTACTGATATCATATATACACTTGCCGCGTCCCGGGGACGGCCGCCCTGGGGCGTGACAGTCATGGGCCCACTTTGACCAAGTCAACTCTCCCAATGACTTCTCGCTCGGTCAAAACCCGGATACGCCCCGGAACTGCAAAATTCTGAAACGTTACCGGAATTCGATGAAATTTTTGTGAGCGGCTTGGAATGGCACCAGGACACATAATATGCAGTTAGATTTTCAATCGGAGCCCTCAATCTCAGGGTGATAGCTAAAAGCCTGAAATTTTAGCGGTTCCGATCGAAAAATGAAAAAAATGAAAAACTGTCAGAATGTCCCAACGGTTACCAGAAGGTTAAAAGTGACACATATATCACAGGCAGGCAGTGCGGGCTCCTCGATGCAGGCAGGCGGGCAAACTGGCAGGTGCTGGGCGCGTGCTGCTGGGCGCGCTAGGCGCATGCTGACGGGCGCGCTGGGCCCGTGCTGCCAGGTGCGCTGGGCGCGTGATGTCGAGCTGTGCGAGCGGAGTGGCGAGCGGGGGGGGTGTGCGGGTGCTGCGCACGGGGCGCAGTGCGCACGGAGTGGCGAGCGGGGTGCGGGTGCTGCGCAGAGGGGGCGCAGTGCGCGCAGGGCGAGCGAGGAGTGCGTGCGGGGCACCACGCTGGGGCACAGTGCGGGCGGGTGTGCGCGCGAGGCGCTGCACCGGGCCGCAGTGCGCGTGGGTGCATCCTGGGCTGGACGCGCGGTGCGCGCGGGCATGCGGGCAGGGGCTCGGCCGCGTGTCTGGGCATGCGAACAGGGGGCTCGGCCGCGTGTCTGGGCATGCGGGCAGGGGGCTCGGCAGTGCGTCTGGGCGCGCGGGCTGGGGCGCGGCTGTGCGCCTGGGTCGGGTGGCCGTGCGTACGGCTGCCCGGGGGTTCGGGAGTGAGTCGGGGTGCTCGGACTCGCGTGCGTACGGGCCGTATGTACGCTTGTCCGAGTGTTGGGTATTTTAGTGTATTTTTGTATATAATTGTGTATTTTACTCACCGAGTTGATTACCCTGTCTTGCAGATCTTGACGGACGGTCGCGCGATGACCCGGTTATTGGTGAGTGGGACAACCCAACCCAGTAGGGAGGCGCTATATGCACTTGGGCGTGTACCGTCCTCCCCTGGGGCACCGTAGTTTATTATTAACCTGATTAATATGTAGTATGCATGCTACCCTAGACCGTGTATGTTAGGGACTTGCACCCTTAGGATATGTGTAAGAGCCATGCATCCTGTCACCATGTTCTCATGCTAGGAAGCCTCGACCTATGCATGTGTCCTACTAGTTTAATTTATTAAATTAAATGCAAACTTATGGTATTTTAGTATGCCTTAGGGAATATTATAAGGGGCCTTGCGAGGTCAACATTGAGACCCGGGCTAGGGTACTCCGTGTTCCTTGTTTGGTTGTCGGGATGTCCTATATCGGGACCTCATGGTGCCCTCCCAAGGTTTCTTTTCCCAATAATATTATTATATATGTTCCCCGCATCTTGGTTATGCGCCCTGGAGGAATTCTGAAGAATTCATGACATTAGAGTTGTTGAGATGCGTTGTCGACGGATCCGAGTGGATCGTATGCGTATGGATAGGCTGTTTCTGTGCCCTTCGTTGGATCCGTGTAGAGACTGCCCCAGCGTTAGAAAGGCCGTCCCGTCAGAGGGCTCCCATCAGTAGGTACCTCCTGATTTGGATTCGGACTGTGCTGAAGTGTGGGAGTGGCCAAGCGGCCTACGGAGTGGAGGAGAGACTATCGGTGGACCAAGGGTGATTAACAGCCTAGTCAGTCCCAATATCCTATGTCACCTATTGAGGGGTGAGGGTGAGGGTGTGGTGGGTCGGCGATGTAGCGACCCACTGGATTGTGTAGTTCCTGCCACTTTGAGGCTTTGAATAATAAATTGTGGTTAATATGAATTGTGATGCATGGGTTGTGCTATTCACTGAGCGTGTGGCTCACCCCTCGCATATATATTTTTCTACAGTTATCACTGAGTCAGATCAGAAGGAGGAGCTCCCCGAGAGACTTCATCAGTAGCGGAGCAGCGCCACGTCCCGCGAGTGTTAGAGGCCATCAGCATCCTTTCTTTTGATTGTATGTATTATATTTCCGTGCTTGGGCACTCGTTTGTATTATATTTGGATGTGTTTGTGTATATTGGCTCTCACAGGACAGTTGATTATGTATCGAGTCTGTAGTATGTTTTTGAATTACAGACTCAGTCTTTTAGCTTCCGCTATTTGTGTATATATCATGTCAGCCTTGTTTTAGTCTGTGTTGTCATTTTAGTTGTTGTTTAGAGTATGTTATTGATCTCCTGTATAGACTGCTGATATCATGTATACACTTGCCGCGTCCCGGGGATGGCCGCCCTGGGGCGTGACAGAATCAATGTTCTAAAAATCCCCTCTACGCTTCAATTAATTCCCTGTCTAAGTTTTAGATGGACCCAACCAGTAACTTTTAGAGTTTAGCAAATTTTTTTACTAATTCATAGTTGACTAATAAACAATTAAGGTACCAAATAGATTATATATCTATTAATATATTTTTTATGTTATTCTTATTATGTTTATATTATTAATTTTATTTTAATGTTATTTTGTAGTATAAAATTATTATATATATATATGAAAGGATTCATATGGTGTTGGTGTTGTTCTACGATCGCCTCTATTGTCAATCGAAAAACGTGAAATCCACTTTTTTGTGACCTGCGATAACTCGCTCCGAGAAATTTGAGTAAATGGATGCATCTTGGAATGGATACTTTCAAAAGCAAAAGATGTTGTTCACACTCAAAAGTCATGCAAAATAGTTAAATATGTATTATATTTATTGTTCTAAAAAGCGATTGATTAATTTTCACTTAGTCAATTAATTTCTAGTCTCTTGTTAATTGTCTGATTAGCGCCTAACATTTTTTACAATATTAATTTGTCTGTAAGATTGAAATTTTGATATTCACCCTGAGGTAGTTTTTCAAATTTTATTTTTGAAACGTAATAATGTATTCTATCTATATAATAAATGTTTGTTGTAACTTTAATTAATTATAAACATACATTAGATGAGATCTTCATTAAAAAAACATTGGTCTTTTGTATGAAATATATATATATATATATATATATATATATATATATATATATATATATATATATATATATGACATGACCAAAACAATGACACTTTATCTTTGTAAGATTTGTTTATGGGTGAAAGCAACGTGTGCTTGGTTTTGGCAATCTTTCACATTCACGTACATTTTGTATTCTATAAAACCTACATTCTGAAATTCAAATACATTAATGTTACACATTTAGGTAGCAGGACTCAATCAAAATGAATTGCCACCAACTCTAACTACCTCATAATAATTGGCATCAATGTTACACGTTTAGGTAGCAGGACTCAATCAAAATGAATTGCCACCAACTCTAACTACCTCATAATAATTGGCATCAATGTCCATTTAATTTTGTCATTTTAATAATTTTTGTATTTGACTTGGATAATATTTCAAAACGAGTTTGAAAAACATTTTTTTCCTTCACATTCAGAATAGCTTTCTTGAAAGCACATTTTATTAGATTCTAAAAAAAATTTGTATGATTTAAAGTTATTAATCGCTTTCTTCAAAACCTAAGACTGTTTGGAGATTTTGAAAACGAATTTTGATTAAGTATGATTCCTACAAAAATAGAATCTCTAAAATTGTGGAAACTCTTTTCCAAACAAAATTATAAATGGGTTTCCTGTTGAGCTTAAAAGGTTGATTATGTAAGGAGATTTGTAGCCTGTTGACATAACCATCTTTTTTATCAAAATTATCTGAGAGTTTATTCTCTTTCGAGAGTTAGTATTTAAAAATCTTGACAAATATCAAATTCTTTAGGGTTTTCTATTGCATTAGTTATCAAAGTAGCTCTCAGTCTGCTCATTCATTCCAAAGGGGTGGTGGATGATAAGATGGCCTGCAAACAGTGATATGATCCCAAAGGTTGGGTACACTCCCTCATTTTTTTTTATTTTGGAGAGCACAAATACACTCAGTGTCATTTACAATCCGTTTTGCTATCTCATACACTATGATAGTATAGTATATATGTATGGGGTTCAACCATAGTTTATGATACAAATTTAATTTCATTTTTTCAACCTGAAAAAAAATACACTAATATAACTTCATACATTATTTTATACACTTTTATAAATGGAACAAAATCAATTATTTACCAATAAAATGAGCTTATGTAAAAAATAGAGCAACATGGATCACATGCACTATTATCATAACTTCTAAATTTATGTGACAGTGTTAGACAACATATCTGTTGGAAATGGTGCGATCAATCTAACACTAATGCACCAGATCAGAACTCTAAAATTAAGTGTGTTTGGATGACAATAGTATTAGGATGAATGATTTTCTAAAAATTTCTCGTGTTGTATGCACACCCACAAAGTTTTTGATAAAAAAAAACAACATATGTGTTGAGAGATTGGTAAATTTAACTTTGTGGTACTCGATTCAACGATTGTAATGATGCAAAATATATGATAGAAAGTGATTGGCGAACAAACAAAATATGATAAATTTTAAAGGATAAAAAATCCATCAATTTTTTTCATATTCACATTTGTAAAAATTGGATAAAATGTGGGGATAAATGCTATCCCAGCCTTTAGATATAACAAAATATCCTCATTTTTATTTCAAAATTGGGACAACTGTTCACTGTTTATTCCAATTATTTTTTGGATTTTTTATTTTTAGATCCATATAAACTATATAATTTAGTAATCGAGCTCTCACTTCTTCATATTTCGGTTTAAATCCCTAGATTTAAAGGATATGTTTCTTATTAGTCTCTCGGAGGGACCTATCCCTAAATTATTTGGTTTTCTTTTTAGTTCCTGGGAGGGACTAAAAGGAACATATCCTTTAAATATAGAGACTTAAACCGAAATAATAAGAAGTAAGGGATCGATAATTAGTCTCTAATTTGTACTTATCCTTTCTTGTTTCTTGGCAAAGTTAATAATTTTTATCTTCCATAATTTGTAATCATTCCTTTTGTATGCCTTACAGGTTTGGGCCACGATAATTCTTGTGTAAGTGTTGCTCACTCCATGTGACATGTTTCTTCCTTTTCGTCTTCTTTTATAGTATTTTCTCAGTTTTCTCTTCATCTCTAATTTGAACTATGCATATTGATAGATATTACACACATTCTCTTTTCCAACCTCAATTCCAGTCTTATATACTTCGTTGTTATATACTCACATTAACGAGGCATATGCATGCTTCAATAGAAATTTATTACATTTTCAATCAATGCTTCTATACAATTCATTAGAGTATATGTTTTATATTTTATAAAAAATAATATAAAATCAAAACATATCTAAACTGATTCGTATAATTTCCTATATAAGATTATCAAAACCATCAACAAAACATCATCAAACCAATTCCCCTTATTGCTCTACTTGCATCTCCAATACAAAATGGCATCCCCACAAAGTCCCTCACTGAGCTCCAAAGAACCGCATTTGTCATACGCAGCATTTGAGGGCAAAACACCATTTTAGACGCGTTAGGTAATGACTCGACATCATCGCCGATGGGGATGTAACAGGGGATGTGGAGGGGGTCACCAAGGGGGGACGTCGGGGGGTCGTCGAAGTGGTCGCCAATGGGGTTGGAACAGGGGACGTGGAAGAAGTCGCGAGGGGGAAGTCTGGGGGTCGTCGAGGGGGCCACAGATGGACGTGGAAGGGGTCGGAAGGGGGTCGGCGTCGCCAGGGGGTTTGGATTTTTGGATCACAGAGAGAGATCGAGAGAGAGAGGCGTGCGAGAGAGAGATCGAGAGATGGAGAGAGAGAGAGAGAGAGAGAGAGAGACACCACGTTTTTTGTTTTGTTTTTGGTTTTTTTTTCTTTTTTTTTTTTTAAAAACGTGGACCGTGCGATCGCGAGATCAGCGATCGCACGGTCCTTAAACGGGGCGCACGATGAGGTGCACCGTGCGCACGGCCGCACCCCATCGGCCCCCATATATATATATATATATATATATACATACATATTCAACACAATGCTTCTTTCTATATGGATAACAAATTGGCTAGGTGTTGCTTTCTCAATTTTAATCAAAGTTAATTGTGAGAAATAAATTTTGATTACAATTTGATAAATAAAAATTTATTGTGGAAAATCAATTGATAACTCTACCCCAATCGGTAGATAGATCGAATAGTCGTGCACCGACACCACCTCGATTCGACCTGGCACTCAAAACGAATAATCGGTAGATGTACCTACTTGTATCTATACAATTAAAACGTGTTACAACGCCGACAAAGAAACAGTGATTTTCTGGCACTTTGCAGATCAGCCCCTAGTTTCCATCACTTTCATAAAAAGACCCCTACCTGTGTTACAAATAGATCCCTGATATTTATATCCAGGTCTCTAACAAAAATAGACCAATTTTGTCCTCTACTAGGCTATATGCTGATCGGCCCCCAGGTTCTACCAGTTTCACAATCAAACCACTATATTTTTATACCTAGGTCCCTCACAAAAAATCGGCCAAATTTGTCATTTTCTGGGCCATTTGTAGTGTGTATATATATATATGGAGAGTTCTATCATAGTGTATGATACAAATTTATATTTATTTTTTCCACTCGAAAAAAATATACCTCGTTAGACGATATATATACATTGTTAAATTTTTTCTTACACTTATTAAAAATGGATTTATTCAACTCGAAATGGATTCATGTATACTTTTACTTTGAAAATCACAGTTTATGATTTTTTTAAGGTTTTTACATAAATTTTAATAGGTGCCAATGAAGGTTTTCACGTTTGTTTTGGTTTTCGAAAACCCTAAATTTTGAAATTAGTTTGAATGTATGTTTTAATGATAGAGGAGAAGCGGTTACATGAGAAGAAAACGTGTGTTTTAATGAAAGGTAGTTTTGTATTTTATTTTTTAATTTTTTATAAAAGTGACACCTAATGGGGGCAATAGACTTAAAACTTTGGTAGCATGACTCAATCAAAATTAATTGCCACCAACTCTAACTACCTTTTAGGACCTCATAATAATTGGCATCAATGTCCATTTAATTTTGTCATTTTAATAATTTTTGGGATGCAAGACAGCTTGGACCATCTTTCCCTCCCTCAACACTGTTGAACTTTTTAATGACTGATGCGTTTTGTATTAGACCATGGACAAAAAAGCTTTTTTACAGCAACAGTACACTTTCGATTACCAATGAAAAAAATTTCAGGTGAATACATGGAATTCATGTCATTGGACAAAACGTTCAAAAGTTGTATAATTGTTGCTTTCTGTCATTAATTTTATGTTTAATAAAAAAGAGGGCCATCCTTTAACCCATCAAGAAGACATCTCTTCTTCTTATCCTAGAAAAAGAAAAAAAAAAAAAAAAGAAGGTATCTTCTCTTATTTTGTCCCATAAGTATTGGTATCAAAATTTTCTTCCTTTGTTCTTGCTATCAGTATATCTTACTATATTTATTGATTTTCTATATACTTGACATTTAGCGTTCACACTCTCCCCATTTTTTTATCTCAAACTCTTGCAATTAAGGCTCTCTTTAGACAATTAGTCTCTGATTTATAGTTATCCTTTCCTTTTTCCTTGGCAAAGTTAATAATTTTTGTTCTTCTATAGTTTATAATCATTCTATTTGCATGCCTTAAAGGTTTGGGCCACGAAAATTCTCGTGTAAGTTTTGCTCACTCCATGTGGCGTGTTTCTTCCTTTTCGTCTACTTTTATAGTGTTTTCTCTGTTTTCTCCTCATCTCCAATTTGGACTATGCCTATTGATAGATGTTACACACAATCTCTTTTTCAACCTGTATTCCAGTCTCGTTTAATTTTTTATAAACATATCTAAACTGATGCATATAATTTCCTATATAAGATGACCAAAACCATCAACAAATTAAAACATCCTCAAACCAATTCCCCCTGTTGCTCTACTTGCATCTCCAATACAAAATGGCATCCCCACAACGTCCCTCAGTGAGCTCCAAAGAACCAACAGATGATCAAGAGTCCTACAACAGATACAAAGACCTAATCTCCACCCTCCCAACCCAGCGTTTGGTTGGCGACGATCTCTGTCAATACCATGGTTTCTGGTTCCTCCGCATCGCCTTGGAGGGGCTCATGGCCGCCCGAGACCGCTTTGTTGCCCGATCCACCGACGTAATCCTTGTCACCTTCCCCAAATCTGGCACGACTTGGCTCAAGGCCCTCACCTTCGCCACCATCAACCGCAACCGCGCCGACGTCGCCGAACCCAACCACCCGCTGTCGATGTTGGTATATATATCACTCTTATATCATTTATTGTTGTTTCTAATACATCACATCACTCTCATAAAACAAAAATACAAAAGAAAACCGCTCACAAAGAGTGAACTATTTCTCCTCCTTTTATTATTTTATTATTATCCATATCAAATTAAATATATATTAATTGACAATCTCAAATGTTGTTCCACGGATAATTTGTTTATGTTTTAATTTTTTAAAAATAGTAAATCTTGATGAAAAATATATATCGCTCTATTTTGAATTGAGTCCTGCGGCACATGTACCACTACTTAGGCCCCATTGTCAAGCCCTATGAGGAGTCTTTCCTTCATTGGTTGCTTGTTTAACTTTTTAAAAAGATTTAAAAGGCAAAATACAATATTACCCTCATTTAAAATCCACGTTTTCCTCCCTAATTAAACCCATACCCAACTTTTCTAAAAAACATATTAACATATTCAATCCATTTCTAAAGATGTAGTTTTTATAAAACCAATTCAAAATAATAAAAAAAAATCAATTATTATATTCATGAAAACAAAATGAAAATTCAAATCATTTAGGGTTTCTTAAAAAGAAACCGAAAAACAAAATCATTCAAGAACTCATTTTGTCAAAAACACCGAAAAAGACTGATTTTTTGTTTGCATCCTCTCATTTAACCAAAAAACGATTGCAACAAGGAATAATCAACGTTTTTTTTTTTGAAACGTTGTTGTCAATTTGATGATTATTCAATTCTAATAATCAAACAAAGTATTTAAAATGGGTGTAATGTTTTTCTCGATGAATGCAGAAATGAAACCCCAATCACAATATAAAAATAAAGTTCAGAATAAAAGTCAGTTACATTTATAAAATGTAACTTAATTTCAATAATAAATTGCATTAAAGGTCAGTTACATTCGTAAATGTAACTGACTTTGTCTATATAAAGCAATTAAAAGTTAGTTACATTCCACAAATGTAATCGACTTCCAGATATAATGAATACATGTTGAGATTAGATTAACATGCCATTTTTGAAACATAATGCATATAAATAAAAAATAATAGTTTGAAATATAACTAATTTTTTAATGTTACACAACCCAAGCCAATGCAAAATAATCTAAGATCCAACGCCACATTTAAGAAAAAATTGTAATAAATGCTAGACCAAAGGCTGCCTGATTTAACATCTAGCACTAAATTCAATAAAAAAAATGTAACAAATGCAAAATAGATGATGAGAACTGAAATACAAAATTATGTTTTAGGTGGAGAAGAAAAAGAAGCTACAGATGCTATGGGCAGACACTATAGACAGAATACATATATATATTTTTTTCATCATGTAAAGCAAAAGAGAGATGACTATTAATTACCAAAAATCATGGGATTTAATCATTCATATCTAGCTAATAACATATCACATATGATTCACCAAAACAATCCACCGTCCATTCAAAAAACTTAAATCCATTCAAATCTTCAAAATAACAAACCATATTTTAAATCATGCCACATCAGCCATAATCATAACCAACTTCTTTGTTACAAGACTAGTTAACAAATAGACAGAAATGATAAAACAAATATTAACACTTATGCCACATCATGGAGCTTATATGGGGCATATAATTATTATTATTTTGAATTGAATGGATTCATTTTTAGCAAGTGTAAAAAAATTAACGAGATATATGCATTATTTTACTGGATGACTAACGAGAAATATGGTACTTGTATTTGAGCCATAAAAAAAATTGGGTGCAAAAGCGTCATTTTATTTATTTCAATTTTTTCTTGAAAGAAGTGGGATTCTCCTCTTTTTGATTTGCAACTTTCAACAGTCGAAGTTGAACCCCCACGAGTGCGTCCCCTTCATCTCCTTCCTCTACAATGATGGCCGCCTACCGGACCTTGACTCCCTCCACGAGCCAAGGCTCTTTGCGGAACACGTCCCCTTCTCTCTATTGCCCGAGTCTGTGCTAGGTTCTGGCTGCCGAATCGTGTACCTATGCCGCGATCCGAAGGACAACTTAGTCTCGCTATGGCACCACATGTTGGCGCGGGCGCATGCTCGGGGGCTTGCTCAGTACCACTCATTCGATGAGGTTTTTGAGCTCTTTTGCTCAGGCATCTCCATGGGGGGGCCGATGTGGGACCACGTGTTAGATTACTGGAGGGAGAGCTTGCGAAGGCCGGAGAGGGTGATGTTCATGAAATATGAACAATTGAAAGGGGACACAGGAGGATGTCTGAAGAGGTTGGCTGAGTTCATTGGGTGTCCGTTCTCGGAGGAGGAGGAGAGAGAAGGGAAGGTGGAGGAGATTGTTGAGATGTGCAGCTTTGAGCGACTAAGTGAGTTGGAGGTGAACAAGAATGGGAGAAGGGGTATCGGGAGTAGAGAAATCGAGAACAAGGAGTTTTTCAGGAAGGGGGTGGTCGGGGACTGGAAAAGACATCTCACGGCGGAGATGGCGGAGCAGCTCGATCGGATCACCGAAGAGAAGTTCAGAGGGTCTGGGTTGAAATTTGATAAAGCCCCGCTTGAAAACTGGTATGGGCATTAGCTTTACCCAAACAACTTGTTTTAAAAACTGAGTTTGGAGGAAATTACCTCTCCGTCGATTCTTGAAATCTATCTTCTTCTTCTTTTCTTTTTTCTTTTTTTTTTCACAAAAAATAATGTTTGCAACTTTTAATTAAGCTACAGTTTTTTCTCAATTTAAAAAATTTAATTTTTTGCAAACCCTTTCAAAATGGGAGTATTGGGTTTGGGCGTAGGGAAATCGTTATCCGGATACGGTTTTATAATCTATTCGAAGTAATAAAAATGTCATTTATAGAGTATTTTTTTCTCAATTTTAACAAATTTTAGATATTTTTAGTATACTGTGTTTTCAATCAGAGTTAATCAAATAGAATATTCACATAACATCCTAACGTCCTTTTAACATAAGTTTAACTGAGTGGTTAATTGGTTACATAGGTGTTTCAGGGGTTATATGCACTTCAGGAAAAATTAGTGGGTTATATGGATTTGAGTAGTTTACATGGGGTTATTTGAATTTTTCCCATCAATTTTTATCTTCTCAATCCTTAATAGAGTTTTTGGTTCATTCTTTTCAATTTTCATTCTAACACAGGTGAGGAGGATTGCGAGTTTCAAGGTTTGGAGGAGATCGATCGCATCACGGATAAGAAACTATGTGGTTCTGGTTTGAGCTTTAATTTGTTCGTTCTTCATCTCATTAGGACATGTCGATCTGCTCTGTGTGTGTGTTTTTTTTTATTTTTAAAATTGTTCGGATTGTGTTAGATGTAACTTTTTTTTTTTACTGTAATAATCAAGTTATATTACTTGATGGGTGGTAGCTTGTATGTCTGATGTTTGGTTATGAGGTGTGATAGACCGCGTTTCTCACACGCAGCATTTAAGGGTGAAACACCATTATAGGAGTGTTGGGTAATGACTTGACAACATCAAACGTCATCCAGTTTGGCAAATGGTGTTTGAAATGCCACATATACACATATTATATATATAGGGAAGTGATTGGGTGCAGCAGAATGGCAGTGGAACCCTCGTGCGAAAGACGTTTATAACCGTCGGATCCGTGTATCCCAAATCGGATGGTCAGATCTGCTTTCATCAAAAAAAGGGGAGACCTGAACAACAGGTTACCAACATGTCACCCATTTAAACCCAAATTTGACCCATTCAATCTCTCTCTCCTCACTTTTTTTTCCACCCCGAAAAGAAGAAGACACAAAGAAGAACCAAAAGAAGAAGAAAAAACGTGAAGAAGGGGAGGAAAAAAAAATCAACCCCTCCTCCCCTACAGGCAGATCTCCTCACGCGGTCATACCACCACCCTCCCTCGCCGGCCACCCCGTCCCGGGAAAATCAGCCCCTCCTTTTATATATAGCATTCTTTTATATATAGGGATTGTTTTAAAGATTTGTTTTCAAATGTAGCATTCTTTTCTCATTTGTTTGTAAATCTAGGGTTTCTTTTATATCTAGGGTTTCACTTTTTCAAACTATTTTAAAATATGGGTTTTGGGTTTTGGTTTTGAATCAATTTGACATATTTGAAATCTGGGTTTTAGTTTTGCTTGACATATTTGAATCAATCTGGGTTCCTTCACAATGACAATCAGACTTGGGTTTTCAAACAATCACATATTTGTCAATGACAATGACAATCAGTTAGAGCCAAACTTGTTTATTTAAGAAATGAACCCTTTCATTAAAGCACACATTTTCTCTTATGCTTTTATGTGAATGATGTTGGAATTTGTTTGATGAATGCGAATAATGTGTGAAAGAGAAATAGTGTTAAAGAAAAAAAGAAGAAAAAACAGATACAAACACACAAGAAATCTGAAATTGAATTATTTGGAGTTTCAAAGTCAAGGCATTAAATGATACTGATTGTCACGCCCCAGGGCCGGCCGTCCCCGGGACGCGGCAAGTGTATATATGATATCAGTAAAAACAGGAGTTCAATAACATACTCACACAACAGCTAAAATGACAACACAAACAACAAAAGCAGGGCTGACATGATATATACACCAAAAGCGGAAGCTAAAAGACTGAATCTGTAATTCAAAGACATATTACAGACTCGATACATAATCAACTGTCCTGTGAGAGCCAATATATACAAAGACATCCAAATACAATACAAACGCGTGCCCAAGCACGGAATATAATACATACAAGCAAAAGGAATGCTGATAGCCTCTGATACTCGCGGGACGTGGCGCTACTCCGCTACTGATGAAGTCCCTCGGGGAGCTCTTCCTCCAGATCCGACTCAGATGACACTGGAGAAAAATATTATGCGAGGGGTGAGCCACACGCTCAGTGAACAGCACAACCCATGCATCACAATTTATATTAACCACCAGATCTTATTATCCACAACCTCATTATTAAAAGCCACAAAATGGCAACAGCTATACAATCCAGTAGGTCGCTATCGCCAACCCACTACACCCTCACCCTCACCCCTCAATAGGTGACATAGGATATTGGGACTAACTACACAAATCCAGCGGGTCGCTATCGCCAACCCACTACACCCTCACCCTCACCCCTCAATAGGTGACATAGGATATTGGGACTGACTAGGCTGATGGTCGCCCTTGGTCCACCGATAGTCTCTCCCCACTCCGTAGGCCGTTTGGCCACCCCCACATTCAGCACAGTCCGTCCCAAATCAGGAGGTGCCTACTGATGGGAGCCCCTGCACGGGACAGCCTTTCCAACGCCGGGGTAGTCTCTACACGGATCCAACGAAGGGAACAGAACAGCCTATCCATCGCATATGATCCACTCGGATCCGCAGACAACACATCTCAACAACTCTAATGTCATGAATTCTTCAGAATTCCTCCAGGGCGCATAACCAAGATGCGGGGAACATGCATAATAATAATAATAATAATAATAATAATAATAAGGGTATAATATTATTGGGAAAGAAACCTTGGGAGGGCAGCGTGAGGTCCCGATATAGGACATCCCGACAACCAAACAAGGAACACGGAGTACCCTAGCACGGGTCTCAATGTTGACCTCGCAAGGCCCCTCCCTATAATATTATCTAAGGCATGCAATTAAACATATGCTAGCATTTAATTTAATCAATTAAACTAGTAGGACGCATGCATAGGCCGAGGCTTCCTAGCATGAGAACAGGGTGACAGGATGCATGGCTCTTACACATATCCTAAGGGTGCAAGTCCCTAACATACAAAGTCTAGGGTAGCATGCATACTACATTTTTATCATGCTTGCATGGATTACACAAGTTAATATAGCCTATGGTGCCCCAGGGGAGGACGGTATACGCCCAAGTGCATATAGCGTCTCCCTACTGGGTTGGGTTGTACCACTCACCGATAGTCGGGTCGTCGCGCGACCGTCCGTCAAGATCTGCAAGATAGGGTAATCAAATCGGTGAGTAAAATACACAAATAAACCCAAAAATACACAACACTCGGGCAAACGTACATACGGCCCGTACGCACGCGAGCCCGAGCACCCCAACTCAATCCCGAACCCCCGGGCAGCCGCACGCACGGCCACCCGCCCCGGGCGCACAGCCGAGCCCCGGCCCGCGCCCCCAGACGCCCTGTCGAGCTCAGCCCGCACGCCCGGACACCCTGCCGAGACCTCCCGGGTGCACCGCGCGCTCACTGCGCCCCAGCGCAGCAACCCGCGCGCACACCCGCACACCCTGCGCCCCATCGCCTCGCCCTGCGCGCACCCCGCGCGCACCACCCGCTCGCATCACCCGCTCACACCACCCGCTCGACCAGCCCCGGGTGCAACCGCGCGCACTGCGCCCCAGCGCAGCGCCCCGCACGCGCACCCGCCCGCACTGCGCCCCAGCGCAGCGCCTGCACCCCTGCCCGCTCGCACCGACAGCTCGCCCTGCGCGCACTGCGCCCCCTGCGCAGCACCCGCTCACCTCTCCGCGCGCACGGCACGCCCTGTGCCCATGCGCAGCGCTCCGCGTGCACGCCCCGCACGCCCGGCAGCACGTGCCCAGCACCCGCTCGCTCGCACGCCCGGCAGCACACGCCCAGCGTGCCCAGCCTGCCTGCCTGCCCGAGCCGGCCTGCCAGCCCGCCTGCCCTGCCATCTTGCCTGCGCTGCCCTGCCTGCCTGCCAGCCAACCCGGGACAGCCTGCCATCCTGCCCGGGACAGCCTGCCATCCCGCCCGAGACAGCCTACCACCTCTCACCGGCCACCAATGGCCCCCAACCGCCTCCGGCCGCCACCAACGGCCACCCTCCGCCACCCACAGCCACCCTAACTCAAAAACCTCCTCCTAACAAGCATCTAAACAAGAAAGGAAGGAAAGAAAGCCTTACCCAAAGAAGGAAGGGAAGTTCGGTTGCTCTCCGCGCACCGAAACACCTCCTCCAAGGCCACCACCACCGAGCTCTCCCTCAGCCCTAAAACCAGCTGAAATCAGAGGAGAAAAGAGGGGGTGAGAAGGGGCTAAACACACCGGAACTCGAATCCGAGACCACCGGTGGATAGATCGGGATGAGATCTAACCTTTCTCTTCTTTGTGCTTTTGATTTTAACCCCTCTAGCTAGGTCAAAACCAAGAAAAAGAGAGAGGGGGAGAGAGAAAATCCATTGGAGAAGAAGATGAATAGTGGGGGAGATATTTTTGCTCTCACTTATATATAATCCCTCACTTAGATTAGCCTAACTAGGTTTAATTAGGGCTAAGAAAGGATTAGTGAGGGTTTAAGTGAGTTTTGACTTGGGTCAACTCAACCACAAATAAAAACAAAAGGGGTTGACCAAGTCTATGGGCCCACTTTGACCAAGTCAACTCTCTCAATGACTTCTCGCTCGGTCAAAACCCGGATACGCCCCGGAACTGTGAAATTCTGAAACGTTACCGGAATTCGATGAAATTTTTGTGAGCGGCTTGGAATGGCACCAGGGCACATAATATGCAGTTAGATTTTCAATCGGAGCCCTCTATCTCAGGGCGATAGCTAACAGCCTGAAATTTTAGCGGTTCCGATCGAAAAACGAAAAAAATCGAAAAACTGCCAGAATGTCCCAACGGTTACCAGAAGGTTAAAAGTGACACATATATAACACCGATGGCCTACATTTTGATCCAATCATATTACAAAAAATTCAAAGGAGACAAAAAAAGAAAGAGGGCTTTTTTTCCAAATGCCAGCAAGGAATTATATATGGTGTTGCAATGAAAAGAACATAGCAAGGAAAAACATCTTGATCTGTTCATCTAAGTTTCATGTGCACCACAGACCTTATCCTATGATATCTCACATGTTTCATTCATGTTTAATGAGATTCAATCAGAATGTGTGTGATCGTGTATGATTTTTTGGGTGGATCTCATCAATATCAATCAGATTTCACACTAATTTGGGGTTTTACTTGATTCTAGGGCTTTTCTATAGCTGTCTTGATTATGCTCTTATGTGAATGATATTGGAATTGGTTTGATGAATGTGTGGTTTGTTTTAGTTGCCGAGGAGTGTGCTGAAGCTTGGTTTTTTATATCCTAGTAGATATCTCCTCTACGATTTTATTTTGGTTTGGTTAAATACAGGGGCTCCCAATGTGGTTTTTTTGTATGCTTTGAGCTTTTGCCTTGCTACTAATCTAAGGTAGAGGCCCACCACTTCTCTCAAAAAATAAATAAAATAAAAATTAGACCACCAAATATTACAAGTAGGTAGAAGCCTACCAAGTAGGTAAAAATTAGGGGCTTCTGAATTTGCTTGATTTTATTTTGATTCCATAGAGATTTGGTGTTGCGGTTGATCTTAGGGTTCTTTAAGGGTTTGATTATACTTGTTAGAATTAATTTGGATCTGATTCCGTTGTTTCCCAATGAGGGGTTTTTAAATTATTGAGTATGCTTGTGTTTGGAGAAATCTGATTATGGCTGATTGGAATTTGATTAGCTTGGGATTGATTGTTTAGGCAATTGTTTGAGGGGATTCAATATTTGATTTTTGAATGTTCTAAGAATTCTTCATCATGTATTGGATTGGGTTTGATGAATGTACTAAATAATAGTTTATTTATTTTTTATCAACGTGAGATGTGGGATTTTTTACATTCAATGATTTAGGCAAAAAAAAAGAACTAAATTTGGTTAGTTTGGTGGATGGAACTATGTTATTTAGGCCTTGAACTCCTATCACAGATTTGCATTCCTATTCGAACATTCATTCCATTTGATGACATTTTATCCACCAGTGTTAAAAGTATACATTGACTGATATCTGTAAACTACTGTTGATTTATTGATAAGAATGCTTATTTTCTCAGAAAGATATTTAAAAGCATAAGATCAACATATTGATAGTCTATTTCATTTATGGATTCTTAGTATTTACTTGTGTGAAATTTATCACTGAAAGATTGCAGAACAAGCTGAGTTCTTCTCATTTGGGACCAATGATCTGACTCAGATGACTTTTGGATACAGTAGAGACGATGTTGGCAAGTTTCTTCCGGTATACTTGTCCAAGGGAGTGCTCCAGAGTGATCCTTTCGAGTTTAGATATGCTTAGTTGAATGTTTACTGTTCAATAATACTCATCAGATATACAAGTTAATTGTGCCTTTTGTGATTCTTATCTGATGCTTATAGAAAAATTGTTTATTTTTTCAATCAATGTCACATATTTTTCCCACCATGATTCACCTTTTTTGCAATAGATCTTGTGTAAAACCAGTTTTTTTTACTCATTTTAATTCTTGTTGTTGAATAGGAAAAGGACATTCTTGAATATTTACTAGATTTGACCTCCACTCAACCTTACATATTGGGTGGTAAATATGCTTCACAGTTGTTATACTTTAGAGTTTAATTTCCTTCTCCAATTATTCCATTGTTGGTGATGTTTCATTTGTTATTTCAGGAATGCTTGTAAAAGGGCGGTGCTTCTCAGGTGGTTCTATTTAGAAAAATGGTGGTTCTTCAGATTTTGTTTCACTTGAAGATTTTAGTTTTATTTAAAACAGGTTGATGTTAATGTATTATATTGGTTGATGATGTACTAAACATGTTGATGTATTAAAGAAGTTGATCTCTTAAACAGGTTGATGTATTATATTGGTTGATTAAAAAATAAACATGTTGATGTATTAAACAAGTTGATGTATTACACATGTTTAGGTTGATGTATTATATTAAACAAGTTGATGTATTAAACAGGTTGATGTTGATGTACTGAATTAAACAAGGCCAAACAGGTTGAGGTTGATGTATTGAATAAATGGGGCATAAATGAAAGATGTTGATGTTTTTTCCATAGTTTTTGATAGACAACATGATTTTTTATGTGATTTCTTTAAAAGAACAAATAGAATATAAGTCACCATGTACATTCTGTATGAAATAAACTGACTTATTCTGTGAAAAAAAGGAGTGCAAGTCACCATGCATATTCAGGGACAACTCAATCCTATAATGCAAAACCTGGACTGCAATGCATTACATGGGACTAGAATGAATGCTTATATTGATCTATGCTTCAGAAACTACCAAGCATTTAACACCATCTTATAAACACCAAACATTCAATCATTTTAAAACACTCATTTAAAAACAATCAGCCATTCACTCAACATTTACTCATTTAAATAAATACCAAGTATTCAATTTTTACACCATAAAAGGTGTTATATATGTGTCACTTTTAACCTTCTGGTAACCATTGGGACATTTTGGCAGTTTTTCGTTTTTTTTTCCGTTTTTCGATCGGAACCGCTAAAATTTTAGGCTTTAGCTATCACCCTGAGTTTGAGGGCTCCGATTGAAAATCTAACTGCATATTATGTGTCATGGTGCCATTCCAAGCCACTCACGAAAATTTCATCAAATTCCGGTAACGTTTCAGAATTTTGCAGTTCCGAAGCGTATCCGGGTTTTGACCGAGCGAAAAGTCATTGGGAGACTTGACTTGGTCAAAGTTGACCTTTGACTTGGTCAAATGAGTTTGGATTTTAGTGTGGTTGGGTTGACTAGGGTCAAACCACACTTAAACCTATCTAATCCTAGCCTAAACCTAATTAGGGCTAATCTAAGTGGGGGTGTGAGTATGTGTGGAGTGGGTGTGGGTATAAAGAAATCCCACGACCTCAAACCCCTCTTATTCATCATCTTCTCCGAATATCCCTCTCTCTTCCCTCTCTTTGAAACCACCATATGACCTAGTTCAAGGGGTCAAAACCAAAAACCCAAAGAAGAGAAAGGTAAGGTGAGCTCCCGATCTATCCACCGGTGGTCTCGGATTCGAGTTCCCACGAGTTTGACCCCCTCTTATCCCCTCTTTTCTCCTCTGATTTCAGCCATATTGAGGGCTGAAGGAGATCGTGGTGGTGGTGGTCCTCGGAGAGGTGTTTCGGTGCACGAAGAGCTCCCGGTCTTCCCTTCCTTCCTTTCCTTCCTAGGGTGAGCTTTCTTCCTTCCTTTTCTTGCTTAGATGCATGTTAGGAGGGTGTTTTTGGGTGTGTGGTGGCTGTTGGTGGCTGTTGGTGGTGGTTGGTGGTGGTTAGTGGCCATTGGTGGCCGGTGAGGGGTGGTAGGGTGGCTCGGGCGGGCTGGCAGGCTGTCCCGGGTAGGCTGGCAGGCAGGCAGCGCAGCAGGCGGAGCAGATGGCAGGGCGCGCGCGCGCGTGCGCGCGGGCGTGCGCTCGGGTGGAGCAGGAGTGGGCGCTGGGCGCTGGCGGGCGCAGTCGGGCGCGCAGTCGCGCGCGGGTGCGTGCGCGCGGGTGCGCGGGTGAGCGCGGGAGTGCGCACGGGTGCAGGCGCGAGCGGGGGTGCTCGCAGAAGTGCGCGCGGGCGCGCGCGGGCGTGCACACGAGCGTGCCCGCGCGCGGGCAGGGCACCTGGGCACTGCTCCTGGGTGCGGGGCAGGGCGCCTGGGCATGCGCCTGGGCGCGGAGCTGGGGACCAGTGCGTGCGCGTGCTGGGGCGTGCGCGTGGGGGTGCGCTGGGCTGGACGCGCGGTGCGCGCGGGCGCACGCAAGCGTGCGCGTGCGTGCGGCAGTGCGTCGGGGCGCACGGGCAGGCGCGCGGCAGTGCGCCGATGGTGCCGGGGTGCGTGCGTGCGTGCGCATTCGTGCGTGCGCGTGCGGGTGGCCGTGCGTATGGCTGCCCGGGGGTTCGGGAATGAGTTGGGGTGCTCGGGCTCGCGTGCGTACGGGCCGTATGTACGTTTGCCCGAGTATTGTGTATTTTTAGTGTATTTTTGGGGTATTTGTGTATTTTACTCACCGAGTTGATTACCCTGTCTTGCAGATCTTGACGGACGGTCGCGCGACGACCCGGTTATCGGTGAGTGGGACAATCCAACCCAGTAGGGAGGCGTTATATGCACTTGGGCGTGTACCGTCCTCCCCTGGGGCACCATGGATTTATATTAACTTGTTGTAATGTGTAATCCATGCAAGCATGATAAAAATGTAGTATGCATGCTGCCCTAGACTTTGTATGTTAGGGACTTGCACCCTTAGGTTGTGTAAGAGCCATGCATCCTGTCACCCTGTTCTCATGCTAGGAAGCCTCGGCCTATGCATGCGTCCTATTAGTTTAATTTATTAAATTAAATGCAACTTGTGATATTAAAGCATGATTAGGGAATATTAAGGGGCCTTGCGAGGTCAACATTGAGACCCGGGCTAGGGTACTCCGTGTTCCTCTTTTGGTTGTCGGGATGTCCTATATCGGGACCTCATGGTGCCCTCCCAAGGTTTCCTTTCCCGATTATATTAATGCATGTTCCCATTTCATTTAATTTATTTAAATCAAGATGGGATGATGCGAGCTTATGATTATTAGCATGCCTTAGAGAATATTATAACCTTGTGGTTATAATATATGCTTCCCCGCATCTTAGTTATGCGCCCTGGAGGAATTCTGAAGAATTCAAGACATTTGAGTTGTTGAGATGTGTTGTCAGCGGATCCGAGTGGATCATATGCGATGGATAGGCTGTTCTGTTCCCTTCGTTGGATCCGTGTAGAGACTACCCCAGCGTTAGAAAGGCTGTCCCGTGGAGGGGCTCCCATCAGTAGGCACCTCCTGATTTGGGACGGACTGTGCTGAATGTGGGAGTGGCCAAGCGGCCTACGGAGTGGGGAGAGACTATCGGTGGACCAAGGGTGACCATCAGCCTAGTCAGTCCCAATATCCTATGTCACCTGTTGAGGGGTGAGGGTGAGGGTGTGGTGGGTCGGCGATGTAGCGACCCACCGGTTTGTAAGTCCCAATATCCTATGTCACCTATTGAGGGGTGAGGGTGAGGGTGTAGTGGGTCGGCGATGAGGCGACCCACTGATTTGTGTAGTGATGATTATCAGTCCCAATATCCTTTGTCACCTATTGAGGGGTGAGGGTGAGGGTGTAGTGGGTCGGCGATGTAGCGACCCACTGGATTTGTGTAGTGATGTTTATCAGTCCCAATATCCTCTGTCACCTATTGAGGGGTGAGGGTGAGGGTGTAGTGGGTCGGCGATGAGGCGACCCACTGATTTGTGTATAGATGATTATCAGGCTAGTAAGTCCCAACATCCTTTGTCACCTATTGAGGGGTGAGGGTGAGGGTGTAGTGGTTCGGCGATGTAACGACCCACCGGATTTGTGTTGTTCATGCCACTTTGAGGCTTTTGCTGATTAATGGTGGTTAATATGAACTGTGATGCATGGGTTGTGCTATTCACTGAGCGTGTGGCTCACCCCTCGCATAATTATTTTTCTCCAGTTATCACTGAGGCGGACTTGAAGGAGGAGCTCCCCGAGAGAGACTGCACCAGTAGCGGAGTAGCGCCACGTCCCGCGAGTTTTAGAGGCTATCAGCACCCCTTTTTGGATTGTATGTATTATATTCCGTGCTTGGGCACGCGGTTGTATTTTATTTGGATGTCTTTGTATATATTGGCTCTCACAGGACAGTTGATTATGTATCGAGTCTGTAATATGTTTTGAATTACAGACTCAGTCTTTTAGCTTCCGCTATTTGTGTATATATCCTGTCAGCTTCATTGTTGTCTGTGTTGTGATATTGATGTTGTTTATGGTATGTTATTGACCTCCTGTTTAGACTGCTGATATCATATATACACTTGCCACGTCCCGGGGACGCCCGGGGCGTGACAAAAGCATTCAAACAACAAACACCACAATCATGTTTCTGTTACAAGTGCATTCAAACAACAAAATAAACCAACCATTAAGTCTATTACACCATACGAACAACAATATCTCACAACATCCTCCCATATGGGAAATCATGTGACAGCAACCAGCTAACTTGATGAAAAGCACTCCCCATCCACAGCAACCCCAGCAACCAGCTAAATCATTAGCACAACACAGTTCCAGCAGCAGACTTTGATGAAAGAGTTCTATTTGCCTGCAACCGGGACAAGCCAAAGTCACAAACCTGGATTAGAACAAGTATCAGTATTGTCTAAAGAGATAAGGTAGTGTCATTTAAAGAAAAAAGCTGGAGCTTCTGTTATAGCTGGGGCAATATGAAAATTGAAAAAGAGAAAAAGCATTGCTGTAACTGAACCTCATCGGAGCATGGATAAAACTGAATACTGAAATTTTGATTTTGCAGAAGCCAGGGTAGCAACCCAAAATAGAGTAGCTGTTGTATCATATACACCTCAATAGGGGAACTCCACACCACAATATTCATGTTTGCATAGATAAGAAAGAGTTCTTTCCATGCACGAAACTCTCTATTTGGCAGTTTAAAAAAAATTGATATCCCTGAGATAGATTTCTTTAGTCCTAGTAAAGGCTGACAAACGTTTTCCTAGTGAAGCTTGTCCAAGCATAGCTCAAAGACACTGGAAGCCACACATCCTTTCATAAGTAATAGGAATTCTAAATGAAAGTGTTCAAATATTTTATATAGCTTACATCCATGCTGTAGTGACAAAAATGGACTTCTCATATGCAAATAAGAATCCATAAATTGCTTGTAAAGGCATATTAACAATGTAAATGAACACGTTCTATGTGCTCACATGGGGATCCAGGGAAAACCCAATATCCTATTAGCATACCTCGTTTATCTACAATCTTCACAATGATTTGACTCATGTTCATTATAATAGTGAAATGACGTTGTTCTAATTCACTCATGCACACACGCAAGGTCCAACAGGTTGCTCACAACCTCGTTTAACACATAGCAACACAAACAAAATGCAGGACAAAATCATTTCATGGAAACAGTATGGACAAAGATGGAGGAATGGCAATGGAAACCATTTTAAAGAAATCTGGTAAAGATTGAATTGTTCAAAAGTAATCTGCGTTTATGTTCTTACTTTGACGGTATATTTTTTCTCGACCAACAGATTTGGTGATTTCAAATCCCGATGAACGATTAGGGGATTGCGTCTATGAAGATAATTCATACCCTTTGCCTGCAGAAAGATATTAAGCATCAATAACCAAACACTCCTACTTGAGATAGGAAGGAGAACAAAGGCATGCACAAAATTGGAGTGCATAAAAAATGTAGGGTCTATGAACTTACCACGTCATAAGCCATGTTTAATCGATGCCTCTCATCCAACAATTTTCTTTTAGAAGAGTAAAGCCCTTGAAGTTACACAAATCACTCTCTCCCTCAAATGGGTTGCTCTTCCTTTTTCTAAATCTATAAATACATGATCTATTACATGTGGGTTTTGGAGATTTTCAATCAGATTTTTGACCTTTTTTTCATCAAATGGTTGTTTTTTTTTTGTTGTTCTTTTCTTTCTCTCGTTCTAAATCCAAAAGGGGGTGTCTTTTTAAATATATTTTTTTCATTAGTGTCATCTTCCTTTCCCATTTGTAGGATTGATCTTTGTTTGTAGTCTAAAAAGTGTTCTTTTTTGGTGGAAGGTGCAACATGGTGTGTGTGCAGGTCAGATGTGAGTGACTCTGTACTCCAAAAAATAATAGACTATGCATGTGGAGCTAGGGCAGACTGCATGGATTTGAATAGGATCATTTCCATTTTTTTATATTCAAAACAATATTTTGAAACCACAAATAGATATAAAACTCTAGTAATATCCACGGATTCATTGTTTCAAGCAAAAAGTTCCACAATTGAGTATGGATTTTAATGAACTCAATATTCAATCATAAGATGACAACACTAAATAAGATCCCCAACCAACTCTCCTAAAATGAGCACATTTGAAAATAACTCAAACACTATTAACAAGCAACAATATTGTTATATATGTGTCACTTTTTGCCTTCTGGTAACCATTGGAGCATTTTGGCAGTTTTAGAGTTTTTTCATTTTTTTTATCGGAACCGCAAAATTTTGGACTGTTAGCTATCGTCCTGTGTTTGAGGACTCCGATTAAAAATCCAACTACATATTATGTGTCCTGGTGCTATTTTAAGCCACTCACGAAAATTTCATCGAATTCCGGTACGTTTCAGAATTTCACAGTTCCAGGGCGTATCCGGGTTTTGACCGAGCGAGAAGTCATTGGGAGAGTTGACTCGGTCAAAGTGGGCCCATGACTTGGTCAACCCTTTTTGTTTTTTTGTGTGGTTGGGTTGACCCAAGTCAAATCCCACTTAAAACCCACTTAAACCTAATTAATCAAGCCTTAACCCTAGTTAACCCTAATTAAAGTTGAGTTGACTTATTTAAGTGAGTAGCAAAAGTTGCCCTACACTATTCATCATCTTCTCAAATAGATTTTCTCTCTCCCCCTCTCTTTTTATTAGATTTGAGCCACCTAGAGTGCTTGAACCTTAAAACTCAAAGCATAGAAAGGTTAGATCCGGTCCCGATCTATCTACCGGTAGTTTCGGATTCGAATTCCGAGGTGTTTAGCCCCCTCTTACCCCCTCTCTTCTCCTCAGATTTCGGCCCTTCCTTGGCTAGGAGGAGATCTTGGTGGTGGAAGGCTTTGGGGAGGCATTTCGGTGCAAGAAGAGCTTCCGGTTCCCTTCCTTTCCTCTCCTTCCTTTGGGTAAGCTCTCTTTCCTTCCTTTTCTTGCTTAAATGCTTGTTAGGAGGGTGGGTTTGGGTGTTGGTGGCTGTGGGGGTGATTGGTGGCTGTTGGAGGCCATTGGTGGCCGGATAGAGGAGGTAGGGTGGCTCGGGCAGGGGGTTGGCTGTCTCGGGCAGGGTGGCTGGTGGTCTCGGGCAGGTTGGCAGCACAGGCAGCACAGGCGCAGCAGCTGGCAGGGCGCGCGCGTGCGTGCGCGCGGGCGTGCGCCCGGGCTTGTGCTCAAGAGGAGCTGGAGGGCGTGTTGGGCGCGCGTGCTGGGCGCTGGGCGCGGGTGTGCTGGGCGTTGGACGCTGGGCGCTGGGCGCTAGCCGCTGGGCACTGGACGCTGGGCGCTGGTCATGGGCGATGGGGCGCCGCGCGCAGGGCGCCGTGCAGGAGCATGCGCGCGGAGCGCTGCGCAGAGGCGCAGGTGCGCTGTGCGCGTGCGGCGAGGCGATGGGGTGCTGGGCGAGCCGGTGGTGCGCGCGGAGCGAGGCGAGGGTGCGATTAGGCGAGCGTAGGTGCGCGCGGGGTGCGCGCGGGCGCTGAGCGCGGGGCGTGCGGTGTGCGCGCGGGCTGCTGCGCTGGGGCGCAGTGAGCGCTCGATGCACCCGGGGAGCTCGGCGGCATGTCCTGGCGTGCGGGCAGGGGCTCAGCAGGGCGCCTGGGTACGCGGGCTGGGGCGCGGCGGTGCACCTGGGGGGGGTGGCCGTGCGGATGGTTGCCGAGGGTGCGGGAGTGAGTCGGGGTGCTCGGGCTAGCGTACGTACGGGCCGTATGTACGTTTGCCCGAGTGTTGGGTATTTATTTGTGTATTTTTGAGTATTTTGTAGTATTTGTGTATTTTACTCACCGGGTTGATTACCCTGTCTTGCAGATCTTGACGGACGGTCGCGCGACGACCCGGTTACCGGTGAGTGGGACAACCCAACCCAGTTGGGAGGCGTTATATGCACTTGGGCGTATACCGTCCTCCCCTGGGGCAGCATAGTTGATATTAACTTGTTAATTGTAATCCATGCAAGCATGATTAATGTGTAGAATGCATGCCACCCTAGACTTGTATGTTAGGGACTTGCACCCTTAGGATATGTGTATGAGCCGTGCATCCTGTCACCTCGTTATCATGCTAGGAAAGCCTCGACCTATGCATGCGTCCTATTAGTTTGATTTATTAAATTAAATGCAGACTTAAGATATTTTTAGCATGCCTTGGGGAATATTAAGGGGGCCTTGCGAGGTCAACATTGAGACCCGGGCTAGGGTACTCCGTGTTCCTTGTTTGGTTGGCGGGATGTCCTATATCGGGACCTCAGGTTGCCCTCCCAAGGTTTCTTTTCCTCATTATTATCCTATGTATTCCCCGCATCTTGGTTATGCGCGCTGGTGGAATTCTGAAGAATTCAAGACATTAGAGTTGTAGAGATGTGTTGTCAGCGGATCCGAGTGGATCATGTGCGATGGATAGGCTGTTATGTTCCCTTCGTTGGATCCGTATAGAGACTACCTCAGCGTTAGAAAGGTCGTCCCGTGCAGGGGCTCCCATCAGTAGGCACCTCCTGATTTGGTTTCGGACTGTGCTGAACGTGAGAGTGGCCAAACGGCCTACGGAGTGGGGAGAGACTATCGGTGGACCAAGGGTGACCAACAGCCTAGTCAGTCCCAAGAGCCTATGTCACCTATTGAGGGGTGAGGGTGAGGGTGTGGTGGGCCGGCGATGTGGCGACCCACAGGATTGTGTAAGGATGATTATCAGCCTATTAAGTCCCAATACCCTTTGTCACCTATTGAGGGGTGAGGGTGAGGGTGTGGTGGTTCGGCGATGTAGCGACCCACTGGACTTGTATTGATTATGCCACTTTGAGGCTTTTGCTATTAATTGTGGTTAATATAAACTGTGATGCATGGGTTGTGCTATTCACTGAGCGTGTGGCTCACCCCTCGCATAATTATTTTCTTCAGTGATTACCGAGGCGGACTTGAAGGAGGAGCTTCCCGAGCGACTACACCAGTAGCGGAGTAGCGCCACGTCCCTCGAGTTTTGAGGCCATCAGCATCCTTCTCTTTCATTGTATGTATATATTTCTGTGCTTGGGCACCCAGTTTGGATTATATTTGGATGTATGTGTGTATATTGGCTCTCATAGGACATATGATTATGTATCGAGTCTGTAGTATGTTTTTGGATTACAGATTCAGTCTTTTTAGCTTCCGCTATCTGTGTATACATCATGTCAGCCTCTTTGTGGTCTATGTTGTCTTTTTAGCTGTTGTTTATGGTATGTTATTGATCTCTTGTATTGACTGCTAATATCATGTATACGCTTGCCGCGTCCCGGGGACGGCCGCCCTGGGGCGTGACAAAAGTTGGTATCAGAGCCTGGTCCTGTCAGAGCCAATTGTCTTCTTTTCGTAGAGATGAGTCCTAGGATTTCTATATGAGTATTCTGATCCTAGTGTCTGGTTTTCTTAGGTTGCTGATATGCCTCCTCGCAGAGGACGGCGCGGACGTGGTCCCTCTCGACCCTTGGAGGTTTCCGGACCTACCAGGGGCGAGGATGCTATTGGTGAGTCCTCAGCCGTGAGGCCAGGATTGGTGCAGGAGCCTCCTGCCTGGGAGCGCGCGTTTGCGCGGATAGCAGACTTGGTGGAGACGCAGACCAGGGCATTGGAGGCCCAGACCAGAGTATTGGCAGATCAGGCACGGGAGATTCAGGAGCTACGGGCGGCCCGCGAGGCAGTTCCGCAGGTTCCCTTGGTGGCAGATCCACCTGTGGTACCCGATGTACCCCCAGTCCCCGTGGTGGTTCCGGCGGTCAGAGTTCAGGATCCCCAGGAGAGGGAGGTGGTGCTAGAGGCTGCAGCGAGGGTGCAGCAGAGTGGCCTCGCAGCCTTTCTGAAGCTCCACCCTCCCGAGTTCCAGGGTCAGACGGAGGACCCCCTTGCTCCAGGGTCAGAGTGGACATCCCCGAGGGTGTGGAGCAGCTTACGTGGGCGGGATTCAGGAGATATTTCTTGGAGGAGTACTTCCCATTCTCGACACGTCAGATAGTGATGCAGGAGTTTGAGCAGCTGACGCAGGGCTCTATGTCTGTCGCTGACTACTCCACGCGCTTCACGAGGCTATCCAGATTTGCTCCAGCCTTGGTGATGGACGAGGAGACGAGGTGCCGTCGATTCGAGCTTGGTCTCAGCAGCGCCATTCGGGTGCACGTTACCTCCCAGGCATTCACGAGGTACTCCGACTTAGTGTCTCGAGCGAAGACAGTTGAGCGAGACCTCGGGATCCTCGTGAGGGCTTCGACCCCGTCGGCAGACCAGAGGCCACCGAGGAGCCAAGACCAGGGACAGCGCAAGAAGAAGAGGCCCCACTTTGATCGGTCAGCGGCTGCCTCTCCTCCAGCAGATGCGGTGCCAGTGCGAGGTCCAGCACCCATCGCAGCAGTGCCAGTCCAGGCGAGGCGACCAGAGACGCGGCGCTGTTATCACTGTCAGCGCGTCGGGCATATCTTGTATAATTGCCCCGACGCTGGCCGACCCCGAGTGATGCCTCCGCAGCAGCAGCAGTTGCAGCAGCAGCCGTTTCAGCAACAGCGCCAGCAGCAGCAGCCTCAGCGCCAGCCGCAGCAGCAGCCTCAGCGTCAGCAGCAGCAGCCACAGGGTGGCCGTGCTGATCAGAGGAGGCAGCCAGCACAGCCGGCGAGGCGTGCCCCTGCTCCTCAGCCTCAGTTCGTCCAGGGCCGAGTGGCAGCGCTTTCGGCAGAGGAGGCTCAGGCATCAGGCAGCGTGGTCAGAGGTATTGTTCAGATCTCCCAGCTTCCTGCTTATGTATTGTTTGATTCCGGAGCCACCCACTCGTTCGTGTCTCCCGCTTTCGCGAGACGGACGGGCGTGGCGTCCGCCCCTTTGGATGCTATCTTGGAGATATCATTGCCCGTGGGAGACCGTATTCTCCTCAGTTCTGTGTACCGAGGGTGTACGGTAGAGGTTGCGGAGCATGAGTTTCCAGTGGAGTTGGTGGAGCTCGCGATGACGGACTTTGATGCCATCCTAGGGATGGATTGGCTTGCAGCTAGTCATGCCAGCATCGACTGTTTTGCCAAGTCGGTGTCTTTCCACCTTCCGGGTCGGAGGTCCTTCCAGTTCGTGGGCGATCGTGACGTAGCCCTTTGGGGTTCGTGTCGTCCATGCAGGCGTGGAGACTCCTTCAGGGAGGATGCGAGGGCTTTCTAGCGTACATTGCTCAGGAGGATGCACCGCTGCGGGCAGATATCAGTCAGACTCCGGTCGTGGCAGAGTATCCCGAGGTTTTCCCCGATGATCTTCCGGGATTACCGCCGGATCGCGCGATCGAGTTTGAGATCAATCTGATTCCGGGGACCGAGCCGATTTCGAGAGCTCCGTACCGGATGGCCCCTGCAGAGCTGAGGGTGCTCAAGGAGCAGTTGGAGGAGTTGCTGGAGAAGGGCTTCGCACGTCCGAGTGTTTCTCCGTGGGGAGCCCCTGTCCTGTTCGTCCGGAAGAAGGACGGTTCGCTGCGGCTGTGTATTGATTACAGGCAGCTGAATAAACGGACAGTGAAGAACAAGTACCCGTTGCCGCGGATCGACGATCTGTTTGACCAGCTCCAGGGAGCGCGTGTCTTTTCCAAGATCGATCTCCGCTCGGGGTACTACCAGCTGAAGATCCGGGAGTCAGACATTCCGAAGACGGCCTTTCGCACCCGGTATGGGCACTACGAGTTCAGAGTACTGCCATTCGGGTTGACGAACGCGCCGGCGGCCTTCATGGATCTGATGAACCGGGTATTTCGGCCCTTCCTCGACTCCTTTGTGGTAGTATTCATCGATGACATATTGGTGTACTCGAGGAGTCTTGAGGAGCACGCTCACCATCTTCGCACTGTCTTGGAGACTTTGGCCAGACATCAGTTGTTCGCCAAGTTCAGCAAGTGCGAGTTCTGGTTGGAGCGTATGGCCTTTCTGGGCCATGTGATTTCCGGTGAGGGCATAGCTGTGGACCCGGAGAAGACGCTCGCCGTGTCGAATTGGCGTCGACCGTCGAACCCCACAGAGATTCGGAGCTTCTTGGGCTTGGCGGGTTATTACAGGAGGTTTGTCGAGGGTTTCTCGAAGATAGCCGTTCCTCTTACCCGCCTCACTCGGAAGGATGTTCGGTTCGAGTGGTCCCCTGCTTGCGAGGAGAGCTTCCAGGAGCTGAAGCGAAGGCTCACCTCAGCGCCAGTTCTTACCCTTCCGTCTGGGAGTGGTGGGTTCGCAGTTTACACAGATGCATCGCAGTTGGGTGTGGGTTGCGTCCTGATGCAGCACGGTAAGGTTGTGGCTTACGCGTCTCGTCAGTTGAAGCCCCATGAGCAGAATTACCCCACCCACGACCTTGAGTTGGCAGCGATCATCTTTGCGCTGAAGATGTGGAGGCATTACCTCTATGGAGAGGAGTTCGAGCTCTTTACTGATCATAAGAGCTTGACATATCTGCAGTCCCAGCCGGAGCTCAACATGCGTCAGAGACGTTGGGTTGAGTTCCTGACGGACTACGATTGTGACATCGCTTACCATCCGGGTAAGGCGAATGTCGTGGCAGATGCGCTCAGTAGGCAGCCCTTGGGCATGGCCGCCACATGGCTGTCCGTCGTTGGAGGCTTCTGGAGGAGGCCGCTTGCTGGATCAGCGTTCGAGAGACTCCTGCTGGTGGCTTTTTGGCCAGGCTAGTGGTGCAGCCAGTCCTTCTCGACGATATCCGCACGGCTCAGGCTCAGGATCCGCATTTTATAGTCCTCTCTGAAGGCGTCGCCCGGGGCGAGCGTCCGGACTACCAGATTCACGCTGACGGGATCCTGCGATTCAGAGGCCGAGTGTGCATTCCCGACGACGCAGAGCTGAAGCGGAAGATTCTGGACGAGGCCCATCGTTCGAGGTACACAGTGCATCCTGGTGGCACGAAGATGTACAGGGGCCTTCGTCGCGGCTACTGGTGGCGCGGGATGAAGACGGATATTGCCCGTTTCGTTGCCCGATGCCTAGTATGCCAGCAGGTGAAGTCGGAGCATCAGCGCCCTGCGGGGAAGCTGCAGTCCATTGAGATCCCTCAGTGGAAGTGGGAGCAGATCACCATGGACTTCGTCTCGGGTTTGCCGAGGTCACGTTCGGGTCGCGATGCCATCTGGGTGATCGTCGACCGGCTGACGAAGTCTGCTCATTTCCTCCCCATCCGACTCACCGATTCTCTGGACACCCTGGCGCAGTTATTTGTCTCCGAGATTGTCCGTCTCCATGGCACTCCAGTCAGCATCATTTGATCGAGACGCGCGTTTTACTTCGAGGTTCTGGCGTAGCCTCCAGCACGCCCTTGGTACGAACCTCCATTTCAGTACAGCGTTTCATCCGCAGACGGACGGCCAGTCGGAGAGGACGATCCAGACTCTTGAGGATATGCTGCGGCCTGTGTTCTCGATTTTGGGGGCAGTTGGGAGAGGCACCTTCCGTTGGTGGAGTTTGCCTACAACAACAGCTACCACTCGAGCATCCGGATGGCTCCTTACGAGGCACTCTATGGCCGCAGCTGCAGGTCCCCCTGTGTTGGGACGAGGTCGGAGAGCGCCAGTTGGAGGGACCAGAGATCGTTCACCAGACCTCAGAGATGGTGAAGACGATTCGCGAGCGTATCCGAGTCGCTCAGAGTCGTCAGAAGTGCTACGCCGACCGTCGTCGCCGTGAGCTCGCCTTCGAGGTTGGTGACCATGTCTTCTTGAAGGTGTCCCCGATGAAGGGCATCTTCCGTTTCGGTGTGCGGGGCAAGCTGAGTCCGCGTTTCATTGGGCCGTTCCTCATCCTCGAGCGAGTTGGAGAGGTGGCCTATCGCATAGCTCTGCCCCCACAGTTGGCTCAGGCTCATGACGTCTTCCATGTCTCGCAGCTGAGGCGCTATGTCCACGATCCTGCTCACGTCATCCCGTTCGAGCCGCTCGTCTTCGAGCCGGACTTGTCTTTCGTTGAGCAGCCGATTGAGATCCTGGACCGCCGCGAGAAGAGGCTCCGCACCAAGACCGTCCAGCTGGTCAAGGTGCGATGGCAGCACCGTTCCGGTGCCGAGGCCACTTGGGAGCTCGAGGACGCCATGCGTGACGCGTATCCGCATCTTTTCCCTTCTTAGATGTTCTTGTATTTATTTTGAGGACAAAATTTCCTAAGGGGGGGAGAATGTTATATATGTGTCACTTTTTGCCTTCTGGTAACCATTGGAGCATTTTGGCAGTTTTTGAGTTTTTTTCGTTTTCGATCGGAACCGCAAAATTTTGGACTGTTAGCTATCGTCCTATGTTTGAGGACTCCGATTGAAAATCTAACTGCATATTATGTGTCCTGGTGCCATTTTAAGCCACTCACAAAAATTTCATCGAATTCCGGTACGTTTCAGAATTTCACAGTTCCGGGGCGTATCCGGGTTTTGACCGAGCGAGAAGTCATTGGGAGAGTTGACTCGGTCAAAGTGGGCCCATGACTTGGTCAACCCTTTTTGTTTTTTTGTGTGGTTGGGTTGACCCAAGTCAAATCCCACTTAAAACACACTTAACCTAATTAATCAAGCCTTAACCATAGTTAACCCTAATTAAGTTGAGTTGACTTATTTAAGTGAGTAGCAAAAGTTGCCCTACACTATTCATCATCTTCTCAAATAGATTTTCTCTCTCCCCCTCTCTCTTTTTCTTAGATTTGAGCCACCTAGAGTGCTTGGACCTTAAAACTCAAAGCATAGAAAGGTTAGATCCGGTCCCGATCTATCTACCGGTAGTTTCGGATTCGAATTCCGAGGTGTTTAGCCCCCTCTTACCCCCTCTCTTCTCCTCAGATTTTGGCCCTTCCTTGGCTAGGAGGAGATCTTGGTGGTGGAAGGCTTTGGGGAGGCATTTCGGTGCAAGAAGAGCTTCCGGTTCTCTTCCTTTCCTCTCCTTCCTTTGGGTAAGCTCTCTTTCCTTCCTTTTCTTGCTTAGATGCTTGTTAGGAGGGTGGGTTTGGGTGTTGGTGGCTGTGGGGGGTGATTGGTGGCTGTTGGAGGCCATTGGTGGCCGGATAGAGGAGGTAGGGTGGCTCGGGCAGGGGGTTGGCTGTCTCGGGCAGGGTGGCTGGTGGTCTCGGGCAGGTTGGCAGCACAGGCAGCAGCACAGGCAGCACAGGCGCAGCAGGCGGAGCAGCTGGCAGGGCGCGCGCGTGCGTGCGCGCGGGCGTGCGCTCGGGTGGAGCTGGAGGGCGTGCTGGGCGCGTGTGCTGGGCGCTGGGCGCGGGTGTGCTGGGCGCTGGACGCTGGGCGCTGGGCGCTAGGCCCTGGGCACTGGACGCTGGGCGCTGGTCGTGGGCGATGGGGCGCTGCGCGCAGGGCGCCGTGCGGGAGCGTGCGCGCGGAGCGCTGCGCAGGGGCGCATGCGCGCTGTGCCCGTGCGGCGAGGCGATGGGGTGCTGGGCGAGCCGGGGGTGCGCGCGGAGCGAGGTGAGGGCGCGATTAGGCGAGCGGTGGTGCGCGCGGGGTGCGCGGGGTGAGGCGCTGGGCGCGGGGCATGCGGTGTGCGCGCGGGCTGCTGCGCTGGGGCGCAGTGAGCGCGCGGTGCACCCGGGGAGCTCGGCGGCGTGTCCTGGCGTGCGGGCAGGGGCTCGGCAGGGCGCCTGGGTACGCGGGCTGGGGCGCGGCGGTGCACCTGGGGGGGTGGCCGTGCGGATGGTTGCCGGGGGTGCGGGAGTGAGTCGGGGTGCTCGGGCTAGCGTGCGTACGGGCCGTATGTACGTTTGCCCGAGTGTTGGGTATTTATTTGTGTATTTTTTAGTATTTTGTAGTATTTGTGTATTTTACTCACCGGGTTGATTACCCTGTCTTGCAGATCTTGACGGACGGTCGCGCGACGACCCGGTTACCGGTGAGTGGGACAACCCAACCCAGTTGGGAGGCGTTATATGCACTTGGGCGTATACCGTCCTCCCCTGGGGCAGCATAGTTGATATTAACTTGTTAATTGTAATCCATGCAAGCATGATTAATGTGTAGAATGCATGCCACCCTAGACTTGTATGTTAGGGACTTGCACCCTTAGGATATGTGTATGAGCCGTGCATCCTGTCACCTCGTTATCATGCTAGGAAAGCCTCGACCTATGCATGCGTCCTATTAGTTTGATTTATTAAATTAAATGCAGACTTAAGATATTTTTAGCATGCCTTGGGGAATATTAAGGGGGCCTTGCGAGGTCAACATTGAGACCCGGGCTAGGGTACTCCGTGTTCCTTGTTTGGTTGGCGGGATGTCCTATATCGGGACCTCAGGTTGCCCTCCCAAGGTTTCTTTTCCTCATTATTATCCTATGTATTCCCCGCATCTTGGTTATGCGCGCTGGTGGAATTCTGAAGAATTCAAGACATTAGAGTTGTAGAGATGTGTTGTCAGCGGATCCGAGTGGATCATGTGCGATGGATAGGCTGTTCTGTTCCCTTCGTTGGATCCGTGTAGAGACTACCTCAGCGTTAGAAAGGTCGTCCCGTGCAGGGGCTCCCATCAGTAGGCACCTCCTGATTTGGTTTCGGACTGTGCTGAACGTGAGAGTGGCCAAACGGCCTATGGAGTGGGGAGAGACTATCGGTGGACCAAGGGTGACCAACAGCCTAGTCAGTCCCAAGAGCCTATGTCACCTATTGAGGGGTGAGGGTGAGGGTGTGGTGGGCCGGCGATGTGGCGACCCACAGGATTATGTAAGGATGATTATCAGCCTATTAAGTCCCAATACCCTTTGTCACCTATTGAGGGGTGAGGGTGAGGGTGTGGTGGTTCGGCGATGTAGCGACCCACTGGACTTGTATTGATTATGCCACTTTGAGGCTTTTGCTATTAATTGTGGTTAATATAAACTGTGATGCATGGGTTGTGCTATTCACTGAGCGTGTGGCTCACCCCTCGCATAATTATTTTCTTCAGTGATTACCGAGGCGGACTTGAAGGAGGAGCTTCCCGAGCGACTACACCAGTAGCGGAGTAGCACCACGTCCCTCGAGTTTTGAGGCCATCAACATCCTTCTCTTTCATTGTATGTATATATTTCTGTGCTTGGGCACCCAGTTTGGATTATATTTGGATGTATGTGTGTATATTGGCTCTCACAGGACATATGATTATGTATCGAGTCTGTAGTATGTTTTTGGATTACAGATTCAGTCTTTTTAGCTTCCGCTATCTGTGTATACATCATGTCAGCCTCTTTGTGGTCTATGTTGTCTTTTTAGCTGTTGTTTATGGTATGCTATTGATCTCCTGTATTGACTGCTGATATCATGTATACGCTTGCCGCGTCCCGGGGACGGCCGCCCTGGGGTGTGACAAATATGGGTCCCAATATTGTAGTCCTAAGGATAAAACACATCTACTGAAAAGGCCGATGAAAGCCAATGTGCGAACCTGCCGTACTTCACTTGCGTCACCTTTATTCTCATCACTGGATTAACATGATGGTTATTGGATGACGACAAAAATGAGGAGACCATTCTAATAAAAAAAAAATTAGGTTTTCTTTCTCATTTAGAATTAATCGTGTAGTTGTTTATTTTACAATATAGAATTTTTAATGGCAAACTTTTCATGCATTGAACGAGAAGGAAAACAAGACACATGCCCACAGAGAAAATGATAAAAAGTCACACATAGTTATTCAAGCTTTCACCTAGAAGACATTTTTAGTTTACCCAAGTAGAACAGTGAATGAGATGAACCAATTCTAGGTTTTTTTTTTTTTTTTTTTTTGCAGCTCAATGTAATAAATATAAGATTTCATCTAATTCCTATTCTTATTCACCCGGTAATTGGGTTTTACCCTCAAACCATATGGGACCTTAGGGATTTAACAATGTACTATACTCACACTGCTTGATACGACAAGAAGAGACTAAATATAGAAAAGCCCACGCTAATTTTTCAAGTGATCAGAAGCCATTAATTAGTACTACTGACTTCTATACCAAATGCACCTGGCATCAGTCCAAGCAGCAACTCAAATATGAAATACATTTCTCACAGATTCCTATATAAAACTTGGAAGTCTTATAGTAGTCCTAGCTATTGGTGGCATTTACCAGCTACACTATTCAGTATGGCTAGCTTTCCTCTTCAAAACTATAATATAGAATCCTTGTATCCCTTCTCTAGCATTATCCCACACTCAACACTCACTTAATGATAAACCATTCTCTCTAACCATTAAATTATTGCCCTACCTTCACCTTATGAAATGCTTCAAAGTTTTGAAAATCAGTAAGTTCAGGTGCTTACATGTCACGCCCCAGGTGTCCCCGAGACGTGGCAAAATTAATAAATATCAGCTATCAATACCTGAGGTCAATAAAGACTCCAACAACAATACACAAGGTGGCAAAGCAAGATAATGATAACTGACTGAAAAGCGGAAGCATAATATATAAACAATGTTTGTAAATCAAAAATATTATTACAGACTCGAATACACAATCACTGTCCTGTGAGAGCCAAGTCTAGACCAAAGAAAATACAACCTGTGCCACATGCACGATTTACAAAACATAAAATGACTCTAGGAATGCTGACAGCCTCGCACTCGCCACCCGCCGGCAGAACGCTCCACGCCCATAAGACCACGCCACAGGAAAGCTCCAGCTCCACGCCCAACACTGCCCCTGAAAAGAAACAGTATGCGAGGGGTGAGCTACAAGCTTAGTGAGTGGCTGGAAACCAATCACCATACTACAGTTCAATACATAATCAATTTCCTTTCAAGGAAAACATGGGTGGAAACCCATGGATAACTGGGTCACGTGGCAGCGCGACCAACCTCACCCCCACCCTCACTCCCGGAGGGAGTCTTTTGGGACTTTTGGGGAGAGACCATACCGTCGGTCGAAGAGACCCGGATTTACTGGTCTACACAACAAGTCTTTTGGGACTTTTGGGGAGAGACCATACCGTCGGTCGAAGAGACCCGGATTTACTGGTCTACACAACACTACTGGATCATCTACATCTAGATAATTGCTCAAACGATGCCTTTAAACATCGACACAGGACCGGACCCAACAACTATGGGAACGGTCGAACAACGAATGGGTCACGCGGCGATATTCTTCACCTCATCCTTACCCTCACTCCTGGAGGGAGACTCTTGGGACTTTTGGAAGAGATTTAGACTGCTCTACACCCTTGGTCCACCCGGTAGCCTCTCCCACACTCCATAGCCTCATACCTGGTATACTCCCACTATCAGTACTGTCCGACGCATCGGAGGTACCTACGGACGGGAGCCCTCTGTCAGGTCAGCTTTCCAACGCCGGGGAGTCCCTACTCGGATCCAACGAAAGGGGAGAACGATTCCCACGCCCGTAACATCATTCGTTAACCCTCTCCCGGGTAGTATCTACAACCCGATCTCCTCAACTCACCGCTCTACACCCTTGGTCCGCCAGTAGCCCTTTCCCCAGGTAGCCTCTACCTGGTATACTCCCACGATCAGTACTCTTCCGAATGCATCGGTGGTACCTACGGATGGGAGCCCTCTGTCAGGACAGCTAAACCCGATAAGTTCCTACATCGGATCCAACGAAGGGGAGAACGATCCCATGTTCGCAAAGCGAACCCAATGAAAAAAAACTACTCTCGATACTCACTTATCGAGATATCAAAACATAGGCATAACAACAATCTATTCAACACAAGTTAGTGGGTCGTAACATCGCCGACCCACCCCACCCTCACCCTCACCCTTTAAGGGGTGACATGGGCCTCTTGGGACAGACTAGGCTGCTCTCCACCCTTGGTCCACCGGTAGCCTCTCCCACACTCCGTAGCCTCTACCTGGTATACTCTCACTATCAGTACTGTCCGACGCATCGGAGGTACCTACGGATGGGAGCCCTCTTTCAGGACAGCTTTCTAACGCCGGGGAGTCCCTACTCGGATCCAACCAAAAGGAGAAGACAGCCTACTCACGCGCGTACGATCCTCTTGGATCCGTCGACAACGATTTCTAACACTACTAATGTCATGAATTCTCAAGAATTCCTCCAGGGCGCATAACTAAGATGCGGGGAAACATATATTATAACAACAAGGTTATAATATTCTCTAAGGCATGCTTACAACCATATAATCACATTTGATTTAAATAAATTAAACTAAATGGGAAACATGCGTAGGTCGAGGCTTTCCAATCAAGGGACATGGTGTCTAGGCATGTATGGGCCTCTATACATGATATATGGATGCATATCCCTAGCATACAAGGTCTAATGTGGCATGGTTACATCATATTAATCATGCATTAACATGGTATCTACATATTATAGCTAGGGGGCCCCATCGATGCGCGACGCGCGTCTATGCGGGTCGAGCGCATCCCTAGAAGGGGGGGGGATTGGAATCGAACCACTCACCTTACAACCCGGGACCTCGCGCATCCCTTCCGACGAGATCTGCAAGGTAGGGGCATCCAATTTGGTGAGTAACAACACAATTTACACATAGAAATCATTAGAAATACCCAATACTCGGACAAGCATGCATACGGACTCGCACGCATGCGAGCACGCACGTACGCACGCGAGTCCGAGTGCCCCGACACCTACCCGAACCCTCGGGCAGCCACACGCATGGCCCCCCGCACGCGCACGCACGCATACGCACGCGCCCCAGCACCCTCGGCGCACTGCCGCGCGCCTGCCCGCGCGCCCAGACGCGCTGCCCGCGCACGCGCACTGCGCGTCCAGCCCACGCGCCCTCGCGCAGCACCCCGCGCATGCCCCAGCACGTGCACGCACGCACACGCACGCGCGCACTGGTCCCCAGCCCCGCGCCCAGGCGCATGCCCAGGCGCACTGCCCCGCTCGCACTGCACCCGCGCGCCCACTCCGCGTGCACCCGCGCACTCGCGCGCACGCGCGCACTCGCGCGCACGCGCCCACGCACGTCTGCGCCCCCGCCAGCGCGCGCCTGTGCGCGCACGCTCGCAGACAACCCCAAACGCGGGCCTGGCCAACCCTTACCCCTTTTTAACCCTCCCCAACCCCTCACACACACTCTAACCCCTATGCATAGCATGCATGACTTCCCCAACCATCCCAACAGCCCTTACAAATCAAAAAGAAGGGGAAGAGGACTTACCAAAAGAGGAAAACGGAAAGGGGGAGGTGCGGGGCTCTCGACGCGCCCACGGCCACCTCAACCACCACCACCACCACCTCTTCAGCCTCTCCTCAGCCTCCTCCTTGGCTGAAAATCAGGGGGGAAGGATCATGAAAAGGGACCAAGAGAGAGGAGGACAAACAACAACAACAACACTTACGTGCTCTTCCTCCTCCACCTTCTCCTTCTCTTTGGGGAATTAAAACAAACACTTGGGGGATGTGTGTGTAAGAGAGAGAGAGCCCAAGGCTTAGACGTGGGGAATGGGAGGGGAAGAGAGAGAGAGAGAGAGGGAAGATATTTATTTGCACACAAATATCAAAGGAAGATGGAAATGACTAAGTCGTCCTTGACCAGAAATTCTGCGCATGCTTCACTGGAACAGCCATAACTTCCTCAATATAGCTCCGAATTGCACAATTCTAATTCCGTTGGAAAGCTAAGAAGATTATCTACAACTTTCATGTTTATGCCAAGATCAAATAACCTCTCCAGCTATTCCGAAATTAGAGCTAAACATAGAACAGGGCTGCTGCCAGAATTTTCATCCCCGGGGCATACTTTGTAAAATACCCATAACTTTTACTACAAGAATCCAGTTGATCTGATTCCGCTTCTGTACGAAAGCTAACTCAAAACTGGACATCTCATAATAAAATTATATTTAAACCTCTTCATCTTGGATTTTAACAAAATCAAATCCAAATACCAAATTGGAAATACATAACTTCGAGGAAAAAAATTATGTAGCCAAATTTTCAATCAGAGCGCTCCAAATGACACAGGCACAACATTACAGATGCAAGTCCACACTTGAAGAAAAATCATAACATGATTACCACGTTTAAAAGAGATCCTCAATTCGTATTACTACAGCCTAGAGAGAGACAAAAAAAAGTCTGTTTTAGTTGCACCCAAGTCACACGGGCATAAGATTAGGTGGCTCCAGAAGTGACCAGAATCAAGATAAGCCAATCTAGAGAAACAAATTCAGACACACAACCACAGAGAGGGAGAGGGAGAGGGAGAGTACCGCACATCATCATCATCATCATCATCATCGGTGTCCCAATAAGGCGGAGAAGTGGAAGGGATCCCATTCTCCACCTGGTCACAGGACCTCCATTCAGCCAAGGAATCACCCGACAGGCATCGCTAGCCGCTCGATATCCCATCCGAACCCCTCCCCATCCCATAATCTTCACTCGAGCTCCCGGCCATGGTAATGTTTCCTCCAAGCAAAACTCAATGAGAGAAACAAAAACTTATGATTATCTAACCTCCTTAGAAAGCTTAAACCCAATATTCACCTGTACAAATCAATTTGAAGACAAATAATGAATGCCTATGTGTGATAGTTGCGCAAGTTGTCTCCGCCAACTCCACTGAATACTACATAGCATTAAAAATTAGAAGTGCATTGATAGACTCACTCAATCCATTTTACTCTGTATTGAAACCAGAGCATTTACTTTACATTAAGTTAGTCTGTGTAAGACTGATGCAGATCTCTCTCTGATATATGCTCTACAAAATTTGTCTAAGTGCCAAAGTAAATATCAAATGACAAAGATCTAGATTACAGAAAAATATACTAGGCATCTGATATACTTGCATATACGTGCATAACATAGAGCATTAGAAATCATGAATTATGAGTGTGGGATTCATCATAGCATTTATTGACTCAATAAAATTAAAAAAAAAATCTGGATGGTATTTTTGCAAGACAACAATGACAATCTTACATCATAGGAGGGATCTGTAAACAGCAAAGATGGTATTAAAAGATGAATCAATTACAAAACCTCATGTACTACCTAAAGTTTTATATGAATGATATCATGCATTTGAGTACCAAAACAACCATAAAAAAAAACAACTAACTAACAAACAGGAAGTGGCGATTATATAGTCAACTGAAATTGCATTCCTAAGCTTAATTTCAAAATATATAGCGTCGATAAATTAGAATCTTGATGCATGAAAGCCATAATGAGATGAATAGAAATATACCACTATGTATTCATTGCTGAAACCATTTAGATTTTTTTTTTTTAGGTGGAGTGGGGCGCTGAAAGTTTAAAATTTGGTATGATGGTATGTCCATCCTCTTCGCAGATGCCTAAGTTTTATATCTGACATGTTTGGTTCTTTAATCTTTTTTTTATCTCAAGTTGTCATTGTTGTTTACTGGGTTTTCTTTTTGAGATAACAGTTATACCCTTGAATAAGTATGAAATATGCAAGACTGATTTATGAGATATGACAGTTTTGAAATGTGTGTGTAAGACTGTTAGATGAAATAATTTTTTAAAAATGACAAAGAATTGTATTTTTATCTATTGGCAATTTGGCATAAATAAACACTGATAAACAATTTCAGACTTTCCTTATAATAGTAATCAGATATTATTCTAGCTAATTCAAACATAGCTATTAAGATTTATCCAAGGAAAACAAACTCCAGTATTCACCCATATTCTATGTTAATTCTCCACCACAAACGAGATGCATGTTTCTACAACCTTATTCAGGTAGATATGCCAAGATTGACTAAAGTAGTGTTTCGGTAAAACTGATTCTGCAGGAAGCTGCCTCCCCTCAATTTTCTATAATAGCAGCTTTTGGGCACTATTTACATAAAATCTGTCCGCAAAAAGCTACAATTATAAAACTATTTGATTGAACGATTCCAAACCAACTTCTTGCAAATGTAAAAACAAATGTAAAAACTGTTCCTTCATAAAACTACCTAAAATAACAAACAGATTTAGCTGTCACCAACAAATCCAATAAATAAATCTTATCCAAAGATAATGTGTCATTGTTTGGTCATGTCACACAAATAATGCCACACCAATAATGTGTTATTTGGTTTATTATAATTTCTTTGTTCACTTTCTCACATATATTTTATCAATACATACTTCTACAACCTTATTCAGGTAGATATGTCAAGATTGACTAAGGTCGTGTTTGATAGCGGGATTGTAAAACTGATTCTACAGGAAGCTCCCCCCCCCCCCCCTCATTTTTTTCAATCGTAACTTTTGAACATTATTTATCGAAAATCTATCTGTAAAAAGTTACCATTGCAAAATAATTTGATTGTACAATTATAAAATCAGCTTTTTATAAATGTAAAAAATGTTCAATTGCATATTCAAACGATGTCTAACTTAACAAGCATATCTCGCTGTCACCAACAAATCTTATCCAAAGATAACGAGTCTGACCAATAATGTCACAGCAATAATGAGTTATTTGTTTATTATATTTTCTTTATTTAACTTTCTCACAGATATTTTATCATTACAGACGTTGACTATAATTGAGCATCTGAAAGTTTAGTATAAAATAATGTATGAAATTGGGATGTGCAGGGAATTGAGGAGTTTTTGCAGGAGTCCCAAAAAATTCAGGAAGGAAAACCCAACCTTTGGAATCATAACTGTTTGCAGGCCATCTCATCGGTTTACAGACTGAGGGCTACTTTGCTACCCAATGCAATAGAAAACGATAATGTATTATTTGATATTTATCAAGGTTAATACAACTCTCAAAAGAGAAAACTGCATGTGTTCTTTCAGTTTTGACCTGAAATATAATGTTAATGGCCTCAGCTGCCTCTTTTAACACAACAATTAAAGTCCCCAAAAAGAGTAATTTCTTTAAATCTTATTGAGTTTGACTGATTCGCTCCGTCAGACTCTTTAACTTTTCCACCTTAATGTTTCATTGGAGACTAGAATTCTATCCCAAAATCCAAATCAAACACTAGACTACAATGTTTCTCAAGTCAAAGAAACTTATAGCTTAATTAAAAGCTACTTACAGACATTATTTTTGTAAAAAAAATGGCATCCAAAAGATAGTTTTTTTCCATAATGGGTGGAGAGACTGCTTCCTTCAAACTCGATTTTAAAAGAAGCTTTTCTTATTAAAGATAGTGCTTAGATTCATTTCCAAACAAGACCTCTCCTAGAATTCCAACCCAGACCCCCTCAGCTTCTCTTCGGTGATCCGATCGAGCCGCTCCGCCATCTCCAGCGAGAGATGCCTCTTCCAGTCCCCGACCTCGCCCTTCCTGAAGAATCCCTTGTTCTTGATTTCCCCACGCCCAAACACAATACTCCCGTTCTTGTTCACCTCCAGCCCACTCAACCTTTCAAAGCTACACATCTCAACAATCTCCTCCACCTTCCCCTCCCTCTCCTCTTCCTCCAAGAAAGGACACCCAATGAACTCCGACAACCTCCTCAAACTCCCTCCCGTGTCCGCCTTCATTTCTTCATACTTCATGAACATCACCCTCTCCGGCCTTCGCAAGCTCTCCCTCCAGTAACCCAACGCATGCTCCCATATCGGCCACCCCATGGAGACGCCCGAGCAGAAGAGCTCGAAAACCTCATCAAATGAGAGGTGTGCGAGCCCACGCGCACCCGCACACACGAAGTTATCCTTCGGATCGCGGCATAGGTATATGATCCGGCAGCCAGAGCTTAGTACGGACTCTGGCAACAGAAAGAAGGGGGTGTGGACCGCAAAGAGCCTCGGCGCGGGGAGGGAGTTGTTGTCCGAGAGGCGGCCATCCAAGTAGAGTTTGGACATGAAGGGGACACACTCGTGGGGGTTCATTTTAGACTGTCCAAAAGAAGAGAACATCACCTCGCTCATGTTGAAATAATGAAAAGAAAAAAAATTATTTGATATTATATTTGTTAACAATAATAATGACATCCCATGTTCACAGGGAAGGGAATTTATACTTGTTGCCTATCAATCGGTTCGGGGAGAAACAACTCTACTACCTGGTCAATTGTGGAATGAAATTGCCGGGACAGGAAAATGAGAGGATCTAAATTAATGAGGTAGTCGAAGGAATCGATCTGTACTATTGGTTTCTTTGATCAAAAACAGGGGATCGATGTAGTAGATTAGGGGGTAGGGGGTGTGTCTATGTCAGATCTCCATTTGAACCATTGTAAAGGACTGTGTGTATCGGTACAAATCCTTATTTTCAAATCAATACAAGATTTTGATTATCAATAAAAAAATAATTAATAAAAAGAGTAGAAATAGTTCCGCAAAAAGTGCGTGTGCGTGTTTTTCTATCTTTTTTTAATTAGAAAATAGAAACCGACAAGAAGTGATATCAGAGCAATACCAACATGGACAGGACGAGGGAGCGATTGCGGTTCACCGTGGCGAAGGTGAGGGCCTTGAGCCAGGTCGTGCCAGATTTGGGGAAGGTGACGAGGATTACGTCGGTGGGTCGGGCGACGAAGCGGTCACGGACGGCCATGGTTGCCTCCACGGTGATGCGGGGGTACCAGAAACCGTTGTATTGGTGGAGGTCCAAGCCGTCGGGGCCCCAGCGTTGGCTGGGGAAGGTGGAGATTAGGTCATTGTATCTGTTGTTGGACTCTTGATCACCTGTTGATTCATTGGTGGAGCTCATTGAGGGACTCTGTGGGGATGCCATATTTTTGTATTGGAAATGGGAAAGTAGAGCAGTATGGTAATGATCTTATATAGGAAATTATTTGTTAATATATATATATATATATATAGGGTCGCGATGGGGTGTGACCGTGCGCACGGTGCACCCCATCGTGCGCCCCTAACGTGGGCCGTGCGATCGCTGGTCGTGCGATCGCACGGTTCACATTTTTTTAAAAAAAAAAAACAAAACGAAAAAAAAAACAAATCGACCCCCGTCAACGACGACCGCGACCCCCGTCGACGACGACCGCACGGACCTCCGTCGATGGGGTTGCAGAGGGACGGGGGTCGCGGTCATCGTCGACGGGGTCCGTGCGGTCGTCGTCGAGGGACGGGGGTCACGGTCGTCGTCAACGGGGATCGACGAGAGAGAGTGAGTGGTTTCGAGAGAGAGAGAGAGACAGCGAGAGAGAGAGAGAGAGAGAGAGAGAGAGACGGGGGTCGATTTTTTATCTAATCTAATATTCTATGTATTTAAAAATAATCAAACATTGAAATTTAACCGAAATGCAATTATGTATGCAATGAATATTTTTAAAAAAATAATAAATAAAATAAAATAAAATTTTAATTAAAAATTGCAATCGTCACATCCAGTGCCCCCTGGAATTGTGTTATTCTTTCATTGGTATAAGGGGACCCACCTGTCAAATAACAATTCATAACATAAAATCATCTGTCATTACCTTGTATACATCAATGAGATCTATATGTCAAATCAACTTTTACACATAATTCACATTGTATTATTAGTCAACCAAATAACTCAATGTTTATTATTATGTTTTCCAATGAAAATAATAAAAAACACAATCAAACAAAAAAATCATTTATTTCATTGATAAAGTTATATATCACTGCAATAGGTATAAATCCCAGAATAGTTTATGTCTCTACCCAAACTAGCACTAATACTATTTGTTTGTAGAGGCATATGTCACTGAATTTAGATATGGATAACAATTAAGTCATGAGTTTTTTTTTTTTTTTGTTATTTTTATTTATTTGTTTGTTTATTTATTTATTTTGTTGCGATTGCTCACGTTTTTTTTTTTTTTTTTGTAAAGAAGAGTACTCATATAAACCATTGATTTTTTAACTTTTATAGGGTAAAAGACATCTATGTCTTTATAAACTTGAAAAAAAACGACATAGATCTCATTATAATCTTTCACAACATACACTCATGATCCCCTCTTCTTCTCATTTTAAATGATACCTACTGGTGGGCTTGTCCGGATTGCCAAGTTTGTTCTTTTCTGGGCCATTTGCATATCAACCCCCAGGTTCTACCAGGTTCACAATCAAACCCCTATCTGTGTAACAAATAGATCCCTAATCCAGATTTCTAGATTCTCAAAACATGACATCTTAATGAAATTTCATCCAATTGTTTTTATTGTCATTTAATAAATATCAAAAATTACGAAAGGAATCACACCCATTTCAACCTATAAAGTTATTGGTAGAAACCTTTTGATTTCAAAATTTGTTTCTAGATTGTTTTTTTTTTATATCTATGCATATAACTGTTTCTTTGGATGTGAAAAGTACTCTTTTGTTGGGCTGTATTTTTTTTATTGATTATATTGTTTATCAGATTTTTTATTTTGTGGAGGGGGGTGCTGGAAGTTTGAAATTTGGTATGATGATATGTCCCTCTTTTTTGTAGATGCCCAAGTTTTATATCTGACAGATTTAATTCTTTGATATCTTTTTTTGTATCTCAAGTTGTCATTGTTGTTGAACGGGTTTTCTTTTTGAGTGGGTTGTGTGGCTTCTTTATTTAGATTGATTTCTTGATAGAGGAAATAGTGCTTTTTAATTATATTTGAATTTTTTTCTCTATTTTTCTGGATTGGTTTTGTGATGAAATTGTAATATTATTTGATTTCATTTAATTGACGTACAATGACTTTTTTAAACACGCTCATTTGCACGTTTATTTAACTAGTATATATAGAGAGAGGTAGTTGGCGATGTAGCCCAACCTCAATTGAGTTTTCCTCCCATTTCTTGGGTCCCCCCTGCAAATGCATTCAATTAATATATTTCTACCTAGCTTGTACATCTTCTCTTTTTGTCAATAGTTTTTAATCAATACAATTACATTTATATATATATATATATTCCATCTATTGAAAATATTAAAAAATAAAATAAAGAAGAAAAAAAATAATTTCAAAAAGATAAAAAAAAAAATGTCTTTTCCCTTATCATAACAAAAAGGGCAATAGGGCATATATACAGTCTTTAATTTCTTCAAGATCTCCTCACAATGGATTGGAAAAAATGAAGTGTGCGGCCAATGAGAGAAGACCTTCGGTTCAACTCGAGTTCCATGAGATGTGCTATGTGGAGCAAACCCTTGACATCGACATCAACCACAATTCAAAATTGTAAAAGAAAATTTTTTAAATAGAATTTTAAAAAATGATTGATTTTGGTATTTCTAACACTTAGATGATTTTTTGAGTATTTTTCTTAAATTTTTATTCTTCGATAATTTATAATCATTCCTTTTGCGTGCCTTATAAATTTTAGCCACATGAATTTTTGTGTAAGTTTTGCTCACCCTGATCTTTAACTAATAAAAAAATTAAGTTGGTACATAGTCTCTTTCTTATTGCCTTAGCCGGTATTAATCCTCATTTTTTCCCTAAGTCTTTTTTATTTGCCTCGATCAGCTGGTGCTAATCCACATTTTATAATTAACCTATTAATCTATTATATGCCACTGCCTATTATATGCTAGGTTAGAAAATAAAAAAAAAAATTCATTCATTTTAGGCCGCCTCCCTTCAACACACGTATGCAGATACAAGGAGAGATGCATTTGAATCAATGTTCTAAAAATCCATTCTAAGCTTCGATTAATCCCCCGCCTAGGTTTAAATGAGCCCAACCAATAACTCTTAGAGTTTAGTTACTTTTCTGATTAATTTCTAGTTCACCAATAAACAATTAAGTTACTTTATAGATTATATATTTATTAATTTATTTTTTATGTTATTCTTATTATGTTTGTATTATTATTTTATTTTGATGTTATTTTGTTATTTTTTTATAGTAATAATTATTATATATATAACAGTTATAATATGAAAGGTTTTATATGGTGTTGTTCTACGAATGTCTTTGTTGTCAATCGTGTTAGAATATGAAAAGAATGAATCAATCATATTATTAGGGTTTGTATCCAATATTTATAGTACAAAAAGGGAAACAAGGAAAAGACTAATCTACCCTTAACCCTAACATATATATACATTTAACACCCCCCCTCAAACTCATGGTGGATCATACACCGAGAGTTTGCTCAACAAGAAACCATGCCGCTGAAGTGTATGAGACTTTGTGAAAAAGTCTGATAACTGAAGAGAAGAAGAAATATATGGAGTGATATAGTGCCCGCAATAAAATGATGACGGACGAAGTGACAATCGATCTCGATGTGCTTCGTACGTTCATGAAATACTGGATTGCTAGCAATCTGAATGGCGCTCTTGTTGTCACAATATAGGGAGTAGACGCAGATAGAATGACGCCCATGTCAGAGAGGAGGCGTCGAAGCCAAACAACCTCAGCAGTAGCAGATGCCATAGCACGATATTCGGCCTCAGCACTCGAACGAGAAACAATGTCTTGTTTCTTAGCCTTCCAAGATATAAGAGAGTCCCCAAGAAAGACACATATACCAGTTGTGGATTTTCGATCTGTGACATCTCCTGCCCAATCAGCATCAGTATAAGCGCGAAGTTCAAGAGTAGAAGAAGACGGTAACAGCAGAGCACGAGATATAGTGCCACGTAGATAGCGTATAATCCGAAGAACTGCTGCATAATGAACAGTACGAGGGGCAGCGACAAACTGACTGACAATATGCACAGCATAGGCAATGTCAAGACGAGTGACAGTGAGATAGACGAGGCTTCCAACAAGCTGTCTATAACGAGTAACATCAGAGAGTGGTTCTCCATCGTCAGGCCAGAGCTTAGCATGAAGCTCAATAGGAGTGGGAGAAATGCGATCATCAGTTATACAGGCACGGTCGATCAAGTCAGCAGTATACTTGCGTTGGGAGAGAAGATAACCACGCGGAGCAGAAGCAACTTCCAAGCCTAGAAAATAGCGAAGTTTGCCAAGATCTTTCATCTCAAATTGACGCTGAAGATGTTGCTTGACCAACTGTATATGAGACGAATCATCGTCGTGATGATCATGTCATCAACATAAAGCAGCAGGATAGTATAATGAGAACTAGAGATGTGAACAAATAAAGCTGGATCAGAGGAACTCGGAACAAACTCAGTAGCATAGATAGCATCAGTGAATCGAGCGAACCAAGCACGAGGAGCCTGCTTGAGACCATAGAGAGCGCGGTGAAGATGGCATACGTGACCAAGTGAATGAGGAAGACCCGGAGGAGGAGTCATGTAAACCTCCTCTGATAAATCACCATGAAGAAAAGCGTTCTTGACATCAAGCTGATAAATGGGCCATTGACGAACAGAAGCAACAGAAATCAAAGTACGAACAGTTGTCATCTTTGCTACAGGAGCAAATGTCTCATCATAATCAATACCATGCTGCTGAGTGAAACCACGGGCAACCAACCGAGCCTTGTGACGCTCAATCGAACCATCAGAGTTGGTCTTGATCTTATAAACCCACTTACAGCTGATAGGAGTCTTCCCTGGAGGAAGTGGTACAATTTTCCACGTATGAGTGCGTTGTAATGCACTAAGCTCCTCTGCCATAGCACCTTCCCATTCTGGAATGCCGACAGCCTCACGATATGATTGGGGCTCCCAATGAGTGGAAACAGCTGAAAGAAAACACTGAAAACTAGGAGAAAAAGAATCAGAGGCAACCAAGCTGAGTCGTTGAGGAGGTCGACGAGCGCGAGGCGGATTGCGACGAGGAGCAACTGGTGCGGAAGCAGAATCGTCTTCTGGCGAAGCAGCATCAGGAACAGGTGTAGGAGTAGACAGAACCGTCCCACGTGAATCATCCGGAAAAGAAGTTGACGAAGACGGTAAGGGTGAAGATGGGATTGACGAGGAAGAGTGGTCAGGTACAGACGGAGTAGATGACTGAGGAGCAAAAGATGAAGATGAGAAATCAGGAATGGAAAAGTCCAAAAATGTGACTTCCTCAACCGTGGATGGGGGAAGAGGAACAGGAGGCGAGCGAAGAGCGTAGTATGGATGACTCTCAAAGAATGTGACATGACAAGATGTCCGAAGACGACGAGCAACAGGATCATAGCATCGATATCCTTTGATCTCATTACTATACCCAAGAAAAACACACATAGTGGAACGAGGAGACAATTTGGTACGCTCAAGAGGAGGAAGTAGGACAAAACACGTGCATCCAAAAACACGAAGACGAGAATAATCAGGAGGACTATGATAAAGATGCTGAAAGGGGGAGATGCCAGCAGTGATAGACGAAGGAGTGCGATTGATGAGATACACTTGCAAGAACAGCGTCACCCCAAAACTGAACAGGATTAGAAGCAGAGAGGAGTAAGGACCGGGTCGTTTCGAGGATATGACGGTGTTTGCGCTCAGCAACCCCGTTCTGCTGATGAGCATAAGGAGTGGAAAGCTGTGGTAGAGTGCCTTGGGAGGATAAAAAATCACGAAAAGCACGAGAACAATATTCTCCCCCACAATCAGAGCGAAACACCTTGATGCGTTTGGAAAACTGAGTTTCAACCATTGTAGCAAAAGATTTATAGATGGGTAACAACTCAGAACGACTATGCATCAAATATATCCAGGTAAAGCAAGAAAAATCATCAATAAAAATAACATAATAACGGTTACCCCCTTTAGAAGGAATAGGGGAGGGACCCCAAACATCAGAGTGAACTAGATCAAAAGGAGAAGCAGAAATGTGTTTACTAGTAGGAAATGGAAGAGCCAAGTGTTTTGCCAACTTGCAGCCCACACATGGTTGAAGCTCAGTTTTTGAAAAGGAACCTAAAACACCGGTACTTATTAGATAACGAAGTCTTGGAGGAGAGAGATGGCCAAGACGGCGGTGCCATACATCAAAGGAGGAAGGAGAAGAAGAAATCAAGCGAGCAGAAGCTGCAAAAGATGAAGGAATATGAAGATGATCCATGTAGTAGAGCCCACCGCGTCTAGAGCCTGTCCCAATCTGCTTCCCCGTACGACGATCCTGTACAGAACAAGTAGAAGAATCAAAAGTAATGAGACAATCATGATCCGCAATTTGACCAACAGAAAGCAAATTTAGTGATAGACCAGGAACATGAAAAACATCAGGAAGTTGAAATCGATGAGAAGGATCAGCAAGAGAACCAGAACTCGACACAGACAGAGGAGTCCCATCTGCCGTACGAATAACAGGAGTGGGAAACACGCGAGTAGGACAACTAATAAAGGATGCCTGAGAAGTCATATGATGGGAAGCCCCAGAGTCAAGAATCCATGAGGAGGTAAGGTTACCTGTCGCCGCAGTAGAAGCAGAAAAGGGAGCAGATGAATCACTACCAGTCACTGAGCGAAGCATATCTTGAAGCTGTTGTTGTTGAAGGTGGAGCTGCGCAAGACTCTCAGTGATCTGAGAGGAAGAATATGCCGGCGGATCAGTAAAATCAGATGCAACAGCAGCTGTAGGTCGAGGCTGAGAACGACGTGGAGGAACTGTAGATGGTGCCCGAGGTGCTTGCACCCGAGGCGCTAGTGCACGTGATGCTGCAGGATCTAGTGGACGAGGTGCTGGAGGAAGTGCTCCAGGAGCTGAAGTGCGAGGTACATAAACAAGAGGAGCACCATCACGAGCACGCTTACGACATTCAGATTGCACGTGTCCAAATTTATGGCAATAATAGCAAGTGACCCGAGTGTAGCGATTGTCTTGACGATGTGCAACATTGACAGAACTGTGATCAACGATAGGCGGAGTGACAACAGTGCGAAGACGCGTCTCCTCAGCAACTAACTCAAAAAGAACCGTATCAAGAGACGGTTTGGGAGAACGATGAAGAATCTGTGCACGAATAGCCTCGAACTCAGGACGAAGACGCATCAAGAATTGGTACAATCGTTGACGATTACGGTACTCACGATAGCGTGTCAGAAAAATACCCTCCATCTGAGGATCCATAGGTGCGAGTTGATCCCAGTAATCAGACAAAAGAGAATAAAAATCACGAATAGAAAGCTCCCCTTGATAAGAAGTAGAAATGGCCTGATGTAGATAGAATTCCTGAGCACCATCGATCTGCGTATAGAAATTCTTCAGAAGTCCCAATATTCCTTGGCTGTAATGAACGGCTTCAAATGTTTATGGATATTTGGAATAACCAAAGAAGCAATATAAGCTTTCACCCGAGAATCGGCCTCCTTCCATGTCAACAAAGCCTTAGTGCACGCCTCAGCTCTGGCCTTGATGGTGGTCTCATCGGAACCCGGTGGAGATGGTTCAAGTACAGGAGCTAGATTAGTGCCAGTAACATGACCCAATAGGCGACGATAATCAAGCTGAAGCTCAAGACTAATAGATCAGACATCATAATTGTTATCATCAAACTTAACATCGATGATCTGAGTGTTATCCGTAGCCATAATAGGCAAAAAGAGAATAACAGAGAAAAAATATATGCCTCGGATGATGAAAATAAAATAGATGCGTGCAGAACAAAAAAAATGGAGCAAAATGAGTACCAATATGACTATATTTGGAGTTCTAATGAACCTGTAGCGGCCGGAGAAAGAAAATACCGAAAAAGGCGATGACGGGGCGGTAAACGGGTCGCGGATCGGGTCGGGTCGTGGATCCGGGTCGGGTCGGGTCGGGGCGCTAGAGCCGGGTCGGGCAGCTGGGCCGGCGCGAGCGGGTGCTGGGCTGGGCACGCGCGGGCGCGAAGCACGGAATCTCGGGACAAATTCCCGGGAGATCCGGGATGCTGTCTAGGACCGAATCCGGGACAGGATCCCAGGAAATCCGGGCTGATCGGTGCGGATCTACGCTGATCACGCAATTCCGAGACGACGCGCAGGCAGACGCGGATGGGGCGCAGACGGTGTGCGGGCACGGCGCGGACGGGGCGCCGGCACCGCGCGGGCAGGGTGGCGCTGGACGGCACGGCAAGGTGGCGCAGCAGCGCGAGGCGGTGCGGCAGGGCGGTGCAGGGCGGCGGCAGGGCGGTGCAGGGCGGCGACAGGGCGGCGCACAGCAGCGGCAAGGTGCGCGAGGCGACGCGAGAGGGCGGCGCGGGGCAGCGCAGCGGCAGCACGACAGTGGAGCAGCAACGGTGCGACGGCGACACAGCGGTGCAGATGCGGCAGATCTGCGTGGGGCAGCGGCAAAGCGGCGCGGGGGCGACGGGACGTCGACGATCAAAGAAAAAAATTAGATTCAAGCTCTGATACCATGTTAGAATATGAAAAGAATGAATCAATCATATTATTAGGGTTTGTATTCAATATTTATAGTATAAAAAATAGAAACAAGAAAAAGACTAATCTTCCTTTAACCCTAACATATATATACATTTAACAAATCGAAGAACGCGAAATCCACTTTTTGTGACCTGAAATAACTCGTCCCGAGAAATTCGAGTAGATAGGTACATCTTGGGACTTGGAACAGATACTTTGAGAAACAAATGATGTTGTCGATATTCAAAGTCATACAGAATAGTTAAATATGTTTTATATTCATTATTTTAAAAAGCTATTGATTAATCTTCATTTAGTTGATTAATTTCTTAATCCCTCTTCAACTGTCTCACTAATGCATAGCGCTTTTTACAACATTAATTTGTATGTGAAATTGAAATTTTGATATTCACCGTCAGGTTGTTTTTCAAATTCTATTTTTGAAAAGTAATAATGTACCGTATCAAGATGGACAATGTTTGTTACAACTTTAATTAATTATAAACATACACTAGATGAGACTCTTCATTAAAAAAAAAAAAGATGGTCTTCTGTATAAAAATTATATGGGTTAAAGACATCTACACTCTTACAAACATGGATAATTTCATATAAGTTTCTGTGAAAGTTGGAGCAAACGCATGAGTACTTGAAAACTCAAAAATACCTAATTATCATCCTTGGGTTACAATTTCATTCAAATTTAACAAAATATTTTATCATTATGTAATTGTGTAGACATTATAGTATCCATAAATAATCATAAAAACAAATTAGACCATGTAAAAATCAAATTATCATTGTAAGAATTTTTATGTTTCTTCATTTTCGTTGAGATATTGTTCAAAAATAGTTAGAATTTAATGATAATTTAATCATTTTATGGCTATAGGTTAAAATTAAGTAAGGTAGGTTGGGATATGATTAATTTTTTTAAAAATCAAGGATATATACGGGTTTTCATGAGTTTTCAAAGATTTATGTGTCTGTCCTAACTTTGATAAGGACTGATATGAAATTATCCATATTTACGAGGACTTGAATGTGTTTAACCCAAATTATATATGTCAAACAAATATGTATGAAAATTGTGCGTGTGTGTTAAAAAATGATAGGTATACCTAACTTTGTGATGCTCAATTATAGGCAACGATTATAATGATGCAAAATGTCTGATAGAAAGCCAATGGCGAACAAAGAAAATATAATAAACAATTCACACATGATTGGTGTGACATGACCAAACAATAACACTTTTATCTTTGTGAGATTTGTTTATTGGTAAAGACAACGTGTGTTTGTTCATCCTTCTATATTTAGATACATTTTATATTTTATGAAATTTATATTTTAAAATTCAAATACATTGTTCTATATTCAGATATATTATACAATTTAATGAAATTCAAATATAATCTACAACATTCAAATACAATCTCTTATATTCATGTACATTTCACATTCTATGTAATCTACATACTTAAAATTCAAATACAATCTTCTACATTTTACAAGCTATGAAATCTTCCACATCAGATATTGTGTCATGTTTCTATTTAAATTTACATTCATACAAACATTAGGTTTCGATTCATATATCTGGATATGAAAAATCACCCAAATAACATTTTGATGTTTCGATTGAAAAAAAAATTCATCGAAACATTAAATATAACTATAAAAAAAAATTCTGTTTTAAAATATTAAAAAAATAAACAATGGCAGTCAATTGGAAAAAAAAAAAAAAAAAAGAACCCAGTGGGACTATAAAAATGGAACAAATTGGGTGATTGTAGATGATCGATTTCTGAATGAAAAAGTGGTTGAAAATCACAGTTTAGGATTTTTTAAGGTTTTTACATAAATTTGAATGGGCGCCAATGAAGGATTTCGCGTTTGTTTTGGTTTTTGAAAATCCTAAATTTTGAAATTAGTTTGAATGTATGTTTTAATGATAGAGGAGAAGCTGTTACTTGAGAAGAAAATGTGTGTTTTAATGAAATGTAGTTTTGTATTTTACTTTTTTAATGTTATGTAACAGTCAAACAGGCAATCAATGAAAAACTAACACCTCATGAGAGAGGGCTAGTCAATATACTTAAAACTTAGGTAGCATGACTCAATCACTACCTTTTAGGACCTCATAATAATTGACATCAATGTCTATTTAATTTTGTCATTTTAATAATTTTTGGGATGCAAGACAGCTTGGACCATCTTTCCCTCCCTCAACACTGGTGAACTTTTTAATGACTGATGCGTTTTGTATAGACCATGGACAAAAAAAGCTTTTTTACAACAACAGTACACTTTTGATTACCAATGAAAAAAATTCAGGTGAATACATGGAATTCATGTCATTGGACAAAACGTTCAAAAGTTGTATAATTGTTTTTTTTTATTATTATTGGTAATTGAGAACTATATATTACTTTGCTTTGAAAATATACAAATTTACAAAAGGAAGAACAGATTTAAAAGAGAGGCAGAGAAGCCAACAGTTGTATAATTGTTGCTTTCTGTCATTAATTTTGTGTTTAATAAAAAGGAGGGCCATCCTTTAACCCATCAAGAAGACATCTCCTCTTCTTATCCAAGAAAAAAAAAAAAAAAAGGTATCTTCTCTTATTTTGTCCCCCACAAGTATGGTATCAAAATGTTCTTTTGTTCTTGCTATCAGTATATCTTACTATATTTATTGATTTTCCATATATTTGACATTTAGCATCAAACTCTCCCCATTTTTTTCCTCAAACTCTTGCAATTAATTAAGGCTACTCTCTCTAGATAATTAGTCTCTAATTTGTAGTTATCCTTTCTTTTTCCTTGGCAAAGTTAATAAGTTTTATCTTCCATAATTTATAATCATTCCTTTTGTATGTCTTACAAGTTTAGGCCACAAGAATTCTTGTGTAAGTTTTGCTCATTCCATGTGGTATATTTCTTCCTTTTCGTTTTCTTTTATGGTATTTTCTCTGTTTTCTCTTCATCTCCAATTTGGACTATACATATTGATAGATATTACACATAATCTCTTTTCCAATCTCAATTCCAGTCTTATATACTTCGTTATTATATACTCACATTAACGAGGTATATGCATGCATGCATTAATAAAAAAAATTTACATTTTCAATTAATGCTTTTATGCAATTCATTGAAGTATATATTTCATATTTTATAAAAAATAATATAAAATCAAAACATATCTAAACTGATTTGTATAACTTCCTATATAAGATTATCAAAACCATCATCAAACCCCCTATTGCTCTACTTGCATCTCCAATACAAAATCGCATCCCCACAAAGTCCCTCAATGAGAACCAACAGCTGATCAAGAGTCCTACAACAGATACAAAGACCTAATCTCCACCCTCCCAACCCAACGTTAGGGCCCCTGCGGCGACGATCTCCATCAACACCACGGTTTCTGGTTCCCCCCCATCCCCTTGGAGGGGCTCATGGCCGCCCAAGACCACTTTGTCGCCCGACCCACCGACGTAATATCCTCGTCACCTTCCCCAAATCCCCAAATTTCACAAACAGATCCCTAATCAAGATTTTTAGATTTATAACGGGGCTCCTCATCTCAAAACATGACATCTCAATGAATTTCATCCAATGGTTTTGATTCTCATTTAATAAATGCTAAAAATTACAAAAGGAATGGCACCCATATCAACCTATAAAGTTATTGATGAAACCTTACTTTTGAATTTAAAATTCGTTTCTAGATTGATTTTTTTATATTTATACATATCACTGTTTCTTTATATGTAAAAATAAGTACTCTTTTTTTTTACAGTATTTTTTTTTTTAAATTAGATTGTTTATTAGATTTTTTTTTTTTTAGGTGGAAAGGGGCGCTGAAAGTTTGAAATTTGGTATGATGGTATGTCCATCCTCTTCGCAGATGCCTAAGTTTTATATCTGACATGTTTGGTTCTTTAATCTTTTTTTTATCTCAAGTTGTCATTGTTGTTCACTGGGTTTTCTTTTTGAGATGACAGTTATACCCTTGAATAAGTATGAGATATGCAAGACTGATTTAAAAGATATGACAGTTTTGAAATGTGTGTGTAAGACTGTTAGATGAAATAATTTTTTTAAAATGACAAAGAAGTGTATTTTTATCTATTTGGCATAAATAAACACTGATAAACAATTTCAGTATTTCCTTATAATAGTAATCAGGCATTATTCTAGTTTATTCAAACATAGCTATTAAAGTTTATCCAAGGAAAACAAACTCCAGTATTCACCCATATTCTATGTTAATTCTCCACCACAAACGAGATGAATGCTTCTACAACCTTATTCAGGTAGATATGCCAAGATTGACTAAAGTAGTGTTTGGGTAAAACTGATTCTGCAGAAAGCTGCATCCCCCCAGTTTTCTATAATAGCAGCTTTTGGGCACTATTTACATAAAATCTGTCCGCAAAAAGCTACAATTATAAAACTATTTGATTGAACGATTCCAAACCAACTTCTTACAAATGTAAAAACTGTTCAATCGTAAAACTGCCTAAAATAACAAACAGATTTAGCTGTCACCAACAAATCCAATAAATAAATCTTATCCAAAGATAATGTGTCATTGTTTGGTCATGTCACACAAATAATGCCACACCAATAATGTGTTATTTGGTTTATTATAATTTCTTTGTTCACTTTCTCACATATATTTTATCAATACATACTTCTACAACCTTATTCAGGTAGATATGTCAAGATTGACTAAGGTCGTGTTTGATAGCGGGATTGTAAAACTGATTCTACAGGAAGCTCCCCCCCCCCCCTCTCATTTTTTTCAATCGTAACTTTTGAACATTATTTATCGAAAATCTATCTGTAAAAAGTTACCATTGATTGTACAATTGTAAAATAATTTGATTGTACAATTATAAAATCAGCTTTTTATAAATGTAAAAAATGTTCAATTGCATATTCAAACGATGTCTAACTTAACAAGCATATCTCGCTGTCACCAACCAATAATGTCACAGCAATAATGAGTTATTTGTTTATTATATTTTCTTTATTTAACTTTCTCACAGATATTTTATCATTACAGACGTTGACTATAATTGAGCATCTGAAAGTTTAGTATAAAATAATGTATGAAATTGGGATGTGCAGGGAATTGAGGAGTTTTTGCAGGAGTCCCAAAAAATTCAGGAAGGAAAACCCAACCTTTGGAATCATAACTGTTTGCAGGCCATCTCATCGGTTTACAGACTGAGGGCTACTTTGCTACCCAATGCAATAGAAAACGATAATGTATTATTTGATATTTATCAAGGTTAATACAACTCTCAAAAGAGAAAACTGCATGTGTTCTTTCAGTTTTGACCTGAAATATAATGTTAATGGCCTCAGCTGCCTCTTTTAACACAACAATTAAAGTCCCCAAAAAGAGTAATTTCTTTAAATCTTATTGAGTTTGACTGATTCGCTCCGTCAGACTCTTCAAACTTTTCCACCTTAATGTTTCATTGGAGACTAGAATTCTATCCCAAAATCCAAATCAAACACTAGACTACAATGTTTCTCAAGTCAAAGAAACTTATAGCTTAATTAAAAGCTACTTACAGACATTATTTTTGTAAAAAAAATGGCATCCAAAATATAGTTTTTTTCCATAATGGGTGGAGAGACTGCTTCCTTCAAACTCGATTTTAAAAGAAGCTTTTCTTATTAAAGATAGTGCTTAGATTCATTTCGAAACAAGACCTCTCCTAGAATTCCAACCCAGACCCCCTCAGCTTCTCTTCGGTGATCCGATCGAGCCGCTCCGCCATCTCCAGCGAGAGATGCCTCTTCCAGTCCCCGACCTCGCCCTTCCTGAAGAATCCCTTGTTCTTGATTTCCCCACGCCCAAACACAATACTCCCGTTCTTGTTCACCTCCAGCCCACTCAACCTTTCAGAGCTACACATCTCAACAATCTCCTCTACCTTCCCCTCCCTCTCCTCTTCCTCCAAGAAAGGACACCCAATGAACTCCGACAACCTCCTCAAACTCCCTCCCGTGTCCGCCTTCATTTCTTCATACTTCATGAACATCACCCTCTCCAGCCTTTGCAAGCTCTCCCTCCAGTAACCCAACGCGTGCTCCCATATCGGCCCCCCCATGGTGACGCCCGAGCAAAAGAGCTCGAAAACCTCATCGAACGAGAAGTGTGCAAGCCCACGCACACCCGCACACACGAAGAAGTGATGCCATAGAGAGACGAAGTTATCCTTCGGATCGCGGCATAGGTATACGATCCGGCAGCCAGAGCTTAGTACGGACTCCGGCAACAGAAAGAAGGGGGTGTGGACCGCAAAGAGCCTCGGCGCGGGGAGGGAGTTGTTGTCCGAGAGGCGGCCATCCAAGTAGAGTTTGGACATGAAGGGGACACACTCGTGGGGGTTCATTTTAGACTGTCCAAAAGAAGAGAACATCACCTCGCTCATGTTGAAATAATGAAAAGAAAAAAAATTATTTGATATTATATTTGTTAACAATAATAATGACATCCCATGTTCACAGGGAAGGGAATTTATACTTGTTGCCTATCAATCGGTTCGGGGAGAAACAACTCTACTACCTGGTCAATTGTGGAATGAAATTGCCGGGACAGGAAAATGAGAGGATCTAAATTAATGAGGTAGTCGAAGGAACCGATCTGTACTATTGATTTCTTTGATCAAAAACAGGGGATCGATGTAGTAGATTAGGGGGTGTGTCCATGTCAGATCTCCATTTGAACCATTGTAAAGGACTGTGTGTATCGGTACAAATCCTTATTTTCAAATCAATACAAGATTTTGATTATCAATAAAAAAATAATTAATAAAAAGAGTAGAAATAGTTCCGCAAAAGTGCGTGCGCGTGTTTTTCTATCTTTTTTCAAATCAATATCAGAGCAATACCAACATGGACAGGACGAGGGAGCGATTGCGGTTCACCGTGGCGAAGGTGAGGGCCTTGAGCCAGGTCGTGCCAGATTTGGGGAAGGTGACGAGGATTACGTCGGTGGGTCGGGCGACGAAGCGGTCACGGACGGCCATGGTCGCCTCCACGGTGATGCGGGGGTACCAGAAACCGTTGTATTGGTGGAGGTCCAAGCCGTCGGGGCCCCAGCGTTGGCTGGGGAGGGTGGAGATTAGGTCATTGTATCTGTTGTTGGACTCTTGATCACCTGTTGATTCATTGGTGGAGCTCATTGAGGGACTCTGTGGGGATGCCATATTTTTGTATTGGAAATGGGAAAGTAGAGCAGTATGGTAATGATCTTATATAGGAAATTATTTGTTAATATATATATATATATACACACTTAGATTAATGCGTTGTATGCCTTAGTGCTGTTTGAAAACATGTTTAAACTGACTTTTGTGATTGCAAAAAAATCAAAAAAGCTAAATGTGTCTCTAAACAGTTATAAAAAACAATATGTTAAATTAATTGAAAATTTTATTTTTGTTTTTTACAAAAAGAAAACATGTTTTTTTAAAGAGATTTTGAGGAATTGAGTTTTATTAGAGTATTTTTTTTTATACAAATTCATACTTTTTAAATGGGTTTCTAAATGATCCGGTTTGTAATTAACTACACATATTTGCATGGATACAAATGACTGGTGGGACTCAATTCAATGCAGATTTGCATGGATACAAATGACTGGTTAAAGGTGAGCCAAATCTATCTTAATTTGTTTTGTTTTTGATCTGTGTAGTTGTTTCAAGATTAATATTAACATAAACAAGAAAACCAGTATGTAGAGATTACCAGTATTTGATTTCCTTTGTTAAAGGTGAGCAAGTAACTTGTACTTGATTTCCTTTGTTATACATGCATGACAAGTTAGAAATTCCTAGTATTTGGACCTCCATAGATCACATTTATTGTTGATTGTTAGATAAAAATGAGTGGTGGTGATTAACAATGATCAGGTTCAACATATTTCTTTATACATATTCTGTTACAGCACAAATTCATTTTACGTGTAAAGGGAACTATTAAGAGTTGCAACACAAATTCCAGTGATTATGATAAACAAATACAAATTGAACATGTCTCATACCTATCCCACAAATCAAGGTAGAAATGACCCATAAATACACATTTCTTCTCTTTTCTTCATTGATCAACATAAGATGTGATTATTGTAGTTTCCCAAGCAATAGAGAATCAATTAATATCAACCTCGCTAAACCATGGTCACAATGTCATTTCCAAATCTCTTTAAAATTGTTAGTGGATGACATGGTCATAGTTGGTTTGACTAATTTGCAGATTTTTTATTTATTAATATGTCATTTATGACTTAACATAACTCAATATGAATGTCCATAACTGTATCTGATAAAGCAACTGAACATAAAGCAACTGAAGCTGTAATTGATGGAGCAATCATATTAAGTCAATTTGAGTGAATTGGTGGCCTCGTGAGTCCTTAATGGTTTTGCTTGATGCCACATGATAGTGATTATATATATGGTATTTTCATCAAGTCATATTGATTGCCTTTGCTTTACCTTGTGTGAACCATGTACGCGAGAAGGCGAATACCTTTGCCGTGTTTGAAGTGTTTGAGGTCTACGAGGAATATGGACGGTTAGTCCTACCATATGATATGATATTTCTCTGTGTAGAAAATATATTCTAAATTTTTTAATATGATGTGAAAGCATTTAGATAAAAGCACCCGTTCGATGCCAAACATAGCCTTAGTAATATTCAGCCAAGTTTATAATTCACTATCCTATATGTTTCACTAAAGAGTATATATTTCATTAGGAAAATGATACATGCAACCCTCATTGTAACCACAATTGCAATCCACATCTTTTTTCTTCTTTTTCTTAAAAACCAAACTCTCTCATTGAAATGTATGTTATTATATGAAATTACATATATACTGAGATATATATAATAGTATATTTTTTCACGTTGCAGTCTATACACTATGATAGGACTCTATATATTATGATAGTGCAGTATATGTTATGCTATCATAGTTGCAAGGGCTGCAAATGGACTGTAAAATAAACCGAGTGTATTAATTCATTTCATTAACCCACCATGTTAAGATCGAGTATATGCTTCTTAAGCCTTATTCAGGTGGATATGCTAAGATTGACTAAAAGATAACAAGCAAACAGTGTTGTGGGACCGGATCCTATCAGGACCGGGTAATATCAGTTCGGTCAGTCCCCAATGCCGGAGTCATGGAAACCCCCTCCCGGTATTGAGAAGGTGGCCGAACACCCGGACAACCTGAGCTTCTATGATCCACCTTCCAACACCTCCAGCATTGTGGGGGGTCCCTACATAAACTCGCATAATGACCCTTACCCAAACACCGGAAGCACGTCACCGCCTGGTTCGCTGTCTCCCTGCCCTGCTTCCTTTTGCTGCGGCGAACCACCTCCACCCACCGCTCCGCTCTATTAGAATATGAAAAGAATGAATCAAGAATCTTATTAGGGTTTGTATCCAATATTTATAGTACAAAAAGGGAAACAAGGAAAAGACTAATCTACCCTTAACCCTAACATATATATACATTTAACACCCCCCCTCAAACTCATGGTGGATCATACACCGAGAGTTTGCTCAACAAGAAACCATGCCCCTGAAGTGTATGAGACTTTGTGAAAAAGTCTGATAACTGAAGAGAAAAGGAAATATATGGGAGTGATATAGTGCCTGCAATAAAATGATGACGGACGAAGTGACAATCGATCTCGATGTGCTTCGTACGTTCATGAAATACTGGATTGCTAGCAATCTGAATGGCGCTCTTGTTGTCACAATATAGAGGAGTAGACACAGATAGAATGACACCCATGTCAGAGAGGAGGCGCCGAAGCCAAACAACCTCAGCAGTAGCAGATGCCATAGCACGATATTCGGCCTCAGCACTCGAACGAGAAACAATGTCTTGTTTCTTAGCCTTCCAAGATATAAGAGAGTCCCCAAGAAAGACACATATACCAGTTGTGGATTTTCGATCTGTGACATCTCCTGCCCAATCAGCATCAGTATAAGCGCGAAGTTCAAGAGTAGAAGAAGACGGTAACAGCAGAGCACGAGATATAGTGCCACGTAGATAGCGTATAATCCGAAGAACTGCTGCATAATGAACAGTACGAGGGGCAGCGACAAACTGACTGACAATATGCACAGCATAGGCAATGTCAGGACGAGTGACAGTGAGATAGACGAGGCTTCCAACAAGTTGTCTATAACGAGTAACATCAGAAAGTGGTTCTCCATCGTCAGGCCGGAGCTTAGCATGAAGCTCAATAGGAGTGGGAGAAATGCGATCATCAGTCAGACAGGCACGGTCGATCAAGTCAGCAGTATACTTGCGTTGGGAGAGAAGATAACCACGTGGAGCAGAAGCAACTTTCAAGCCTAGAAAATAGCGAAGTTTGCCAAGATCTTTCATCTCAAATTGACGCTGAAGATGTTGCTTGACCGACTGTATATGAGACGAATCATCGCCGGTGATGATCATGTCATCAACATAAAGCAGCAGGATAGTATAATGAGGACCAGAGGTGTGAACAAATAAAGCTGGATCTAAGGAACTCGGAACAAACCCAGCAGCACAGATAGCATCAGTGAATCGAGCGAACCAAGCACGAGGAGCCTGCTTGAGACCATAGAGAGCGCGGTGAAGATGGCATACATGACCAGATGAATGAGGAAGACCCGGAGGAGGAGTCATGTAAACCATCTCTGATAAATCACCATGAAGAAAAGCGTTCTTGACATCAAGCTGATAAATGGGCCATTGACGAACAGAAGCAACAGAAATCAAAGTACGAACAGTCGTCATCTTTGCTACAGGAGCAAATGTCTCATCATAATCAATACCATGCTGCTGAGTGAAACCACGGGCAACCAACCGAGCCTTGTGACGCTCAATCGAACCATCAGAGTTGGTCTTGATCTTATAAACCCACTTACAGCTGATAGGAGTCTTCCTGGAGGAAGTGGTACAATTTTCCACGTATGAGTGCGTTGTAATGCACTAAGCTCCTCTGCCATAGCACCTTCCCATTCTGGAATGCCGACAGCCTCACGATATGATTGGGGCTCCCAGTGAGTGGAAACAGCTGAAAGAAAACACTGAAAACTAGGAGAAAAAGAATCAGAGGCAACCAAGCTAAGTCGTTGAGGAGGTCGACGAGCGCGAGGCGGATTGCGACGAGGAGCAACTGGTGCGGGATCGACTACCGGTGCGGGGTCGACTACTGGTGTATGGTCAACTGCTGATGCGGGGTCGACTGCCGGGGCATGGTCGACTACTGGTTGAACAACATCAGGCGCAGGAGCAACAACATGAATCATCCGAAGAAGGAGATATAGGGGATGGCAAGGTCGTAGATGGGACAGATGAAGGAATAGAAGCCGGTGGGATAGACGATGGGGATGACTCAGGAGTAGAGAAATCCAGAAAAATAAGGTCATCAATAGTAGACGGAGGAAGTGGAGCCGGAGGTGAGCGAAGAGCATAATAAGGATGATGCTCCCAAAATGTGACATGACAAGAAATGCGAAGACGTCGTGCAATAGGATCATAACACTTGTAACCCTTATGTTGAATACTGTATCCAAGAAAAACACACATAGCAGAACGAGGAGAAAGCTTGGTACGTTCAGTAGGAGGAAGAAGAACAAAACATGTGCAACCAAAAACACGAAGACGAGAATAATCAGGTGGCTGATTGTGAAGCCGCTCAGATGGTGAGATACCACCAGTAATAGATGACGGAGTGCGATTGATGAGATACACACTTGTGAGAACTACCTCACCCCAAAACTAAACAGGGACGGATGCAGAAAGAAGTAAAGATCGAGTCATCTCAAGGATGTGACGGTGTTTACGCTCAGCAACGCCATTTTGTTGATGAGCATAAGGAGTGGAAAACTGAGGAAGAGTGCCTTGGGATGTCAAATATTCACTAAAAGCCTTAGAACAATATTCACCACCACAATCAGAGCGTAACACCTTAATACGACGAGAAAATTGAGTCTCAACCATGGTAGCAAAAGAAGTATAAATACGCAATAAATCTGAACGACTAGAGAGAAGGTAAATCCAAGTGAAACGAGAATAGTCGTCGATAAAAATAACATAATATCGATTTCCCCCTTTTGAAAAAATAGGAGACGGACCCCAAATATCAGAATGAACTAAATCAAATGGAGAATTTGAAATATGCGAACTGGAAGGGAAAGGAAGAGCCACTGTCTTACCCAATTTACAGCCCACGCATGGTTGAAGATCCGTGCGAGAAAATGATCCTAATGCACCGGTGCTAACAAGATATCGGAGTCTAGGCTGAGACAAATGACCAAGACGACGATGCCAAAGATGACAGGGGAAGGGGAATTTGTATCTAACTGCACAGAAGCAGCGGAAGGCAGAGGAACATGAAGCTGATCCATGTAATAGAGTCCACCTTGTCGTCGCCCAGTCCCAATCCGTCTCCCAGTAAGTCGATCCTGAACAGAACAAGATGATGAATCAAATGTGATCGTATAACCAAGGTCAGCAAGTTGACTGACAGAAAACAAACTCATGGAAAGTTTAGGAACATGCAAAACATTTGGCACATTAAATCGATGAGAATGATCAGAAAGAATGCCAGAGCTCGAGACAGACATAGGAGAACCATCAGCAGTGCGAATAAGTGAAGGAGAACGGAGTGGTGTACAATTAACAAGAATCGATGCATCCGATGTCATGTGATGGGAAGCCCCAGAATCAAGAACCCATGAGGTAATCGGTATACCTGGTACGGGAGTAGAAGCAGACTGAACAGAACCAGAAAGATCTATACCAGTCAATGATCGTAACATAACATAAAGCTGTTGATATTGATCTTGTAGCCCCTTTAAATGTGCAATAAGGTGAGCTGTGGTAAACTGTGACTGAGCAGAAGCAACGCGAGGTGCAATTGATGTACATATCTGATCCTGACAAAGAGAAGATTGAGTAGACGACTGGATTGATAAAGAGAAAGCGGCATCTCGAGCACGTTTTCTAGCCAACTTGTGGCAATCGAGGGTCACATGACCAAAGGAGTGACAATATCTGCAATCCATAGTACTTGCACAGCAATAGATCAAAATAAACAGTATCTGATAGATCCAAAATAGTCACAGATGCGTAGATCACGAAAAGCTGATCAAAATGAGTACCAATATGACTATATTTGGAGTCTGAATGAGCCCGTAGCGGCCGGATAAAGAAAATACCGAAAGATCGATGACGGAGCGACAAACGGGTCGGGCCGCGGATCCGGGTCGGGTCGCGGAACCGGGTCGGGCAGCTGGGCCGGGTGTGAGCGGGTGCTGGGCAGGGCGCGCGCGGGCGTGAAGCACGGGATCTCGGGACAAATTCCCGGGAGATACGGGATGCTATCCGGGACCGAATCCGGGACAGGATCCCAGGAAATCCGGGCTGCTCGGCGCGGATCCGTGCTGATCACGTAATTCCGAGACGACGCGCAGGCAGACTTGGACGGTGCGCGGATGGGGCGCGGACGGTGTGCGGGCACGGCGCGGACTGGGCGCGGGCACGGCGCGCGGACGAGCAGGGCGTGGAAGGGGCGCGGCAGGGAGCCGGCAGGGCGCGGACTGTGCGCGCGTGGGGGACTGGGCGGGGCAGGGCGGCGCTGGACGGCGCAGCAGGGTGGCAGGGCAGCACGAGGCGGCGCGGTAGGGCGGCGCAGCGGTGGCACAGCAGCGGTGATGCGCGAGGCTGTGACAGGAGCAGCGGCGGGGCTGCGGCAGGGGCTGCCGCGGGGCTGCTGCGGGGCTGCTGCAGGGGCTGCGGCAGCAGCGGGGCTGCAGCAAGGGCTGCGGATCTGCGCGGGGCAGACAGAACGACGGACAGCGGAGCGTGGACGATCTCCGAACGGAGAGTATCGCCAAAAAAAAAATCAAGGAAAAAAATTAGATTCAATTCTGATACCATGTTAGAATATGAAAAGAATGAATCAAGAATCTTATTAGGGTTTGTATCTAATATTTATAGTACAAAAAAAAAACAAGGAAAAGACTAATCTACCATTAACCCTAACATATATATACATTTAACACGCTCCAGACGCTCCACCAGACATGTTGCAATCACTGTCACATAAATTATGAATTTATGATAATAAATGTTTCATGTGATCCATGTTGCTCTATTTATTTATTTATTTTATTGTTGTGTTGCTTTATTTTACACCACCACAGTTTTTTTTTTATTATTGGTAAATAATTGATTCTATTCCATTTATAAAATAATAAAAAAAAACGTATGAAGATGGGATGTGCATGAAAATTGGGGAGCTTTTGCAGGATTCCCAAAAAACTCAGGGAGGGAACCCAACCTTTAGAGTCATATCTCTGTTTGCAGGCCAACTTATTGTTGGAATTATGTGACCAAATATACATAATCAATAATGTGTGTATCTAGGCCATATTATTGCATGCGTTTTAAAGGACTTACATTCACATATAAATGTCCTAATAATGCATATATGAATGGGAACAAATGCATGAGTTACAAAAATAAAACATTTATTGGTTTTGGAACGTTTTGAATTTAGAGAGTGCTAACATTCAATTTTTTATTTAAATGCATAGCCGTTTCTTTTCTCCACCACCTCTATATAAATAAAGGTGTATGCATTTTCTATAAAAACAGTGTGTAGTTGACATCTATTTTTTAGTAAAAATAGAATTCTAATTCTTCTTTACAATGTATACACAATCTATTGAGTGGCCAACTGTGCTCGGTCCTTCTAGTTGCAACACACCATTCCCTTCTCTATCAATCAATCTGGGTGTCTAAAAAGATCATAGTCTGTTCATTGTAGTTCTTCAGTGGCTCGCACCCAGAAGAACAAAACCTATTGTGGTCGTATCTCTCAGTGGTAGGAGCCATTCAACCCTGTGCGTGAGGGGGCCTTATTCACCGAGGACAGAGTGTCTTCACTCGCTTCCACATTTTCGGATACACTTTTCTAATCACTTACTCTTTTATTTCGTGCTTTTATGATATATTTTAAAGTATGCATGATTTAATATATATTTAATGTTTATATTCTTGATATGATAGTTAAAAGAATTTGTGTTTAGCCTAATATTTGTTTGTCACGCACAACACTTATCATTCACCACCCTTTTTGAATGAGCAGGCATTGATAACTAATGCAATAGAAAACAATAATGAATTTGATATTTGTCAAGATTTTAAAATCAAATCTCAAAAGAGAATAAAATCTCAAATAATTTTGATGAAAAATATGATTATTGAGACAGATTCATCAACAGTTTGTGCTTGGATCCAAGGTTGGGGATCGGTTCCATGGAGGATCAAAAGAGTTTTCCTTGAAATCATGGTTCTTCTTGACACGTTGGATGAGTGGGTATTCATCATGTCTATCGTGAAGCCCTGCTCTCTGTTTTTTCCTCACACGGTCCGGGCTGAATTGGCAGCGGCTCTACTTCAAGACAGGGCAGGCCCAACATTCACTTGCATGCTTCATGACCTTTCTCTTAAACAAGCTGATAGCCTCAACTATTAGCTTGTAATCTTCTCATATGCTGGTTCATTTTGATGGTCTCTGTTAGCCACTTTTGGGTTTCTTTTTGGCTTGTAAATTCTTTGTAATTTTGTTCCACATGTGCAGCTTTTACCATTAAAATAGAACTCACTTACTTATAAAAAAAAAAATGATTATGTAATAAACTCATCTATTAGGCTTTATTGGAAACTCATTTAAAATTATGTTTGGAAAAGAGTTCATAGATAACTTTAGAGACTATATTTTTATAGGAATCAAAGATCATTTCCAAAATCCCCAAATGGTCTCAGCTTTTGAAGAAAGTAAATAACTTTACGTTATACAAAAAGTTTTCAAGAATCAAATAAAATATGCTTTCAAGAAAGCTATTTTGAATTTAACATAAATATGTTTTTCAAACTCATTTTTAAATACTATCTAAGGTTGCGTTTGGTTCCACAATTACAAAATTGATTTAAGGTAACAATTGGGTTTAAAACTGATTTTGTAGGAAGTTATCCCCCCATAGCTTTTAGAAAACTCAGGTTTTGGACATTTTTTTCACCGAAATCTGTTTGTAACTTTTGACCCTAGTTTTTCTATCTGGAAACGGGTGTGGGAAAAACATCTTCCTGCAAATCCAAAAGTTACCCAAATCCATTTCTAAACAGAGCCTAAGTCAAATTAAAAAATTAGAAAAAAAAATGACTAAATTAAAAAAAATGTTACTCAATCATCTTTATCGTCCAAAACGCAAACCACATAAATTTAAAATGTTAGATTCAATCATTTTTTACCAACCAAAACTCAACTTACATATATTTTCATTTTAAAAAAAATATTAAACATCATCTAATAGAGTATATAATTTAATAAAAAATTGTATATTGCTTTATTTCTAGTTGAATAAACTCATTTTTAGTAAGTGTAAGAAAATATATATATAATTAGATATATACATATCATCTAACAAGGTATATGTTTTATTGAATTTCTAACTAGATATATAAGACTGTATTGAGACTCTAAAAAAAGAATAAAATGCATTTAAACCCTCTAAAGTATTTGAAACATTTAGAAACACTCCATAAAGTTCAAAAACATGCATTTACACTCCATGTAGTTAGAGTTTCCATTTAGATGATATAAAAGTATGGTTTTACCCTTTTATTTAACTGCTGTGCGAGTTAATTCTCACAAAAAATGCATCAACCTCCATGTGTATTTGAAGAATTAATTATTATATTAGTTAATATTTACAAAGCATATTCAAAGTTAATTCATGAACACTTTTTCTGGATATTTAGAAAATTAATTGAAGGGTAAAATTGTAATTTTAAAGTATTTTTCTCTCATCTTAGCTGAATATCTAGCGGTAAATAGTGTAAATGTTTTTTTTTTATTTCAGGGGTGTTTCTGCCAGTTTCAAAAACTTCAGGGTGCGCAATTGCATATCTTGAATGGAAAATGATACGTCTAGCCCTCATTACAACCCCAATTGTAGTCCACACCATTTTTTTTTTTTAAATCATACTCTCACATTGAATTGCATGTTATTTTACGAAATGAAATGCATACTGAGATACAATAGTGTATTTTTTTATGCTAAAAAAATGATATAAAAATTTACGCCGTGCACTATATATGGTAAAACTTTATACATTATGATAACGTAGTATATAATATATACTATGTTATCCAATGTATTAACGGGTCGGGTCTAATCTAGATCAGGGTGGACTCGAACCCAACCCATGACAAGATCCGCATTACCCGGCAGACCCGGATCCTTAAAAATCTGGACCCGGACCCGAGACTGTCCCCTTCTCCCACTCTATGTATCTCTTTATCAATAAATAATGCATGTCATTATGTTTGGAAATGCACCATGCAATCTGAATATATGTGCATGGGTGCTACATGCATTGTTCCATGTGCATGTCGTCGGCATTCTTAATTTGTTGGTCTATCTTGTAATACTGCATGCATGCCCAGTTATTGTGGTGTAATGTGAAAATATTAAACAATATATATTTATATATGAAGGTGGTGCTCATTTTAATTTTTCTCGTGTTTCTCTTGAATATTTGTAATCGTCTCACTGATATTTTATTTTATTTTATAGAAGATAGAAATAGCTTTCATGATTTTATTTTCAATTTTGAAATACAACTCTGAAAGAGATGAGAAAACCTGAAAAAGTATAGAAAAAAATATAATAGAACAAAAAAAAAAAAGACCCTATCGTTCGCTTTCCTAGTTAAAAGAGATATTTAACCAGGTTAAAGGACCACCAATATCATCCCGCTACTTCATAATGATCATACGCCCATTATGAAAAGACATATCTCTCGCTCCAGCTACATATGAAGCGCCCCCAATCACGAACGCAGGATCAGAAAAGTTCCCACATGTTCTCTCAGTAGGCCCAAACACCACAAAATAAAGTCGAATTCTTAGTGAGTCAAATGAGGCCACATAGGCGTTGGGACTAAAGATTGTCGTCTCGCGATATTACCCGTCCTAATTAGGTCCCAACATGTGTGTACATTCATTGAGGTAAAATAAATAGATCAAGATTTTGATATCTTTTGTTACAATTTTGAACTAAAATTTCAATTGTGCAATTATCATTGTTCAATAATTTGATTTGTCACCTTCAATCCATATTTACATAAATGTATAATGATGGTGGACCCTGTCTATGTTGGAAAAAATTTGGGAGTGTATACATATATACAGTCGGGTCTCTAATCCATAGGATTGGGTCAGAGTGGATCTGAATCTGACTCGTTTGTATGTTCTGGTCCATCAAATCAGGTATATTACATATATAATCGGATTCGGGTCAGATTAGACTTGACTCGTTGATAGGCATATATGTTATCATAGTATATGGGGCTGTAGAACGGATTGAATGTATCAATGCATGCTGGATCTTAGGTGGGCTTCAAGACTTCAACCCATCCAATTCGCTACGAGGACTAATACACTCAATTCATTTTGTAAGCCCACAAACTATGATAATATAATATATACTATAATATAATAGTATATGGAATTCTATCTTAATATATAAATAAAAAAAATTATTTTTTTTATATTTTAAAAAATATATATTATTATATCTCAATATATACTTTATTTATTCTGAGAGCAAACACTTCATTTATGCTTTCACTTTTGTTCATCTTTTGGTTACGTCCGAGGTGTGAACTGCGCGATTGGGGCTGGAACTCGACGTATCATTTTCCTTTCATTCCTGGTCCCACTCAGCCTCGCCAACGTCTCTCCTTTTTACCCGCCCAAAACCTAGGGTTTCCAAAGCCGGGAAAACAGACACAGAGAGAGATTGGACAAGCGATTCATGGCGGAGACAGAGAGGCGACTCGAGATTCGGACACTCTCCGGGTCCACAACAACCGTCTCCATCCCCGGAGACCGTTCGATCGGTGACCTGAAGACCCATTTGAGGGATTCGTTCGCCACCGCCAAAGACTGCCCCAATTTCCATCTCTTCTTCAAAGTAAGCCAATCCCAATCGAACAAACCTTTCCATAATCAAGCAATGTCGATCAAATCAAAACCAATCTTTCGTATTTGTGTGTGTGTGTGTGTTTTAGGGGGCTAAATTGAGCCCAGAAACACAAATTGGTTCCCTCTCGTTCGAGGCCGATTCATTCATGGTGTTTGTACCTTTCACGAAGAAGGAGCAACAGAAGCCTTCGATGATGTATACGCCGTCCGATCAGAACATGGTGCCGCCTCCGCTATCCGCCGATTCAACGTGGTCGGAATTAATGGCGGATCTTTCGACTTTGAATGATAATTTCGATCAAAAGAGTGACTCGAGTGATGTAAGAATTGGGTCCTCGATGGCTGAATGTTCCACTAGCTATTCTGTAAATGGGAAGCATAAGAGGAAGCGCAATGTTTGTGATGAATCGATGAAGAGGATCTTGTTGTCTGATGGGAAGGATGTCGAGGGGTTCCGTGAGGTGGCTGAGTTTGGGGAGTGTTTATGTGATCAGATTAAGGGGAAGTGTTTGTTGTTTGGGGAGCTCTACCGGGGGAGGGAGCGAATGGAGCGGTGTGTTTGCCCGGTTTGGTTGAAGATGGTGCTGAAGGGGTTTAGGTTTGTCAATGTGTTCGCGGGGCTTCTTCACATGCGTGGTGTGGAATGCATCACTCGGGAAGTGTTGGAGGAGAGTTTAAAGCGGGTTCGGGGTTGTGGACTTGACAGGATCCATGATCGGGAGCTTGAGTGTTTAGCGGTTTTATGTCCAAAGGTGAGCAAGAATTGGTGAAAAGACCTTTTTTTAGCAATGTGGGTTTGGAAATTTATGAATTTCTACTTACTCTCTCTGATATCATTAAGTTTTTAAGTTATTTGAAAAGTGATTGAGTGGATGAAATTTAAATTTTGATTAGATTGGTCACTAGAGAGGAGTGGAGAGGTATTGAAAGAGAAGATAAATCTTTAGCCCATTTGAAGAGATTAAGAATGGTTAGTCATGGGATAGTGAAGATAAAGCAGAGAAATGTGATGTATTTTAATTGATAAAAAAAAATAGATGGTAGTTCCTCATAGAATCACTATGGTCACAGTTATATATAGGATTATAGAAACTTTTTTCACTGGATTCTTGAAAAGATGGCATAATAAACATTTTGCTTCTAGAATATGTTTAAATAATGGATGATTCCGCCGGATTCAATAGGATGAACATATAAGTTCCTATAGAAATCCAACTTTTCCTGTAAGAAAAATATCTTTCAATGAACTTATTGTTGAACCTTAAATCAGTGTTATGTTGTTTTTGAGTTAGACAGATGATTAACTAATTACAAATTTAAATCCCTTAAAACAGTTGACCAACATGACATGTAATCTCATACAATTGTGAAGCCAGATGACCCTTTATAAGATTGGAATTGAATAATGCAAATTGGATAGAATTTTGCATCCATTATTTTGGCTTTCCTTTGCTATGATAGCTTGTAAGAATTTTGTTGTACAAGGCCCTGATAAAGCCATAACTATTATAACTTAGTAGTACACGTACCATATATGGTTTTCATGGGTGAGATGTGCCAATAATTTTCTGTTGACATACATGTCTTTGTTCCGTAAATTATTTGATACATTTTTAAGAAGAGTGTTATTTACTAGAACATTGTTCCAATAATCTATTCAAATTTTCTTTTAACAACTTTAAAATTTTCTTCAAGCTGCTCTTTTAGAATATTTTATAGTGTATCCATAACCAATATATCCTAGCAAACCTGTCCTGTATTTTATATTCAAGTGTGTGTGTTTTTTGTGTGTTAATATACTCAAATGCAACTTGGATATATAGCTGTGCCAGATTGAGAGATTGTATTAAAGTTGTTTATCTTCCTTGGTGTACATTTTCAAGATTCACCAATCATAAATTCCAGAATTAGGTTACATTTTTCCTATAATCTATTCAAATTTTCTTTCAACTGCTTCAAAATATTCTACTAGCTGTTAGAATATTTTGTAGTGTATTCATAACCAATATATCCTGGCAGACCTGTCCTGTATTTTGTATTCAAGTGTGTGTTTTCGTGTGTTGATATACATAAAATGCAACTTGGATATATGAGAATTGTGCCAAATTGAGAGATTGCATTAAAATTGTTTGTCTTCCTTGGTGGACAATTGTAAGATTCACCAGTCATTGATACAATCTTTTATGCATCTTGGATAGCCATATTTTCACAGGCTATTTACCTTATGTGGTTCAATGCGTAGACACAAGACAGCTGTGCTGATGTGTGACACGCACCTGCATTGGGTAAGACAAAACACCATGTAAATATATTTGGAAAAGGACTAGATCTTTTAATTTTGTGCGTCATTTCGCTGAAATCTTTTACTGGATATATAAAGAAGCATCAATCTTCTAAAATATGGATTAAACGGGGATTAGTGGATGCCTAAGCGAAATCGGGCCTGGGCTGCCTTATCCTAGGGATTAAGTGGTCATTGGATTATGAATTTTTTTTATTGCTAATCAAATTTTGTATCTCCATAAAAATTAAAACTGTACAAAAGGTGTTTTCCACTATACAACTCTGTTCAAAAGTACGTGAGGAGATCCCGTAGGCTAATGGAGGGAAGGACAATCCAGGTTGAGGTTGTCCTGCATCCCTTTAACCATAGGAGTCTCCCCAAGGCTTTTTCCAAAAAATTACAAAAAGTACAAAGTTAAAGCAAAATCAGCATCTTAATCTTCATTGTGTCATGCCTAATTGATCCTGCTCCAATGCCCGATGAAGCTCTGACCAGATATTTGAGGGTAAAATGATTGACTCTCCACACACTGATGTAAAGGCCGCAAGAATGTCTGCTGGAGCATTCCCCTCACAGTTGAGAGAGTTTCCTCTAGTAAATCCAGACCTTGGGAAGTTCTTCTTAGTGAGTGGATCGCACTCCATGGCCTGAGACCTTTACCTCGCACCCAAGCTATGGCTATAGTTGAGTCTGACACCATCCAAATATGATGATAACCTGCAGAGATTGCCAACCAAAGCCGACTTCAATTGCTTTGAGTTCTAGGAGATTGATTGTGGGAAGGTCATATCAGCCTGCTATTCCCATCAGAAATTCAGCTTTTCATTTCGAATAAGAGTGCCATATCCTCCCCTGCCATCAGCTAAAGATCCATCCGAGTTGATCTTAACCCAACCTGTTTTCGGGGGCCTCCAACAAACATCAGTGATTGTAATTTGTTTGTCTTCAATGTGAATTTCCAGAAAATTTGAAAGTTGCTGAATTTCAGGGGAAGGGGAGACCTTGAACTTTATTAGTTTAAGTCTAACTTTGATAGAAGACAAGATCTTCTTTGAAATCCCTTGTTTATGAATACTTTTCCCAGATAAGAAGATCCTTGCATTGCACTCAAGCCAGATGAACCATATGATGTGTGAAAATGTGACTTGGAGGATGTTCTTCATAATAGGGTCAAATAGATGAGTAATGAACCAACTAGGTAACTCACACAAGGTTCTGGGAGGAATCTGTTTAATCTGCAAACCTTTAAGGATGTCTCTCCAAATGAACCTCGAGTATGGGCAGTTGAGAAACAAGTGATCGACATCTTCCTCGCCGGCTGAACAGAGGAGACATTAGGTATCCCGAATTAATCCTTTTCTTAGGAGCCTTTGCTTGGTTGGGAGCTTGTTCTGAAATGCAAGCCATGCACAGAAAGAATGCCTGGGGACTTGAGACGCATTCCAAATCCAGTTTGCCCAAGTTGGAGAGTCTAAAAAACTGCCAGGCCGTGGAAAGTGTGATAGAACCACTCTTGCTCGAAGTCTCAGATCAGAACATCAGGACCACTTCCACCAATGTCTAATTGACTTATTTCCGGCCAAAGATAGTCAAGGGCTGATGGCCATCTAAGGGGTTTGATCCATTTTCCATCCTGAATCAGAAGGCTGAGTTTAGCTGCTAGAGGAGGTTCCCATATGTAATAAGTTCTGCCTAACCAGTTCTTCAGGCCTTCCATATGTTTTTTATATTAGCGAAAAGGTGACCTATTAATCCCCTCTTAATCCCGCCTAGTCAATTAATCTCTAGGCAACCACTGATCGCTCGATTAGCGAAACATTAATAACATCGAGAATCATGGATTGTGCTTGTTGCTTTGTTTGGCTGAATCATGATAATTTCTTCTTCTAGGCTTCTCCTGCTTCTTTTGCAAGTGATATATGTGTATGTACAGGTCAGAAAACCAGGAGTGTAATTTCTTTTTGTATGATTGGCAGGTTGTGAGGCTTGGTAATGGAGAAAGTTTGTTCGACAAGTCTGAAAATGTCATCACTATTGTTGAATCGCCAATGGGAATCAACGATCATATAGAGTCAACATTCAGTACAAAAACTGGTAATCCTGATGCAATTTTCTCTTGTTTATGGATAAGTTACAAGCATCTAAGAATGCATGTTTTTCCTAGCCAGGAAAAAGGTGGGTGTTGTGGCCATCATAAATACTATAAAGAGACGAGAGAAGATATTCAGAACTGAATTGTGGAGGATAATTAATGGTTTTATGGTATGTTTTCTTCAATATGATTAAAGTTCTGTAACGCCTGTCTAAATACCCTGTAGGCCTAGTGGAAGGCACAGATGTTTAGTTTTCTTAATAAATTTGGTGCAGTTGGGCAATGAATTGAGAAGAAATCTCATTTGTTATAGTTCTTGCTCTCATTTTTTGGGGGATCATGATAATTTTTTTATAATTCGTTATGTGAAAATATGAAATCATGCTCATCAATAAACCGATGTTTACTGAACAGCACTACTCTTTAGAATTGCCTCAGTGAGTAGTGTAAACATATAATAAGTGTATGTTCTCCCCACCTCAGCTAAATATTTTGTTATCTAGGAGAATTGGAAAGTTGCTCTTTATTTGGATGAGTTAAATTTCTTTAATGACAAGGTATGGCTTCCTAATCCATCAACTGCTGCCAGGCCCAGAACTTCATAGCTATCCCTTCTGAGGCCCACCAACCCATTGACTGGTTGGCTGCAGTTATAGAACGTCGATAATCTTGTTGTGAATTTTACCTCAAAAGACAACCCCTTCTATTGGATAAGGCTTGCTGTTTTTGGCTATGGTTATTGCTTTCTGTTACTTTGATTATTTTTTCCTCAAGAAACACATAATCAATCTAGAATTGAATTTACGGATTGATGTTGTCAACTATGAATTATGTGGCCAGTTGGAACATTTGGGTGACTTCAAATAAAAGGATATCTCCCAAGGGAAAGTGATCTATGTGGAGATTACAGGGGATGCACTTTAGGATGTTTAAGGACATGGAACAAATGTAATTTGGGTACTAGTAAAAGTAAACTAGTGATGTATATTAGAGTAAGCATAGAGATTCCTTGTGGGGCAGGGAATTGGACAGATCTTTATATGAAATCATTTTGTATCAAATTTTGAAATGGGAGACATTCTTGTCTTCCATTTGGATGTTTTTATCTTATAATAAAATAAGTTTATTGCTCTATTGATTGACGTTGATTTGAGACAATTGTCTGCTAATGTGTGATGGAAGATTTTTTTTTCTTTTGTGATAGTGTACATTTGTGTTCCTTGATGTTTGATGATATTTTGCAGGCTGAAGTTGCTCCTGAGAACCTTTTGAGCCCCTTATTCTGTCTGGCCAATCTTTTAAGATATGTGAAGGATGAGATTTCTGCTTCAGAGAACCATGAAACAAAATCTAAAAGGACAGGATCTGTCCATCCAAATGTTCATTCAGGACAGACTCGATGCCACGTATGTCACCTTTTCATGGTGTTTCTCATGCCAATTAATATTTTTGGAAGAGAAATCTTTTTTTTCTTGTCTTGTATCATAATTATGGGTTTGAAAGTGAATTGGCTATTGCGGATATAATGTTTTAAATTTAGGGGATTTCTCCCACAGAAACTCCTGCAATGTGCTTTTTTTTTTTTTTGAAGTAAAAGAGGTTGTGTAATGAACTAATCTTTTGTGAAAACACTACTGTTTGTGGATAAAGACAAAATCTAGTTATATCTATTACGTTATTGATAGTTAAATGAATTTAGCTGTCAGAAACTGAAAAGTTGTTTTGTTGTTGTTTTGCTGGGAAAGGTAGGATATGCACATAATAACTTGCACATTGTACAGTATGTTGGCAAATTTTGATGCAGAAAACAGTCTTGGTTGTACCATTGGCAGGAGATGAATTCCCTTGTTTATCAGTCTGTATCACATCATAACTTCTTGAAGGCCCCTCTCTGGTTTACCCGTCTACCTATTTCTTGTTTTAACATGTATGAGTTTTTTTATTTCAATGTATCAGGAAGACCTGATATCCGGGAATCTATTGATTCTTCAGATCAACCTGTTTCATATGGATGTTTATATCCAATGTACAGGGATACATTGTATGATTGTTCTGCACGATTTAATTCCATGTGTGTTCTTAAGTTTAATGCTTGATTTTACTTTTGTCATTTATATGTTGCATTTTTTTTTTTTTTTTGAAATAATGAATTTTCTGTAGCTGGTTATTTGAAGTTCCTATAGTTTGTATCATTTCTTTTTCATTAGGACCGGGTACATAATGTTCCAAAAACATGATCCGTGGGCTCAGTTTTTTCTGTAAAAAAAAAAAAATGGTGTCCCCTTGTGTACATTTGGCAGGGTTTGATCCCCTGACCTCCTTTTCGTAGACTGGGGGAGTTAACCAGCCAGCCGAAGCTTGGTTTGCCACAGGCTCAGATTGTTATCTGTTGGACATCTAATTTCTCTGAAACCCAAAAGCTATTTATCATAGCCTTTTTTATTAAATCAATTGCTGAATGAACTAATAGGATACCAACCCATTGTCACCAGCGGAAATGGTTGAACATCTCCAGAAGGGCATTGGAATAAATGGACAGGTTAGTCATCCATAAACCTGTTGATTCTGCAGAACAAAAATGTGCTATGCATATTATATAACAGAAGCTCAGGTTACTGCAGATAGTGCATGTTGAAGAAATAGATTCAAAAAAGGCGATTTATGCAGAGATTCTCTCTAATTTTTCGGAAAATGCAATAGCAGCGCTCAAAGAGATTGGAATCTCTAGGTTATACTGCCACCAGGTATATACCTCATCTTCTATAGTTTTACTTTGTATAATTACTTTTTATATTTTTCCAAATTGAAGGTGTTATTTGCAGGCAGACTCTATACTTGCTGCACTATCTGGAAAGAATGTTGTTGTGGCAACATCAACTTCCAGTGGAAAGTCTCTGTGTTACAACCTACCAGTTCTGGAAACATTGTCTCAGAGTTCATCGTCCTGTGCTCTTTATCTATTTCCTACAAAGGTTGAAACTAACAGTCTGGTTTCTTCTCTTTATCCTTTTTTTTTTGGACAGAGTTTTGCTTCTTCTAGTCAGTTGTCTTTGCTAAATTTGTGATGATTTTCTGACTTTCATGGATTGAAGTTTGAGAGTTCTTCAAAGTTTCTGAATTTGTAAAACTTTAATTGTTTGATCTTTCATGCAGGCATTGGCTCAAGATCAGTTGAGAGCTTTACTTGAAATGAGTAGAAAAATGAATATTGACTTGAATGCTGGTGTATATGATGGTGATACTTGCAAAGAAAATCGTGTTTGGCTTCGTGATAACTCTAGAGTGGTTGGTACTTCTATTTATATCCTTTCACACAAATTTTTCCTTTGAGTTGTTTTTTAAGTATGGATCTGAAATCTTAATCTGCACACATGCAGTTGATCACAAACCCAGATATGTTACATGTCTCAATCTTGCCCTTTCATGGGCAGTTCCAACGTATTTTATCAAATCTCAGGTAATGTTGATTCTTGAAGTTAAAGATAATAGAGTATAGAAAATAAAATAATGGGTTTTTCTATGTCTTATCTCTTCTAATCTATCAAATTGCAAAACCTTTCTTCCTCTGCTCTACCTCACCATTCAGAAACTGAGACTTGAAAAAACAATGGTAACTGCTGTGGCTGTGTGTTGTGTTTTGTGAAGAGAAGGAGAAATATAGAGGGGAATGAGAGACAATACGAATAAACTGAAGATGGAGTGTTGTGTTTCTCACTCTTCCCATTCTAAACTTTCTACGCTCTTGTTGTTCTTTGGAGCCTGCCTCTAAGTTGATTTAACATTTCTTGTCAGTCAAGCATAATGGGCACTTTTTTGGCTTGTGAAATGGTAATGCCAGATGTCACAGAAATATTTAATTTGTATTGTTAAATAGGTTTATTGTCATTGATGAGGCTCATGCATATAAAGGTGCCTTCGGATGTCATACAGCTCTTATATTGAGGAGATTGTATCGAATTTGCTCTCATGGTATGTGTTTTTTATTCTTTATATATTATATCTATGTTTTTAGCACAACAGTTTTACCTGAATTCCTTGCTTCACCAAAACGTTGATAGTTTGTTTGATCTTTATTTGCAGTGTATGGTAGTGATCCATCCTTTATATTTTGCACGGCGACATCTGCAAATCCACGAGAACATGTTATGGTATGAGAGAACAAACAATATGGTGTGTTGTGGTTGTTTTTTTTAGCAGTATGAAGTTGAAAATGAAAGAAGCCATACTTTTTATGTTGTATTTATTGTTTAGTTATGATTTCCTCCTTTTTGTGTTGTTATTTACAGTAATAGACAATTTTTATTTCTTGAGATTATTTGTATAATTTAGATTAGGCATTCAGCGTTCATTTCAAACACCACAGGAACTTGCCAATTTGAAGACCTTGGAGTTGATCCAAAATGATGGAAGTCCTTGCGGTCCAAAGCTATTTGTCTTGTGGAATCCTCCATTGTATATGGCAAGTGTATCCATCCTTCCAAATCTCGGGTTTGAGAACTTGCTCAGTATATTATGTGAATGTATTTTTCAGTTTTGTTAATTAAAATATCTCAGGCACCAAAAACTCCAAAAATGGATGAAGAGAAAGCTTCTAATGTGGAAGTAATTACTAGACGTAGAAGGTAGAAAGTTTTCTCCTCTTGTGATTTTATGGATTGTAGTTAAGTTTTGTTTTTCATGATGTCCAGTATACTATTCATATCATTAATCTGGAAAAATAAGGTGTGCAGAGTGATGATGATTGGCCATGATCACCCATTTGACGGGGTTGTATCGATTTTACTTGTTCATTTATTATGCTCTAGCTTTGTATATTATTTGTGAACACAGTGATCTCAATAACATCTATACTAAATAGAATATTTACTTGGTAGAAGAGTGCCCATGGACATCTGCTACCATATGATGAAGAAAACAATGGATATGTTGATTATGTATTGTTGTATACAGAAAAAAATGTATCTATGAATCACATTGGAAAATGTTAGATCATACAAAAAAAATGTATGAATACATTAAAATAGGCATCTATTTAAGCATTTAAACTTATGCTGCTGGGTTATGGCTACTTCGAGATTTTCTGGATTCAAGTGTCATAAAGCCAATATCTTTGTTCATGTTGCAGCCCAATTCTGGAGACTTCTTCTCTTTTTGCAGAAATGATTCAACATGGGCTCCGTTGCATTGCATTTTGTAAAACACGCAAACTCTGTGAACTTGTTCTATGTCAAACGTACGTCACTTCAACCTCTTTGCGGTGTTTAGGAATTAAACAAAAGTGCATTGTGATAATACTTGTATGTAAAATTTTAGCAATCACCTTATCACTAGGAGATGACTTTTTTTGGTGTAATCATTGACAGGCGTGAAATTCTTCTGGAATGTGCCCCCCATCTATTGGACTCCATTTGTTCATACCGTGCCGGTTACATGGCCCAGGTTAATTTTGTCATATTTTCTTTTGAATTGGAAACAAGTTGATCTTAGTGGAAGAACTTCTGAGATAACAACTGTTGTAAACACATACAAATGCAAGCAACTTTACTTAGCATGTATAATAAAGATATATTTGAATGATGGCCAATATATGTTCTTTCATTTTCTCTTACCTGCTATGTTGAAAAACACACTGCATAATGTACAAAAAGGATTCCCATTAATATTGTTATACCTGTTATACTTATAGTTGGTCATCTGATTTAGGCCAGATAGTTTGCTGTTGTCATCGTAGTGCTTGGGAAATATTTACTTTTTTTTTATCTATTCTCTATATAGTTGCCTAACATATAGTGTGCTGTTATGGAACTACTTAATGAATCAGGACAGGAGGAGCATTGAAGTTGATTTCTTTGGTGGGAAGCTTTGCGGTCTTGCTGCAACTAATGCACTGGAGCTTGGAATTGATGTGGGGCATATTGATGCTACTCTGCATCTGGGTTTTCCTGGGAGTATTGCAAGGTTGTTAATTTTTAGATTTCTCTGTTATCTCAGTTGCATTAATTGTTAAGTCTGAGGAACATATCGTGGAATTTATCTATGTGTATGCAGCTTGTGGCAGCAAGCTGGGAGATCTGGTAGAAGGCTTAAACCATCGCTAGCTGTATATATTGCATTTGAAGGGCCTCTTGACCAGTATTTTATGAAATTCCCTCAAAAACTTTTCAGAAGAGCAGTTGAGAGTTGTCAAGTTGATGCTCATAATCAGCAGGTTTTAAGTAATTGTATATATTAGTCATTGCTGTTTTTTTTTTTTTTGGAGAACTGAAAAGAATTTTTATTTTTCTGTTGAGATTTGTAGCCGGATGAATCTATTGCAGGAATGGTATTGGCCTTTAATACTGCTATATCTTCATATATGCACCTTGTGATGTAGGTGCTTGAACAACATGTTGCTTGTGCAGCAGCTGAATACCCATTGAACGTGTCTCATGATGAGAAGTTTTTTGGCTCTGGGTTGGACGATGCAATTATTGTCTTAAGGAATAAAGGGCTTTTAGGTAGTGATTCGCAGTGTACATCTTCTCACAAAATGTGGAGATATATTGGACATGAGGTAATATGTTTGCATACATGCACTAGCATGTTTTTTATGTCTACTGTTTGGTGATATATTTATGTTGTATTTACTTTTTACTTTTTTTCTTTCTTTCTTTTTTTTAGAGAAAACCTTCATTAGGAGTTAGTATTCGCTCAATAGAAACTGAGAAATACAAGGTAGTAGACAAATTGAAAAATGAAGTTCTCGAAGAGGTTGAAGAAAGCAAAGCCTTCTTTCAGGTAAGTTTTTTGGTTGATAATGCTCATCAATTTGTACTTACTATCCATGTTTCTTTTTCTTAGTAATTCATATTTTTTTAAGTTGTCCTCATTCCATATTTTTTTGGGATGGTCATTTCTGAAGAAAAGGTGTTCTCTTAGACTTAAAACAATCAACTCTGAAATTCAGTATTTCTGTCATTCAGGTTTACGAGGGTGCTGTTTATCTGCATCAAGGCACTACCTATCTGGTTCATAAGTTAGATTTATCAGAGAAGGTTGCTTCATGTCAAAAGGCAGACTTGAAATATTACACAAAGATGCGAGATTACACAGACATACTTATCACTGGAGGTGACCTTGTATGTTATCCTGTTAAATATTTCTGAAACTTCATTTCTGTCATTTGGGCCTTTACAATAACCTCATCTGAGTAGTATATTACAGCATGCTTAACCTTTCATTAGTGCAAAATTCTATCTCCACTTCTTCAGTTCATTATTGTCTATGCTCTTTGAATCCTGATACTTCCGAGGATATTGATAATGTATGTTATCACCCAGGTTGAGTTGTAAATATATTGGCATATTGTTTTTCACTCATTAGTTGCTGAAGTCTGCTTCACTTTAGGTGTAATCATCCCTTGATAAAATACCTCGCTATTGAATAGTTTCATGAGTTAAAGATGTCTGGGCTTGTCATCTCTCAAAGTAGAAATATCCCGTCATCCTAGAGCATTACCACTATATATCCATTCAGACTCATTCATATCCTAATCCATTTAGTCGCTTATACAATATGCATGGAATGATCTAATGTGTATTCATCTTTGATCCAAATCCTTTTGGAACCTGAGAGAAGAATTTGATATTATGAAGAAATGGCTTATCTTGGCTAGCCTTTATTGATTTTTGGGATTATGAATCTTGGACCCTGAAATTTGAATATAAAACCAGAACAGCAAGACCTTTACAGCATTTTTAAATAGAAGTGCATATAAATAAAATAAAGGGAGAAAACAAAAAGAATGCTTGTAATCCTATTCATGGAGTTCCAAAATCATGATTAAAAACTTCTTAATCAGATTAAGATCTAAATAAATTAACCAAAAACCAAGTAGCACGCTATGATGGATCCTAATATTAAGAATAATCCTAAAGAACATTCCTTTTGGAATACTAAGGAGTGCTTCTTATAAAATACTTACTCGGGAATGCATGCTATGGGCTCTCCAATACCTTCCCTAAACTATATTTCTTTTTTTCACAGTGCAAATCCTGGGCGGTCGAGTCTGTTGATTTGTATATGCCTCCATGAACTCAAATTCACCCTAACTTGTATTGCTTTTTTCACAGTGCATTTCGTGGTGGTTTCTCAAATTTGTTTGGTGGGACAATTTATTTTATTTTTTCATTTAAGCCCGACATAAAATGCATAAAATTGGAAGAACTGTACTTGTGAAAAGCATTAATTAGATTAATACTTTTTCTCATATTTCCCATAATGGAATGAGTTAGCTGGTTTCTCAGACATCCCATGCTTTGTACTTTATTTATTTTGCAAGTCCGACCATGCAAAGAATTTGTGCTTTCTGGCTGTTGCTTAACACAAAGGAAGCTCTGTCGCATAAATCACATTTATTGTTTAATCTAGAAAATCCAATGATGGCTCTGTTACACATTGAGAGGCACAAATGTGAAGATTAACTAAGTTTTCATTGTGTATATTTCCAATAATATTGAAGTGTGGCGGTAAACTATTCATTTTCTAGTTCTGAAGTGATATGTCCTTATTAGCTCTCTCTGTTAACAAGGCCTATCCCTCAAGGACACCAAAATTCAGAACAACCGCAAAAGCAGATGCTTGCAAAGTAACAACCAACTGGTTTGGCTACTACCGAATTTGGCGAGGAAGCAATGAGATCTTTGATTCAGTTGAGCTTTCCCTTCCTAGCTATACATATGAGTCACAGGTTTGTGTCAAGCAATATTTTGTTTAACGGCATAGAAATTTGTAGTTGATGTTGTAATTTTGTTCCCATTGTTGCTCACGTCAGTGTCTAGTAATCATTTTTTCCATTTTAATTTAAAGCAGGCAGTCTGGATTCGTGTTCCTCAATCAATAAAAACAGCAGTGGAGAAGCAAAGGCTCTCATTTCGTGCAGGCTTGCATGCATCTTCTCATGCACTTCTCAATGTTGTCCCACTGTAAGTTTGTAAATATTCACATTTACCCTATATATTTTGTTACTTATTGATGTGAGATTGATTTTTTATGAAGCAATGTCAGAGGAGATGTTTGTTATGTCATTCCACTTGAGTGAACTTTTTGTTTCACGAGCTTGTTCCACATTATTTACGATTTTACCTTAGCTTGACGATTGGCAGGTGTAATTGGCTAAATTGCAACCAGATGTATTGGGCTTTAATCCAGTTCACCCTTCAGGAGAAAAAAAAAATTGTCAGCATCTTACGTAAAATGAATTTTACATAGATTGCCTTTATGCCATGAATCGGAATGTCATTATCATCATTATAATGATCATGCCCACCTATCTGCCTCCTTTTCGTGGAAAGGATGAGATGTCTACCAGATTTCATAAATTTAATTAAGATCCAAGAGTTGCAACAAGTTGTCTTCCCCTAGGGAGAGTTAAACTGATACTTCATGTCCTGCGAAATAAATAAATATTATAAAATTTCGCATGGACTGTCAACCAGGTCAAGTTGGCATTTAGCCTGGTGTTGTAACTTATCATGGTTTAGACATTTTTTTTTATTTTTTATGTAGATACTAAATTTTCAGTGGGGAGATTCTGCATGCCATATCATAAATTGTTGTTTTATGTTTTCATCAGAAATCAGTTTCAAATCCGCTCTATCTGGCATTTGATCACCTGCCTCTCCTTTTATTTTCCAAAATAGGTACATTATGTGTAATTCCTCGGACCTGAGTGCAGAGTGCGCCAATCCTCATGAGACCCGCTCTATTCCAGAAAGGATTCTATTATATGACCAGCACCCCGGTGGCCTTGGTTTATCAGTACAGGTAAAATGAAAGAGTGATTTGTACGTAGTGAATCTAGTTGAACTTCACCATGCTGTTTCATGATGTGTTCAGAAAATTACACATCTTAGGAGAAACCCAAATAAATAAAAACCTGTGGTTCACAGAACTCTTTGCAACATGAAGCCCTTAATTATCCCGATAACCTGATTTTGTTATTCATCGTGGAACAGGTGCAGCTGCTCTTCATGGAGTTATTAGTTGCTGCTTTGGAACTTGTAAAAACATGCAGCTGCTCGGCTAAGGCTGGCTGCCCAAACTGCATTCAGGTAGAACCTTCCCAACTGCGGCTAGTAACCCCTTCTTTGCATGAATTTTGTTGATCGAATGAAATTTCACATTCACATGTCGTAGGCTTTGTCTTGTGGCGAATACAACGAAGTTCTAGACAAGAAGGCTGCGGTTCTGATTCTCGAGGTCTGTTCTATCCTTACTCCATAGAGGAAAAAGACCCTGGCTTATCCAATGTTTGGAAACAAGCTTGAAAAACATCTTTCACTTAAAGTCACTTAAAGTAGCTTTTGAAAATAGCTTTCCGGGAATTGTTAGATTCCTGAAGACTTTCCGGGAAAGTTGTTTTCACTTTGTTCAATAGTTGGGATAGCCTGAGATCATTGGGTGCATTTGAAAACAAGTTTGGATGAAGTATATAATTTATGTAAAAGCAGATTTTTGAAAAGTTGTTCAAGAGTTGATTTTTAACAGATTTGTAATAGCTTTAAGAGTTGCATTAGTTGATATATGTTTTTTTCTATCTTTGTGTATGCAGGGTGTCATACAAGCCGAGAACTCACTCTTCGAAGAAATCAGTGGAAACTCTCACTGAGAAAGCATTGTGATCTGATCTGGTAAGAGTGCGCAAGTTCAGCCTTGTATTAATTTCATGAACCATCACATGTGACTGGTAGTTGGATTGATTTATTCAATTGTTGCAGGAACCATAGATGGTTCTTTCTTGTTCAAATAATCCTTTTCTATGTTCAAAATGAATGTACATGCGACTGCATGTACCTCATGTAGACCTGATCGTGTATGCGGCCGCACAGTTGTGTACAATAGCAGTTCATATGAAGGTTCAAACAACTATTGTTTTTTTTTTTATTTCCGAAAACAATTTGGAAGTGTGAGTTGTTCGAACGCTGTTTGAACGGGTTCGAATGACTGAAGGCTGGAATGAGTCTTGTTTGAATAGGGTCTGAATGCTTGAAGGCTTCCAGTCTTCCACTGCGTGTAGCATATGTGGCACATATGCTGCACAAATATGCATGCCAATGTGTTATGTGTGACTACGATCTTATCTCATCACTCAAAAAACATGTTTTTTTGGTTCTCAAAAATGTTCAAATCATGTTTTTTATGCAAAAGGCATTTTTCAATTGTAAAATAAATGGGCAAAGATATTATTCCCACCATGGGTTGGAAGGTCTCTAATACCCAAGCTTATGGTTGCCTTAAACTGGGATAATTTTAAAATTCAGACAAATCAGTCAATTCGAAATCTAACCAAAGAAAATTAATATGTAACAAAATATTACAATTATAATAAAATTGAATGAAAAATTATTTTATTTGAGTGGTTTTACTTGTTTTTAAGTTTTCCTTAAAGAATATTAACATTGTAAAAATTGTCATTATAAAATTTTACAAGATTTTTTTGGATATTCCTAAGTTTTTGAAGCATTTTCTAAAAAAAAAAAAATTGTTATTCATCTTAGATTTTTTTTGTATGATAATTCTTAAACAGAAGTTCCAACAAATCCTATAAAATTAAAAAAAATTAAAAAAAAATTTAAAACTAAAAATATCAACTTTTGACTATTGCAACTCTCAATAATGTAATGAGCTGGTCCCCAAACTCTCTTACTCAAAGACTTTTCCCATTTGTTTCAACTTTCAATCTGACATAAGGACCACAAAAAAAAAATTGATAGTTAAATAAGGTGTACAAAAATGCATCCACCACATTTTGGAAAAATTTCATATCAACACATCCTGACGGGGGATCATCAAGTACGTGCATTAATAAGAATTTTATCAATAGTTTTTAATTAATAAAACATTTTTAATTCTTAGACAGACACATCACATCAAAAGAGGGAGATCATCAGATATTGCCGTTTAGGTCTCCACTGAAAAAAGATGGCTTCTTCTTCACTGTTACTCATGAGGTATCCCCGAAGCAATACCAACAAGGACTCAGATACCAACAAGGTTTCCAAGTCCCAAAAGTCATTTAGAGGACAAAAAAAAAAAAAAAAGTCCAGTGGTTTGTGGCTGATGTACTAGCAGAAAATTCCAACTAAAACATGCAGGTCTCCATAACATGCATCACCAATAGAAGAATGTAACAACAAAAAAACCATTTATACATTAATGTACAACCTCCCAATTAATATTTGAAACTTCCCCCAGTGCCCTCAAGCCAGAAACCGAGAAGCATATTAAAGGGGTAATCCCAAAAAATAACAAAAGAATTGAGGAACTACCCAAGCTCAGTACACTAAAAAAGAATTTAATAATGACAATTTGTGGTGATTTAGGGTTTTACTTGTTTTAAAATTTTCATTCAACGATATTAACATTGTAAAAATTGTCATTATTAAATTTTACAAGATTTTTTTTGGATATTCCCTACTTTTTGAAGTATTTTCCAAAAACTTTTGTTGTTCATCTTTAGATCTCTCTTTTGTATACTTCTTAAACAGAAGTGTTTCAACAAATCTTTCTAAAATTTTGAAATATCTAAATAAAATCTTTTTTAAAACTAAAATATCAACCTTTGACCATTCCAACTCTTAATGGTGTAATGAAGCTAGTCCAAACTTTCATGCTCAAGACTTTTCCCATTTGTCAACTTTCATGCAATGACATATAAATACCACCAAAAATAAAAAATAAAAAAGATAGTTAAATAAGGTACACACAATGCGTTGAATGCAACCACCACATTTTGATGCCTTCTCAAAAATAAATCTTTGGAGATGTATACACCGACCTAATTGAAAAAAAGAGAGAAGAGAGTGGCAACCAAAATAAAAGAGAGGACAGTCAGACACTGCCATTTCAGTCTCCACTAAAAAAGATGGCTTCTTCTCTGTTACTCATGAGGTATCCCCAAAGCAATACCAACAAGGTTTCCTAAGTTCCAAAAGTAATCTAGAGCGCAAAATCCAAATGAAGAAAATTCTAATTAAAACATGCAGATTTCCATTACATCATGCATCACCAATAGAAGAATGTAACAAAAAAAAAAAAAAAAACATGTATACATTCATGTACAACTTCCCAATTAATATTTGAGACTTTCCCCAGTGCCCTCAAGTTGAAACCAAGAAAAGCATTGTTAAAGAGGTAATCCCAAAAAAATTAACAAAAGAATGAGGAACTACCCAAGCTCAGTTCACCCTACAGCCAAGCGTTCATAAGCTGAACATTAGCAGTGTCACCACTGAAGCACTTGGCTCTGATGAGGCAGAAATGGGTGCAGCAGCCCATGGTTGAGGGTACCCTTGTGGTATTGAGGATGTAGCAAGCCACGCAACTGCCCCCACGACCCTGCACGATCACTCCCCACGTCCTCCTCGATCCATCATCATCACCCTCTCCATCACAATCTGCATCCTCATCCTCCTTGATTTCCTCCACCAAGATGATCCCGTCTGGCATTCGATCCCTTCCCTCCCATCTCTTCTTAATAGAAGGCCATCTCTCCGGCACTGCTACCTCCCTCTCTAGCCTAACCACCGAGGATGACAACGATGAGGAGGTCTCCTCTTCTGAATCATTCGCGAAGACTTGCACAAGGAATGGAGCTTCCCCTATGTTTCTGACAATCTGTGATCATATCGGTGGAGCTAACGAATAAGAATACTGTTTTGGTGAATTGGGAAATGATTAGTAAACAAGCGATTGTAAAACAAACCTCAGAGATGGAATTCCTCAGCCAGTGATCGAGCTTTTCAGGTGATGTTGCCCGATTCTCACTCTTCTTCTTCTGCTGCTGCTGCTTGTGATCTACCCATACAGGGTACAATTGCTTCGTCGTCCAGCTCTCAATAGACCAGTCCCAGGGACTTGAAATCAACAGGGCCCGCGGGTTCATTCGCCTTGGTTGATCCAATGCAAGGCATCTCCGGGAGCATGAGGGCCATTGGGGATGAACCCGATGCACGCCTCTCTCGCCATTACTTAGAAACGCGTTGCTGCATTCCACGTTCAAGGACGCCATCTCGATTGATCTGACAAGGTCCTCAAAGTGTGAAATTCTTTTTTTTTATCTTGTTTAAAGGTTTCAGGACTTCAATAAATATTTCATGTGGTATACAAATAGATGAAGATATCTTCTACCAACTACAGAATAACAATAACACATCTTGGAATTCAGTAAATATTTCATGTGGTTTACAAACCAAGAGTCCAAACATGCAAAAATACCGAATGAGAAACAACCCATCACCGCTAGTTATCAATTTTCACCATCCAAAATCCAAATCCCCATCAAATTCAGTTCGGCTAACAGTTTCATAATTCGGTTTGGTTTGGCTTTGGGTTGAATGAAATAATAATTCTGTTTCTGTTCAGTTTGATGCAAAACCAAACCAAATCCACCAAATTACACACCAATCACACACAATCCTCTTAATTTCAAATCTTTTTTTTTTTTTATCATTAGTGGTAACATTATTCAACTTCTGGCAATGGATTTGTGCTATACAAAATGAGGTTACAATTACTGATTTAAATAATTATCATTCACAGTTCAGTAGAAGAAGAGCAAATGAACTCTGTCGATAATGCCAGTTACAAACACCACCAATATAATGATGTACTCAAACAAGAGAACCCAAAAAAAATTTTAAAAAAAAAAAAAAAACAAAGATTTTGAGATGTTCATCATCATTCAAAAATAACCTTAGCGAAATTCTAAAAGGGGAATAACATCAATAACCTTCATGTTCTCAACAGGCCACATTGAAAGTAAATAACAAAACATAAACATGATCCATTGCACCTCAAATACAAAACACAAAACATGAAACATAAACATCCTCTAAATTGATTTAATTGGCATTCTTTAGAAAGTGTGGGCAATTCCATTAAATTAATATAAACATAACAAGTACGAGACATTTACACATTTTAACAAAATATAATTTTGGGGGTCATATGGTTAAAGATGAATAATACCTTGGGATAGGACAAAAAAAAAAAAGAGAAGCAGCAGAGAATCCGGACTCCTCTCTGTCTCTCTCTCGTGTGTTTGGTTGGGGGGGAGTTGGAGAAAGGAAGAGAGAGAGGGGGGTGCATATAAATAGGGGGATCCGACGTGGCGGATGAATGGCTCGCGCACGATCCCACGTTCCCGCGCAAGATTGCCTCGCTCTTTCCTTCGACTGCCACTGGCTCGCCCCATTCCACGTCAGCACCTCTCTTTCCATGTCATCACCTTCCGTTTTATGTCACGAGTGGGATCTTAGACCGATCGCGTGCCATCGGACGGTCCCCAAAAAAAAAACAAAAAAACAGAAACACCGACTTAATCAGCTCTGTCAGATCTCATCCGTCCGATCGGATCACAGAAAAAAAAACAAAGAATCACCGACCACCCAATGCAAAAGAGAAATCCAAACTCAAGTTGAAACTTTCATATTCTTTAAAATCTTATGTTTCAAATTTAATTTTTAAAAAGCTATGTGTTATTAAATTTTCATTTGCAAGATTTTTTGGTCTAAAAATTAAGATTGTGGTTTGAAAAGCTAAACACTGAAAATGCGTTTAGATTTGAGTTTCAAAATCTTTAGCTTTTCAAACGCAGAATCTACTAAAACTCATATCTAAACGGACCCTAATAGATGAGAATTGCTCGGTTATGGTTTAATCCATAATTTTTTTTGTACTTAAAAAAAATGAAAAAAAAATTCTTTCATACACTATAGCGCAAGATATCAGGGTGTAGCTTAGATTGCAAAATTAATTGATTGTATCAGCGCTACTACCAAAAGATCAAGAAAATGTGTATGTAATATGGGACAATGATATATCCATCCTTTTGTGTAACACCATTTGCAGTCCACACTATTTTTTTATTTTTTATAAAATTGTACATTCTCTTGTTCCAAATTTTCCACTTATACCAAGTCCCCATTTGTAGTTCTTTTATACTTAGCCTCTTGTGTAACACTCATTTTAAGACTATTCTAACTAATTTCTATTTATTCCAAATCTATTCTCGAACCTAAAAGGGGGCTAAGTATGCTTGATTTCTAAAACACTCAAGTAGTGGAACAAGAATAATGTTATACATAGTACTTTTTACAGTTTTATTCTGGCCTCCCGTGTCCATGTGTTTTATTTTTTTTAAATAATACACTTTATCCAAAGAGATATATATTTTTATAATAAAAAATTAAATATATTTTTTAATAAATTATATTTATTCTCATTTAAAATATATAAAATTTCTAACTCTACCGACTACTATTATTTCAACGGACTTTCCAAGATGTTGAAGAAAGCTCACACTTTTCAGGATAAACTTGTATTTTAGTGACTCTACAGTTCATCATCATCATCATCACCCATTAGTATCTATTAGAAGTTGTATTTTATTTTATTTTTTTACTGTTTTTTATAATCAGTGTAGGTGAGGGAGATGACATATTCTTACAGTGCTCAACATAACAATTTAGATCATTAAAAATAGTCACCAAACAAAATGCAATGTTTTGCTTAATTAAAATCATGAAAACCAATATAGTCTTCCAAAAATGTTAGAAGTTCTTAAGACTTATAATATGCCTATAACACATTTCACAAGACATAGGGGCAATCCATAGATTGGAACCAATATGTTCTACCAAACAACCTAAAACAATGCACATGTAAAATCTACCATTAAAAATACATCTTTGGAGCAGAATGCCTAAAAATCCACAAGATGAGAGAATAAAAGAAAAGGCATATGTTTCACTCAAAAAATCATCTTAACATATCTCGCTCAAATGTTCTCCTGCATTAAACATGTGCATTAATCCTAGGATAGTCATCATCAACTAATATAAGATACTGATGTAACTCTGAGAACCAATATGCAACACAATGCAAACAACTCCGACAATTCAGCAACTCATCAGCGGTTGGTACATTGTACCCAAGGAAGAAAAAAAAATTTGAAATAGTGTTATTGTGCAACAACTCGGACAATTCACTTGGCCTGGCGGGTTGATTAATTCATTGTTGGGGATGCAGTGTAGCTAGATCTACATTTCCCTCTCAATGATGGGTTTACTCTTCAGCTGACCAAGTGTTTGTCTATATTGTAACTAAATCTGTTTGTATACGTGTACATTTCATAGCAATACAAAAAATTTACATTTGCCCTAAAAAAAAAAACACAATGCAAACATATTGAACTCATATCACACTGACCACCATAAGAAAAAGAATAAATATAAGATACTGATGTAACTGTGAGAACCAAAATGCAACACAATGCAAACATATTGAACTCATACATATCACACAGACCACCATAAGAAGAAGAATAAAAAAACACCCAAATTATAACCCGGTCCACCACAGGTTTGTTGTAGGCCCTGAGAGGAGGTTTACAAGTGTTAATTATCTCACCTAACACTCTCACACGCATTTTAAAATATATCACATCACACATATATCATGATTAAGCCTTGTGAAGGTAGCGGAATATGAGGAGAATAGTGTGTAATAAACCAAAAACATCCATGGAATAAATGTTTATGTTATGCTAGAATAGATGAGAATAAACTCGTGTTGATATTATGCCTATCTGGAATTGTGTTATTACATCGTAAAGAGGACCCACATATCAAATCACAGATCATCTCATCTTATAAATCAAGAGACATACGTTTTATATCTTTTTTATCTTATAATTCTTTATTAACATCTTTATCAAACAACAAAAATTTCATTTTATTACGTTTCCCATAGCCCCCGTTTGAATACAGAATCTGACTTATTCTTGAGTATACAGTTATTCTGGCATAAGTGAGTATAAATAAGGATAAAGTGAATTTTATATTTGATTGTATTTTGAATTATTCTCATTGGAAAACGTAAGAATAATTTTTTTATTATTTTGATAAAATATGAATAAAGTGTTAATAAAGATCTATAAAAGGTGAAAAAATAATGATAATTGATTTGACATGTAATTTATTAGAGGTGATGACAGTTGATTTGACAGTGGACCCATATATTCTTTAGGTGGAATAACCTGGAATAAATTTAATTTCAAGGATTGGTTGGAATCCATATACCATTTTATACCAATTTATTCTGCATAAGATATCCCAAAGTATACCAACCATCCACACAAGAAAAAATGGTTACTCTACCTAATTTTCAGTTATTCCAGGGGTTAAGAATTGAGACTTTGATTGTTTATTATCAACATCATTAGCTCCATTGAATTGCATTGATCATTTGATGTGGCAAGACCGAACTTATCATAACTTATCCTAAATGTGTGTGATGTTTATTTTGTATGGCTGCAGCAACAATAATGACCAAAAAATAATATGATAGAATGTATTTGGTGCCTTTTCTATTCTTTGTACACAATTTGGGATGCTTAGGTTTGCATATGTAATGCAACTAAATAGATGCAATTTTAATATAAGGTTTTTTGCCAACCAAAATACGGTCCATCAATCAGTGCATACATATAATATGGAAAATGTTATTATCATGATATCATCAAAGCATAACTGTCAATTTCATTTCCTGTGTATAGGCGTGCATATCCTCACAAGTGGTCCATGATTGTGTACCAAATTCTTCATTCTTACATCAGCAATCACAGGAAGCAATAATGCTTGCTTTTTGAGCGATGCAAATGTAACATTTCCATTATGAATAAACTTAGTCCACAATAATACATGAAACTGTAAAAATTAAGAGCATCTTCAATGAATATGTTAGTTAAATAAGATGTTAAAGTGTCATATCAGTATTTTATACCCCAACTACACACCTATTTATTACATTCATATTTAATTGATTGTCGTTACTTCGATGAACTAACTAAATAAACTAGTTAAAATAATAGTAAGCATCACCTCTTCACTCACTCAACCTCCCAAATATTTTTTTTTAATTCTTTAAAAAGAACTATAAGGTGAAGCCCACATCTGGCTAATTAAAACACTAGCCACAGTTAGCTTGAAAGATAACACATGACACGTAGGGCCCACATTTAGCTCCATTTTAACATCTCCATTGGAGTAATATTTTTATATATTATGTAATAACATGACACTAACATGTTAGTTAACATATCCATTGGATATGTTTTAAGTGATAATAAATAAATTAAAATAAGTTTTTTAAAATTCAAATTGACATGATGCATCATGAGCTTTGATACAATAAGTCATATTCTTAGCCCCATGAAAGGTATACATTTATTTGGATGCGTATACATTTATTTATGGGAGGATAAAAACAGAAATAAAAACGGTCATTTTTCCTTTAATAAGTAAATCAAAAACAGTTGATGTCCATTTAGATACAAAATCTATTTCTATCGTAAGGGGTAAAAGCCAAGCGAAACTGACATTTGCATTAATACTTTTCTAAAGTTCCATTCACTCTGTAACCTTTATGAAACCCCTATGATTGATAATTTGATATATATCAAAGATGGCAAAGCCTGCTCCTTTAAAAAAAAAAAAATTCCATTGCTATCAAAATATTTTTTCACAAATCTCTCTTAAAATATTTTAAATCATGCAGGTATGCCCGTATACACAAAGTATGCTCGATTTCTAAAACCCTATGAGGGGCTGTTTGGCTAGAGGAATAGGGGTGGAATAGGGGTGGATTAGGGGGGAATAAGGCAAAAAAGGCGTTTGGGTAGAGGGAATAAAGGGGAATAGCTATTCGGAATTAGGAGAGAATAAGCTGGTATTTGTATTCCAAGTCCACCCATGGAATTGTGTTATTCCTCCACTGGAATAAGGGGACACACCTATCAAATCATATGTCATCATATCAAATCACCTCTCATCACCTCTTATATATCAATAGGGCCCACATGTCAAATCAACTTTTTACACTTTATTCACATCTTATTCTTCATCAACCAAACACTCCAACCTTTATTATTACGTTTCCCAATGAGAATAACTGAAAACACAATCAAACACAAAATCTTTTATTCCATTGATAAAGTCAACAATTCCTGGAATAGGTATAAACCCTAGAATAGCTTGTCTCTATCCAAACAGGCTCTGACAAGTAGTGGAACAAGAATAATGTTACACTCATTACTTTTTCCAACATCATTTTCATTATCCATATGTTTTGATTTTTTAAAAAAAAATAATAAATTTAATCCAATTAGGTACTTCTAATTAAAAAAATCAAGTATACATTTTAATGAATTATATGGACTCATTTATAGAAAAAGTAAAACTTTAACGAGATATATTGTCATGTCCCAAGGGCGATCGTCCCCAAGGGGTGACACGTGGATGATACCAAGTATATCATAATCAGAGTCAATTATAAAAGAACAAAAGGCTGAAGCACAATAGATAAGGCACAAGAGTATAAACCCATATGAATAACACAAGGCTAAGAAACAAATACAGTGGCCCTCAAAGGAAAACACAATCATCGTCCTGTGTGAACATAAGTCATAATTACAAAGTACTACATGATACATACCAACAAAAACAACAAAATACATGATCAAAAGAGACCACAGGAAAACTGACAAGCTCTAGCCAGATCACTAGGAGGCGCACAAAATCTTCAACAGCACCCAACTCACCAATCATGTCCCTCGCCCTACGCAACACCTGAATAAAACTCATAACACTGGGGTACATATAAGCCGATGAAGAGCCTAGTGAATGAATCCAATCACAAGACACCCCAAAGTGATGTTCTCACCACATATTTAAATAAATACATCAAATATTAATTAGTACAAGCCGACTAGCCTGTGTCCCATACCGCAGATGGTCTGACTTACACTACCTCCTATGCTCCTAATATAAGTCGGATCCTCTTGCGTCCCATACCACAGATGGATTTTTCTCATGTTAGCAATACAACATATATCATAGTGACTGAAATGTCACTACACATAAACGCTTCACATTTCCTCCTGCCGCTTAGTGACTTTTCCTAAGCGAGTCATTTCTGTTACCGCATCGGCCTGGCCAAATACAAGGAGCGAGTGCCCCTCCACCATGATAAGTCCATTAGAGCCTTCGACATAATGAATTCGTACCAATGGATCCCGCCCTAGGCACCATAACTTTGCGAACAGGGCCATCAAACCACAATCTTGGCTAAGGCTCCCTACCATCCAACCACTCTGACGCGTAGCCGATTTAAAATATCGGGTATCATGGATGTCCAAGATGAAACTCAAAAATGCTCCGTCGTGAATTACACCGAGGGTTTACCCTCGCCTCAATTGCAGGTACACACTCATGACTCACATAATTAGGCCACCCCGAACCGGCTCGACACGTATTGGTTGTAGCTTTACGAGGTAGGCCACAACAGACAACGAGATCATTAGACGAAGACCTATAAACCATGCAGATAATGGAACATAATATGCAAGTGTTAACTGTAACAGATCATGGGCATGCATTCAAAATATGACATGTTATAATAATATCATATCCTACCTTTTTAACTGTATATTCCAAGTTTAGTTAATATATTAGCATGTGATAATATAATTTAATTGTATTTAATCAGGTGATCATGAATTTCAGTTACAACCTACTTAATCATGCCATATCATCATTTATGGATGTCATCAAGTCATGCATATTGAACAATATTACAACTACCCTAAACATGAATTTATGTGGAACTATACTATCAGAATGCCAAGGGGTTTAGATCCACTCATAGAAACGATTATCACGTCTCGTGATGAATCATGTGCATCTCCGACAGTCCGACGACAACGCGACTGCTATTGAAATCGTGAAAGTTTGTGAGCATGATCAAAATTACATAAGTCTACATAATTGACCAAATCAAACAATTTGACTAATTCTAAGTCAAAAAGATCAACTAGGGTTACTGTGGTCAAACAGTGAGTCAACATAGTCGAATAGGGGTATTATAGTCAAACGGGGTATTCTGGTCAACAGTGGGTGAGTCTGGTCAAATAGGGGTATTCTGGTCAACAATGGGTTTTTCTGGTCAATAGGGTATTCTGGTCAATCAGAGATACTTAAGTCAAACATGGATTAATAGGGTCAAACCATGCTATTCTACACCATCAAAAGCCATTGGCTATCATACAATTAAATCTCTTATAAATCAACAGGCAAACCTCCTTACAAAAAAAAAATAACTAGTATTCATATCCCAAAATCATGAACTTCATAGATTGGGTGATGAACAAGACAAAGCCAAAGATATGGAATCTAAAAATGAAATTTGTGTCCTTCAAATCCTCCAAATCAATCATAAAACCTCAACACTCACTAATAAACACCACATTTTAGCAAGTAACCACAACCATGGAAAGAGATTAGACTGGAAGAACTCTCACCAAGCATCCATTCTTGCTTCAACTCCAACTTATTCTTCTCTCCAAATCAACAACCACAACCTCTAGAAACAAAATGGATTTCACCTCCCAAAAGAAGAAATATAACTAGAATACCTCACCAAAACCCCTTCAACCTACTCCTCTTCTTCTCCCTCCCTCCCTCCACACCCACCCCCCCCCCCCCCCCCAACACTTCTCTTTCAAGTGATGATTCAGTGATAGAAAGATACAGAGATCACCTTTAATAGGTTTTTGTGTCTCTTATTCATGATTTTTTTTTGTTTTTGTTGACTGAAATCTAATAGGTCAACTAATGGATTAAATCAAATCTATACTATATGAGATTTGAGTCTGTAATTTAAAAATATATATATAACAAGCGCTCACGAGTCAAAGACTACTGAGGAGAGTCAATTTTGCTAATATTCAAAAACTGAGGTTAGTTTTGCAAATTGCCCATTAAAAATTGGGAATGCTATGTTTCACTAAATGAAAAGCCTGCAATTATTTATTTTTTTGTGTAAGGGGTTGTATATAATTCATTGAAGAATGTATTTCATTTTTTTTTTCAATAAAGATGCATGTTTCATTACCCAAGCACACACTTTTAAGAAAAATCAAAACATTCAAAAATTATAAAAATTTGCATATACTGTCTCTAAGGTTGTCTATGATAATATTCAACACATATACACACATTATATAAAATATACGTAGGCATAATTTTTTCTAACATATAGTGAATAGTTGGATATGTGGTAAGAATTTCTGTGAATGGATTCTGAAGCAGTACCAATTGATGAAACAGGTTACAAGAGGGGGGTGGCTCCTTTTGGGATGTGAATTGACATGCTAAACCATTCATGTTTAAGATGGGAGAGGTTATTCTGCTGTGTTTGGGCATGAGGAGGTGGGGGTGTTGGGGAAGTGAAATTTAAAACAATTATGTTGATTCAGAAAAAACATGTTAAAGATTGCTGAGGTACCACTTTAAATGTTACCTCTAATAAAGCAATAGTTTAGCATTAGAATCCAAGCAACTAATTATAATCCAAAAAATTATGATGCTTATAATAGTTGCCATTTATGAAGTAAGGTACATCTACCAACCTCTATAATAAGGAGCAATGGATGCCAAATAAAAAAAAATTAAAAATTGTTAATGCAGCCAAGTAACATATAACATGTTATGTTATGTGTACATCTGTGGCAAGTTCATGCAAGGGAATTGAATTAGGCAAGTTCCTCTGCTTCTGTGCCATCTAAACACAACAAACCCAAATTCCTAGGTCCCCTATGGTCATATCCCACAACAGAGACATCCCTGGATTGAATCAATAATCCATATGATCTTACATAGAAACATAAATGCTACACTGTGTGACCAATGTCTGGAAGCGTTCAAATTTGAACTTTTGAACAATTTCAGACAATAAGCATCTACTGAAAGCTTGTGAACCACATTTATAATAGGACAGTCATCAAATTTAGGGCATGAGGCATTAGATATTAAGAAAAATGTGGGGCACAATGACAGGCATAAATCACACAAGATACAACCGGAAATTTCAGATAATGCATGCATATATACAGAACGCCTGCAACAACACCAGATCTTGACAATTATCATCGCCTTGTTCGGGCACAGATAGACTATTTAAACTATATATATATCAGAACATTTTTATTTTTTTTTGGTGGGTAAAAAAGAATGTTTCTATCATTGCTATCTTTAGTAAGTACAGCTATAACTGAGAATAGTTCATCAGTCCAAAATAATTACAGCAAAATTAAAATTGAAAAGGATGAAAGATCATTTTCATCCTAATGACAAATATCATAACATATTTGTTAATCATATGACGCAACAATTTGAAAGCACCCATTTCTAACATGCTCAGTTTTCATAATTTCACATGATATGTACAAAGGAAAACAGATTAAAAGGCATATGAATAATACAAACAAAGAAAAGAGAATAACTAATTATCCTAAGAACATTAGCCTCATTGTACAAAACCACAATTTCATCACGCTAATGATATTGGTGTGATGGAAAATCACGAAACTACCAAACTTACATGCAAGAAACCTACTAATTTTGAACATATCAAGAACATATTCTTGGACCAGAGAATCACAATTTGTAAGAACAAGGATTGCCTCACTGAACAAAAAAACAAAAAATTGGATCACCCTAATGACATTGATGAATAGTGTATCACTAAACTACAAAACTTACACTAATTTTGAACATATCGAGAACATATCATTGGGCCAGAGAATCACAATTTGTAAGAACAAAGATTGCCTCTCTGAACAAAAAAACAAAAAAAGAATTTGATCATCCTAATGACATTGATGGATAGTACATCACTAAACTACAAAACTTACATATAAGAAAGTAAGAAACCTACGACTTTGGGGAAGTCGGCTAGCAACCCCCTCTCCGTAAAAGAGGTCAAGGGATCAAACCCTGGGGGCCCAATCTTCAAAAAAAAAAAAAAAAAACTCTACTACTTACATAAAAGAAAGTCAGCATCAGGTCATAAGATATAGGGGCAATCCATAGATAGGAACAAAAACACCTTTCTGCCAAACCACCTAAAACAATACACATGTAAAATCTACCATTAAAAATACATTCTTTGGGGGTAGGACAAACATGTAAAATCTCATCGCATAAATTTACCTAAAACAGTGTACATGGTTCATACTTACAATGCCAAATAATATACTACAACACGATCATCAAGGGACAATAACAAGGTAGAAACACTCACTTCTTGAATTATCGTTTTATATCAAAATCAGATTGTGTGGATGTGATGAATGACATGCAGATTCATACCTAAAACCACAAGATAAGAATAAAATATAAGTTCTTTTTAATAGTTAACAGACATGTAAGGTTCAATTATATGTACTCATCCTTATTGCCTGAATCCCTAACATCTCCAAAAATGAAATCATCCATCAGCCCTCACCATACTTATCTTCCTGCAATCCATTGCAGGAAAATCTTAACAACCTCCTGTATTATCCGTTTGCTCCTTCAGTCAATCACTTGACATGCTTCGTCCTCCAAACTTTCATTTGCCTTAGCTCAGTCATCCGCCTCTGCATGTCAGCGCTAGATCCTATTTGGTATGTAAAATTTTAACCAATCTCTCTTGGCCATTAATTTGATAAGCAAAAACTTTTGCCCCCATACCCTAACCAAGTTTCCCGCATTTAATGATAAAAATGAACTCTATGTAAAGATGTAATTACACACTACATGATCAGAAGCAGTATTCCTATGGTTAACCTCAACTTGCATGCTTGTTCTTTATACTTCCAAGTAAACTGCCTGCTCAAATGAAGAAAGACAATTAGAAAAAATTTGAACCAAGTTTATTCGATAATATAGGATGCCATTTTCATATGATGCTTGAAATTGCCTATAATGGGAAAGCTGCCCAGAGCCTACCTCTTATATGGAATGTGAAGTTTGACAAAATAAACAATTCGTTTAAACTGCTGAACCTGCAGTGTATCTTGATATTTAAACCCAGCCTATCATTTTAAGCAAAAGAAATCTATAAACCAATAAGATCAGCAAGGAAGAGTGGATTTCAAATACCAAGCAAACTCGCAATTCAACTATATTACTAAGGCCTCTCCTCCACCACCAACAACAACAACAAAACATATATTTTTCACTCAAAAATCCATCTTAACATTTCCCTCTCAAATGTTCTCTTGCATTAAACATGTGCATTAATCCAAGAATAGTCATCATCAACTAATATAAGTACTGATGTGACTGAGAGAACAAAATGCAACACAATGCAAACAAATTAAAACTCATATCTTACTTACCAAAAAAAATTGAACTCGTATCACACTGACCACCAGAAGAAGAAGAAGAACCCAAAATTGCAAAGCAACATAATCTTACCAATAAGTTGCCATCTCCAATCAAGTTTTTACGGTTTCTAATTTATCAGCTTTCTTTCGAAGAAAAATAAATAGACTAAATATGATGAGAACACAAAGTCTGTTTGTTCTCTTATAATGATAAAAAAGCAATGTATAGAAGGTAACAGGCTTCCGTATATAGCTTGACTTCTTGCCTACAAAAACCTGCACAGACAAAAAATAAAAAATAAAAGATTCAGGCGCATGTAAATCTGATGATCTAGAGCAATCTTTGAATATGACTGGAGAGGTGATCTTCCTGAGGAAGGCATTTTGAGGATGATATTCACATCTGTTTACCGGATATTTTGTAAAGTTGGTAGTGGTAATGATGTAGTTTTTGGGTCAAGGTACTTTTGTGTTTTTCGGGTCCCTTTCTTCTCATTGCATTTGTATCGATTCTTTGCTCAGTTATATTTTGATATTTCAGGAATTATCATTGTTATCTTTCTATGAAAGCTATAAAAAAGGCATTGAATAGCATGAGCACATTAACCTCTGTTTAATAATATGATTATATACAGAATAGTATATTACTATTGTCAAATTGATCAAGTAGTTAATGTAGGGAATATTGTGCAGCCATTTGTAAGTTCATTTGAATATCTAACAAGTACTCAAGTAGTCAAAACTTTCTTATTGATGCTTAATCCTGCGTAGCAGAAGAAACTCTTTTGCTGAATCATGTGAAACACAATCATTATAATTGAACAACAATTGTGAAGGAGTTAAGTCATATAAAAATGGAGAAGAAAACTTACATCATAAATAAGTTACCTTGACAAATAATATCGGAAGAGAATACATAGATTCCTTAAGATACACCACCACATCTGCAAAAAATTGACAACAATAAGCAATTAGTGTTTTCAAAGGAATTATGTCAGGTAAAACAAATTTATCAAAAAAAAAAATGCCAACTCACATTTATTCAAGAACACCATTCTCGAGCATTTTGGAACATCCGAAGCCATGGGCTCGGCCCAGCCTCATTCACCTCCCAATCCTTGGGATACCAAGGGAACTGCACCATCCTAAAACATCGTTCCGGGTGAGGCATCATAGCGAGGTGCCTCCCATCAGGAGAACACAAGGCCGCAATTCCCAATGGCGATCCATTCGGGTTGAATGGATACATCTCCGTCATGCTCCCATCATCATCACAATATCTCAAAGGCGCCAGATTTGAATCCAAAACACGATCCAAAACACCTTTATCAGGGAAATGAGCCCTCCCCTCTCCGTGAGCAGCCCAAACTCCCAATGTACTTCCCTCCATCCCTTTAAACATTATCGCCGGAGAATCCCCTATCGTGACGCTCGTGAACCGGCATTCGAACCGTCCCGACTCATTGTGGATGAACCTTGGCTGAGACATGTCTCCCGCATTGGCACCCGGAACCCACCCCAGCAAGGCCATGAGCTGACACCCATTGCAGATCCCAAGGCTGAAAGTGTCGGGCCTGTTGTAGAATTCCTGGAACTGGGCT